>LR991063.1:5910852-6510852 GCA_905163555.1 Notocelia uddmanniana
CAAATATATTGATAGGGGTATCCGATCTAGCAAATATAGCACTGCCGTGTTTCGGGTGTGGTATTTCGGCAATGAGTGTAAAGCCGGGTATGTATGGCCTACTTTGGCCAACGTCGCGATGCGTTTCCTGGGCGCATAATATATGACATTTGGTCTTGCGGCATAGTTCCGAGAGGAGTATTGCCTTGTCCTTGGAAAACCCCTCTATGTTGATAGAGACGACTGTCAGAGCAGGCTCCAATAGGGGCCGCTCGTAGCTCGCATTTATACCACAATCGTTCGCATGTGTATCGCTATCGTTAGCCATCGTGTTGAAAGGATTCGCCAATCTGCATAGGTTTCGCTGATTGCCCAAGGTGCGCCGGGCGTTCTTGTGTGAGGTTACCTCAATACGCCACACGGGAAGGCTCCTTTCATGCACCCCATATATAAGGCGTAAATGAGGCATGTATTCATCTTTTTTTTCTAAGAAAAGCGTTAATACCCCAGTTCAACACTAAATTCTCCTTTCAATCTTATGTCATAACGACAGGTGTATTTTGATTAAACTGTCGAGCATCGGGACGAATACCTCATAAGCTATGGATATTAATATATCTATAGCGATAATTGATAAAATGGAAATTATCATACGTCCAGTGGATGCAGCGTAATGACCAATCATTGATGGGTTCTCTGTGGGAGGCCTATGTCCAGCAGTGGACGTCTTTCGGACCATGATAATGATGAAAGATGTCGAAGACTAGTTGGCTAGTGGGTGAAACGTTGAATGCATTAGTTCCATCAGTGTTCATCTTTTAAATAAAACAATCTTTCTCACATGCCTATAGATGCCTGACTAAAACTTAAAATATTATCACATGTATTAAACTATAGTCAGATATTTGTCGAATATCTCTTTCCATACCCGAAGAAAGTTCCATTGCCTTTTCTCGTACGCGGAAGACATAACCATTTTCACAGGTTTACAATTTCGAGGCATCTCCTTAAGTCGTACATAAACGCGATGGCATGACATCCGATTATAAATGGTTGCCCAATTATGGCGGTTTATTCAATGTGGACCTTGACTCACTTCATGGTGCATCGGCGGTGAATCGTCGAAACAATTGAATAACCAATTGAGGTGGAATAGCTTACTAAGGCTGGGGTGCACCAAACCGTCTGTAATCGTAAGCTGTGTTCGTTAAAATTTGAATGTATAGAAAGTTTGACATGTTTCTATGGGATGACAGCTGCCGGCGCCATATTTAACATTGATCATGATCAGTCTGTGATCGCAAGTCGGTGCAACCCAGCCTAAAGGCGACTTCCTGACTTGGCGGGGCGGGAGCGATATGTCATAGGTATTTTGCTCTTTGACGCGAATTTACCGATGTGAGATTTCCTCACTTGACGAAATACTGTAAGTAATACGTTTGCGCAGAAGTGGGGCAGTACTGCATTAGTATCGGTTGACACTGACAGCTGACAGTTTCCTCATATCGTACCGCCCCCGCATCGACAAGTCAGGAAGGCGCCTTAGCTTAGTACGAATTGCTTATTTTGGAAAACACTACTAGATACAAATGACTTAATTGGGTTATTCTCAAATTGATCCAGAGGTCTTCTAAAAATTAAACTTTTTTTTTCTTACTTCATATTGAAATGTATATTAATAATACATACCAATTACCAAGAGCATGCATATTTTTGATGCACATGGACAAGATTAATACCCTCAGAAAATGAAAAAAAAGAACTTGGGTATAATAAACACGACTGTGACAAGATTGCCTCTCGGTCGTGACATTTTTTTAAATTTTCTTTTTGATTAACGTCGAAGGTTTTCATACAAAGCCTAAAAAATTCAAAAATTCGCTGTATTATTTTTCTTTTCTAATTTCTAGCAACAGAAACTAATTTCCAACGTACATTTGGCGGATCCGTTTGTGTATACAAAGTTTCATGTTATTTCAGAATGGAGTTTTAAAATGAGAACGAAACTAGGTACGTATGTATGGAGAATCGAGTTTGGTCGAGCGGGGACTCTTAACAATTGCAATGTAGGCCAAGGGCTGTTCTGGTAACCGGCTGTTCGATTCGCTAATCTATCCTCATTATTTGTCACTGTTGTTTAATCTGTGCCGGAACTAAACACCAGGGTTGCCAATCTAAAATATAAATTGAAATCTTGAGTGTCATAATTATGAATCGACCAATCATAATCTTAAAAGTACGCTTTGCGTATTGGCTATGTGCGAAGTAGGTGGTGGGGGTAAGCTAGGCGATCGTAGCGCACACCACGGCAGAAATGTGTACTTACCGGGGACAACTGTCAAATTTACTTTCACGTTTTCTATCGGTTTCTTAACGGTTTCCTACGATTCGTTTCGTTTGTATGCATGTATTTATTTATTTCAGTAATATTTCCAATACGGGGTCTTTCTCGTTTACTAAAGTAAATAAAATATTCATGTGTCATTATTTGACATCTCTGAATTTTGACATTGTCTCGGGACCTTTGACGTTTGACGTTTCAGACGTGCACATAGCCCATACGTGTTACGATTTCAACTAACGCATACGATGAACGAGCATCCATTGAGCTCCGACAAAGTTAACTCTTTACCTGGCATGTGAGTACAATAATGTCATCGAAGAAGGCATTTTAATTGGTTTCTACTCCAGCATTTTATAAGTAATCTGTCGTTAAATGACTGACAGCAGTATTAAAACAATAAACGTTTTATACAAATGCAAGTCTATACCACAGACAAGTCATTATATGACTGTTGGGAGAATCGAAATGGATTTTTATACATTATTATACAACTGTTATTTTTTTATATTTAAAAGAGGCACACGTAAATGCCCGTATTCTGCCACCATATAAATTTTTAATTTAAATCAAATTATTTTGCCGTCGTAGAAAAAGTATTGTATGCAACGTTACATAATTATAGGTCTTAAAATTCTTGTATCTTATAAGACTCAAGAATTTTAATATAATATTTTTATATATCATTTTTTTTATTATATGTAATAAGCAAACGAACGTAGTGAGTTTTGTTACAGTGACTCTCGAATTTTAAGAACCTTATAACTATTGCACCAAAAACTATAGCCTCTAATGCGGACAAAAGTATTAAAAAAGGTTGCAGTAACTTTATTTTATAATCTAAAAAAATGGAAATCAAGAGAGGATTGTCCAGTACCCCCGGTCATTGTGGCTCTCTTTGGGAGAGGCCTATGTCCAGCAGTGGACGTCCTTCGGTTCGGTTGATATGATGATTAGATGCTAAGGATTATGGGTAGAAATATATACAAAAAGATGAAGGTCACTAAGATACTCCAATTAAATATTTGTAAGTATCTTTCTAGTCTTCTTCCTTTTTGACATAAAACAAGATACGCATGTGAGTGATGAGACTCGCGCTTGGCCAATTTATAATCCAATGACAATTGCTTCAAGTGGGCAATCGATTCCGGCGCCGGTGCGGTTAAAGCGCATAGATTCAACCCGAGCGGAGCCTACTGTAGCAACTACAACGTGCTCCTGAGGAACCCGCATAACTTTACCAGCGTATTCCTGATCATATTTAGAGACTAAAACGTCATGTGAAGATCACTGAATTCTGGCTAGTTTCAGAGATATTACCATTTTTTAGAAAACATTTTTTATTTACTCTTAACTCAGCGCGGAATGCGTTTTGCGCACGTTGTTGCTATTTTGTGGTTGAGTCTAGACATGATGATTGACAGACTTCACAGTGACGTTCTCATGTCTTCGCAAACCAAGATCTAACACAAAAAAACGTTACCGATCGTATTTAAGTCAAAGTTTCACCAAATAAAATTTACTTTAAATGTTGCATTCAAAAAACCTAAAAAAATATATAAAAAAATTACGTTATTGACTTAAAGTCATATTATATTTTTTGCTACTTTTAGCCTCAGCAATGCGTGGTTAAAATCTTTCGGGATCCTCGCGAGCACCCTTTTCCACCATATGGCAGACAATCTGGGTTTTTTTTATATTTATATTTTTTTTTATGTAGGCAACAAACAGTCGAATTCAGAATTGATGTTTACCCGGAGAGTTACGTATACCAGCCCGGCTAGTATGATAGCGTATACCGTCACGTTATATGGCAAAAATGTACTGAAACGTCACATAAAACGTGACGCTATAAGCTATCATACTAGCCTGGCAGGTAGGATGTAGATAAATGTAGATAAAGGAAAATAAAACAACAAGTCCACTTGGCAAATATTTTATTAACCGCCTCTCTACACCTAACCTATAATGTTATTTTATTTCTTTATTCTAGCTCGATAGACCTAGAGCAGTAGGTTCAAAATTGTTATGTTCTAAGCGTACAGGCAAACATAATGTGGTCTTTACCACATTTAAGTTAAGGTTGGTATCTTAACCCCGAATTTATAATATATTAAAGGACAATCCTGTCCGACACACAACTTATGATCTAGAATAAGCCACCAACCACTCGGTTGATTTCCTAAAATCTAATGGGTTGAAATTATTTAAACAAAAAGGTCAACTAGCAAGCACATCTAGCAGATTCGTTACTTCCTATGTATGGATGTTATTATATTTTGAAATTTAAGGCTTTTATTATGCCCCTTTTTGAAGCATCGAATCATGGCCATTTAACAGGCTTTTTAGGGTCAACAGCATAATACATAACAGCATAACTGCATAATAATATATTATGCAGTTTAAACCAATAAGTATGAATGAAAACTTGTTTATGTTGTACAAATGTCAGAAAAAAACAAGGATTATTTCATAGACAAAATACAAAAAGTATAATCCCATTTTTCTTCTTAAAACGTAGTTTTAAGGCGAACAATTGCATGCCTGTTTTCATGGCTTTTGCATAGTCGACTGCATTACATACTTACAAACAAGCTTCAATTTATTCTAATCAATATAAAATTACATTTCGTGAATAGTTTTTTTTTTGCAGTTTGGTAATTAGAAATAAAAATACACAAATTGATAACTCAAAAAATACTGACGGAGTGTCTGCTCTACCACAATTTTTAAATGTTTGGTAACTTTTTTGTACAACCCAAGAACCGAAAACAAAAAAACTGCAATAGAAATATCCCTCAGTATTTCATACATAAGGAATAAGAAAACAGTACAAGATTGATGTCATTATAAGATTTCATTGCGGTCGATATAGTGACGAAAACGTTACTTTTGTGGTTTTCTGTACAAATAAATAGAGCAGTTGTTTATAGCTCTAAAGTATCAATTAGGTATGATTATATTGATTATTTTACTTTGTAGTGTGCAATGACGTGCCTAGCTCGTAGCATTGTTTTGCGGTCCGTAATATTGTTTGTATCGAAAATATTTCTTAGATAATGCGCGCTTAATGCATCGCGTGGTTGAAAATTTAATTCGATATTTTCGATTTAAAATTCTACTCAATGTCATGAATACGTGACATGGGAACATAATGCAAAATTGGATATACTTCCGACACGTATAAATGACAAAAACTTTATCGAATAATCTTGCTACTTGATACTTCCACAAAACTCAATATCGTTCGTTTCGTATACCACTAACGCCATCTATGAGAGCGACGCGCAAACTAGCGTTGTGAACGTGTTGGCTAATTTCGAGCTCTACCGTAACAGTCAGGATGGCCGAGCGGTCTAAGGCGCCAGACTCAAGGTAAACCTTACCCGTTATACGGGTGTGAGCTGTTCTGGTCCTCTTTGAGGGCGTGGGTTCGAATCCCACTTCTGACAAAAGTTTTTATTATTTTATTTTTCATATTAAAATCTATGACATTAATGACATTATAAGTCCACGATTCGCTTACTCCAAAATGAAAATAATTTTTGAATATCTGGATTTTCTTTTTAACTGTCGACCATATTTTGAATAGAATTTACTATTTTAGAGAATTGTAGAAAAAACTCAGTTACAAAAGGCGGCGTGCATGTATTAATATGAATTAATTAATTTATTTTCAGTGAAAAACAATATACATTGTGTTGCATTTAGACTTATTATAAAAGTTAAATAAATACAATTCTTCGTAATAATTCGTTGATTACAATGTCCAAATCAAAAAAAAACTTACAATAATGACATTCAATATTACCACCGATTATGTTCACAATTAAAATAATAAAATGAGAAAATAACAATAATTTTATAGATGAAGCAATACATTCAATAACAAGTAATAAACAATAATAAATCGACAGATAATATATTATACTAGTTACCCGCGCGGCTTCGCCGCGTCTACGTACTACGAAGAATGCAAGCAAAGCCACGGGATAGAATATGCGTATTCGGAAGGTCGATTACAAAGTCGATTTAAAAACATTCGTGCTTGATCATCACGGCTCAGTCAAATTTACAGTAAATGTCAGCCTTATTTCAAGAAATAAGATCTACCTACTAACTAAGAGAATTTCTATGAAAAATATGCATCTTAGCAGATTCAGTCAATTTGGCCATCTGATAATAATCAGATCATTTTAGTGTTTTGAATGTGTGTGCGTTGATTGTTTCAGTGTAATGGTGCGTAGTAATAGGAAAATATTTTGTATGTGTGGTTTTTTATGTGTGTGTTACCTCCCCCAATTTACAAAATATTTTGTTCGGTAATGTGCACTGATGGCGTCTCTTGTCTAAATAAGGCTCTAATAAGGTACGCAAACTCAGAGTACCCCAGAGAAGACGTCTAATAATAATACCGTTAGCGAGCGATATGATCATATCATATACTTACTAAATTGAATAAGAGCGACTGTGAGGGATATATCATTTGTTGTCTTTGTCATAGTTCCGCAATTAAGAATGTTCTGTGATATGACTCCTATCTTACCCTCCCTTAGAGTACCCCTGAGAAATTTTCGAATAATAATACCACTACCGAGGTCATGTACTAAATGGAATAAGAGCGACAGAGAGAGATACATCATTTGTAGTCTTTGTCATAGTTCTACTTTTTTATTTGGCTCATTATCATGTCCACGCCATACCCGCCTAAATTAAAGAGGTTGTTTATGATAAGGTGCCAGCCGTTTAAGACAAATTCTCAATTTAGGTGGGTAATAGCTTTTCCGTCCCCCTTGGTGGAACTCGTACTCGTATTAGGATCTCTTTAGAAATACTCTAAGTGTCCTCATAACCTATTCTATCTAATCTAGAAAAAAAAAACAATGCATGCGACATTGGCAATATTGGTATTAACATTTGATGCCGGAACCACGCAATGGGCCATTATGGGCCAACGTATAGGTCGCAGTTATGCATTAAAGGCCATCGCTTTCCATCAGGTGAGACTAAGGCCAATCGCCAGTCAGTCAATCATAAAAAAACATATTTGCATCTCGTTCCACCGCATAACTGCGTCTTGTACGTGGCCCATCATGGCCCATCGTGTGGTTTTGGCATGACAGTTGTGAGGTATATTTTGTCAAGTGAAGTAACTGGGTTAAAATCGTTCGTTATATCTATCTCTATAACACTTGCTTATTGGTGTGATAGAGAAGGAAATATAATGAACTTCGATATTCGGGTGTTTCGGGTAGACTCCCTGAAAACCGGCACTGTCACTGTTGCAGGTGACACTGAAGAAAGAAGAAGAGAAAAGAAGAAAGAAGTTAAAATTATACTGAGGTGCAGTATAATTTTAACTTTTAATTGAACATGTTACCAATAGTGGTAATCTTATTAATCCTTTCAATGTACCTACGCCCTTTTAGAACGTGGCAGTTTAACGTGACCATTATCTCCCTTATTTTGGACATGTTTACTGAAACGTAACAAAGAGAAATATACATGTCCTCTAACTTTTCGAGTATTATTAACCTTTTTGACGCTAACAATGTACCTATATTGCGCACCAACGGCCCGAAGCTAACGACGTATATATCCATCATGGCCTCTAATGAGATATCAACCTACATGCATTTCTGTAGGGTTCAACTTTGCGTTTGACATCCTCAGACAAACATTGATGAATAGCCAATTAACTCCTTGAACGCTATACTTTATGAACGGCAGTGACACTTACACGTCAACTAAAGAACGAAGGTGATTTTGACAACGTACGTATTCCCATGTTGTCGACAATTAAAGGGTTTAATTATTTTTCTGACGTCTTAATTTTGTTAAAGTATTTAACCTTTTAAGCGCACTATCAATAGAAATGCATCTAGGTTGATATCGCATTGGACGCCGTCACCATGACGGATATATTCGTCGTTTTGTCGAATCAATGGTGCGCATATACGTCGAATACGTTATTGGCGTCGTCGTAAACGTTTATTAGTGCAACATTGTTTTCTCGTCGGTTTCATCTGAATCCACCAATAAGTAACGTCTACTGATTGAACTTCTTTGCTTATGATCACCCTACTGGTATGGCAATAGGTGGAAGAGAGACACACTTAGACAAAGCTAGCCTCTTCTCTTTCAAAATGTTTTGCAGCTTATCTATGATTAACTCAGAAACAGTTCTGTAACTCACAACGTAAAGTTTAATTTGGTTTGTCATTGTTTTGGCAGATATCAATATCAGTCAAGATATACGGAACGTATATTTGAAACGTCATTGGTTTGTATATCAACTTCTTTGAAGTATAAACCATGACAATTTAATATTGACATAATTAGAGCACAATAAAAAAAAAGTTGACACAATACGTCTGTCGCACTTGCACATTGTGAGTAACAAAGAGGCACATCTTTCGCGGTTGTACTTCTGTCATGTATACTTTACCTAAAATTCAAATGATGTGTTTACTAACTAAATTTATGGTTCAATATTTTACAGATACAGGCATACTCTGGTATTTTCAAAAATGTCAACAACATTAATTGCATGGCGCTATGGCAACTGACTCGACTTCGATTTAGACTCATAGGCTGTGGCAGAATAACAGCGTTGCAGTTCGCACGACCTGCGAATAGCAACACATGCTGAGTCTCAGCCTTTTCTTTATCGCACACATTGCTGGACCCATTGTGCACACCTCTGTGCGTCTTCATGTTATCGTTTTTCATTTATTTTTATGTTTATTTATCTTTAAGTCCTGTTCTGTGTGCTTTATGGAATAAATGATTTTTCTTCTTCTTCTTCTTCTTTTTTTCATGTTTACATTTCGAGCGTTCCAACGTACGCAAAATAATTACATAATTAGGTAATGTACACAAAATTGTGACAACAACATTGTACTAATTTAGCCTCGTCAATTATTCGTGCAAATGGATAGTAGATTCGAGTGCTTATAAAATGC
This sequence comes from Notocelia uddmanniana, assembly GCA_905163555.1. NCBI lineage: Eukaryota > Metazoa > Arthropoda > Insecta > Lepidoptera > Tortricidae > Notocelia > Notocelia uddmanniana. The sequence goes on from LR991063.1 coordinate 5,920,138, forward strand.
TCCATAGGAAGAGAAGAACGTATGTTTTCAACTTCTGCTACCTTACAAATTTCGAGTGAAATTTTATCGATGTGGTGTGTATATAAGCTTATAAAGCTTAAATATTTTACGTAAAACTAAACGTTTGCACGGTACGTTGACATCGCTGTCAATTTAAAAATTCAAATGTCTAATGGCTTTTTTAGGTTAATTGTATATTTATATAATTATGTGCAGTTAATAACTATATATTACGATTTGCTGTTAATAGTGATAGTCTCAGTAAATAATTTCGACCCTACAACGTGACGGTAAAAGCTATCTTGCGGCTAAGCAGAGTGTAATGAATTAATTCATTGAAAACTGAATATCTTCGAATGACAAAGCCGCTCCCTACAAAATATAACATACCACTTTTTACGTGTTAATTTTGTGTTATTGTTTATAATACTGATAAATTTTGGTGCGATTGCTAATATCGAATGTTTGTAAGTAAAATTGTGTAATAAACGATATTTACTAAGTTACCTATTTTGTTTTATTGCCAGAAGAATGTCATGCCCATTTTATTAAAAATGGTCTGAAATTGATGCAAAGATAGCCAAATAGGTAATGTAAGTATTATTTCATTACTTATTTCCTTATTTTTGCATTAGTTTCAAAAAGGAACTTGAAATGTACTTTAGTAGTTAGTACCTGCCGCCGAGCGGCCGTGCGGTTAGTTTTGTACTAATAACACTATGGCGCTACAATCTACGTGGAGTATTTCACTGATATCTCTATCTCAGTCTATATATTGTACTTTGTGCGTCTGTCATTTATGTAAACTGTAAATACTTAGACCGAATAGTATGTATTGTCTTGTAAACAAATTAGTAATTTGACTTTTGTTTATTGTTAATAATATTGAGTATTTCTCGACTCAAAAGTTTTATATTACAGGAACATTTTAGTTTATATTTAATTTTATGTCATCCGGAATCATATCATAGCCAGTTCCCAAGTCACGTGGAGGTCACGTGTTAACCAAGCAAAATTTTGACACCTCGTACAATTCTACCAAGGTAAGCTGACCCCTCGCTTGTATGCGGCGTCATCGAACACTAGTTTGAGGCTTATATTTGTTGGGGCATCCAGGATTTTTCGTAAATATCATTTTATTAATTTTCCAGGACAAATATAAAAAAAACTAAGACCTTATTGCACATCTGCAGGATGGGACGAATCCTATGGTATATAATTTATCAAAATCGGTCTATAACTGTAGATCTGATGGGCATTATAAAGATCGGCTTCGCGTAATATATATATAGAAGATAGATAGATAGATAGATAGATATGGTATATAATTTATCAAAATCGGTCTTAAACTGTAGATCTGATGGGCATTATAAAGATCGGCTTCGCGTAATATATATATATAGATGTATATATTAATTAATACCTGGGCGACCGAGCTATGCACTTGTTTTCCGGGGAATACGAGTTTTGCGTCGAGATATTTTTATTGTATAAATAATGGTATAAAATAAATAAATAATAGGATAGGATAGGATAGGATAGGATTTAAATCGATAGAGAGGTTTTAGAGATTTCAATTACAAACAAATAAATATATAAATAGCAACATTACTAAACTAATATTTTCTATACTACGTTCAATTACTTTTCCCCTCACTAGCTCGGAAAGCCGTCTTTTATCCTTTGAAACAAGCGGGTAAAAACGCATTTTATCCACAAGTGGGGAAAGTAGTTTGACCTTGGAGCGTGTTTGAGTAGCTTTTGACAGATAACAAAACGTAAAACGCTCATATTAATGGTTCGTTTGATATCAATAATCATTAAATAAATGATTTGAGAATTGAATAAAAAATTTAGCCTTATTTAATGATTTAAGTCGTAAACCTTAAAATTCTATAAGTAACATTTTTTTCATAATGACTTTGAGTATAATTGTAAACGCACAAGTTGAGTCGATGCAATTTCAAAACGCATCGTCAGAAATGTCATCTTGTCAATGTCAACTAAAATATACACAACTTGTCACCGACTCCGACTCGCGTAAATATTATACACAACTTTCAGAGTTTTCTGTTATAATATCGTAAAAAAATCAGTGATTCCAGTGATAAAAATCATGCCTGTGGAACTGTGTTTTTTTGCATGTTGCACTTTCCTCGCTATAGTGAGGAGAAAAGTTTTGTGTTACACACGGGTGCAAAGTTGTATTTAACTTCTCGTGTGTTGAAACACTCGCTAGGCTCAGGATTCTATTTTAGAACCACTCGCTTCGCTCGTGGTTCAACTATAGAATCCTTTCGCTGGCTCGTGTTTCAATTCCACACTCGCGGGTAAAATACAACTTTGCACCCTTGTATAACAAATAACAATTCTTCGCTCGTGAAGTCATGACGTTATCAACTTATCATTTAGAAATTCTGTTATGGAATAATAAGCTGTGTTCTAGAGCAACCGTTTTATTCAATGAAATCTATACTAATATTATAAAGCTGAAGAGTTTGTTTGTCTGAACGCGCTAATCTCGAAACTACTGGTTCGAATTGAAAAAATATTTTTGTGTTGGATAGTCCATTTATCGAGGAAGACTTTAGGCTATATAACATCACGCTGCGACAAATAGGAGCTAAGACGCGGACGAAGTCGCGGGCAACAGCTAGTAAATATATAAATGTTGCACGGCTTCATACGTTTAAATGTTGTCGTGTTCTAGGTACTGTTAAACGAGCAACATTACTATACTAATATTTTCTATACTATGTTCAATTACTTTCTTCGACTCTTACTTGCTTAGTCTTACAATGACTACTTAAAGTTTTACTATTTTTACTGACCAAGTCAGTTATTTAACTAAAACTAAAGTGTCTGATGGTAAGCGTCACCGTATTAGCTTGTGAACGAACATAATCCATTTCCTCGGTCCTTTAGTTTTAAGTTTCACCGATATATCCTCTTGTCATAAAGTAAAAATATATTTCATTTCATATAAGAAAATAGTTATTTGTTCAACAAGAGAGCAAAGTAATTTTTTGCTGCGACTGTTAATGTTGAGTCCCAAGCAAGCGAAAGATTCTATAAATGAATCACGAGCGTAGCGAGTGATTTATAATTAGAATCTTGAGCGAGGGACTCAAAGACACGAGATGAAAACAACTTTTCACCTCAGCGGCGAGAACATATAACGCAAAAGAATAGTGATAGAGAGAATGAAGTTACTTAAACTAACCTACGATATGAAAAATTAAAAAGTTAGTTTTTTTCACGCTCGCAGCAAAATTGCATTTTGCTCACTGGTTTCACGCAACAAAACCGCCAGTTTCGAGCCGCTGAGGTGAAAAATACATTAACTTTATTTTCCTTACAATTGAAGTTTCTATAACAATACTCCAAACTCTAAACAAACGTTTTTTTTTCAGGCGGACCTATCGTCGTGTGGCATGTTGCGGGGCTTCACTGCGCTGCTGGCGGTAGCGCTGTGCGCCGCCACCCTCGACTCTGAGCTTGGCGTCGGCAAGGCCATCAATATATTTATGAGGTAAACTACATTTATGAAGTAACTCATTTATGGCTCTGTGCCACCAAACTAGGTTCAGAATTCGATGTGGACAACTGGTCAACCCTACTATTATTGTTGAGACTAAATACATATCTGAGGTAACCCACTTAAACCTACTGGCCTACTCGTATGGTTGCGTGTTGTTAAGTTGTTATACCGCCAGCTCAAAGCAGCAGTAGTTGGTAACTCTTTTAGTCACCACGACTTGAGGAAGAAACTGATCATACTTTGTCGGCAGCTGGTCCCAACTATACGAGTAGGTAACGTGATTCATGCATGCCGAAACCACAATCATAAAAGTGACTGTTTGCCATTATTTTACAAGTTACGGTGTGTAATAATACAAAGCACTTATTAAAGGCAATTAATGTGTTCCAGATATGGCTACCTCAGCATATGCATGCGCGTGGTCCCCCGGAACGACACAGAAGGCTGGGTGTTCCGGGAACCGACGGTCAGTGTGTTCCGAGACGTGGAGCGGCTGTCCGTGGCGCCCAAGCCGCGCCAGCCGAAGACGCTGTTCGACGGAGACTTCCACATGGAGTTCTGCGATAACCTGAAGCAATTGCTGCAAGCTTACTTTAGAGATTTTAGCTTTGAGAGGTAAGCCGTAAGCGACAGTGCTTTCGCGTCCACAGCTCTTTACCGACAGTTTTCTTTTTAGCCCGCTGCGATGCGTGCGCTGTTGACGCGTGGTAGGTGCCTATTTATACCATCCTGGGCCGTGCTTGTTTCTCACTGTTGTTGTATAAAAAAACTTACCTATATATTTTTCGCTTTAAGGATGATTCACAGTAGACCGTTCCGTGTCCGCGCCGGCCCGTTTTCTATGACAGCAAACGCAACGGCCGGTGTATTCCTTTAGAAAAACGGGCCGGCCCGGATACGGAACGGCCTACTGTGAATCATCCTTTACTTGGGAACAAGGTGCAAAATTGTAAACATATATTTAACCTTGACTTTACAGTCACCCAAGAACACTAAAACTTTGAACCTTTTAAGGTTTGACTCTATTATTTGTCGAACCGAAAGTCGAAAAGTGGTAAATCGTAAACCAATTTCTTTCCTTACTGTACACATTGTTGAATGGAGCTCATTATACCACCATTGGAAACGAATAAAACACATTCTCCGATAAACGTGCCGATAACATTTGTGCCCACCACAAAAAGGCACATGTTATATGAAGCCCAAGTGATTTGTGACCTTTTTGCGTCGTGCAAGCGTTGTTGTGAAAATGTAAAATTGCATTGATCCTTTTGTAATGAGTTAATGACTGCCATTGATTTCCAGTGATTGTGAAAGTCATTGTTAAGTTCATTGCAAAATTTGCAAATAGGTACAGTAAGCTGCAAAATATCGACGATATTACTTAACTCATTTTAGAATGTTTGGACACCAGTGCCTATTATACTTAGGTCTATTGCTTCACTCAGACGTAGTATGGGTATGTTCCTTAGTATGCATGATAGACGATCATACTCAATAACCTATAGTGATGTTAGACCTTGTATGAAAAAAATAATATACTTACCAGGCATGACATCTACGGACTTAATTAGCGTTTTTGAAAGAATGTAGGGCTTGAAGGCGACTAACTAAAAGAGACCTTAAATGGTCGCCTCAAATTAAAATCGTGTCCTACCCGTTAGGTTGAAGTTTTTTAATTATATATTTTGTTATGTAGTTCAAGGGTTACCAACAGCTACAAAATATGATAGTGAGTTAGGTATCTAATAATACAAACTCAATTCAAGGAACTCACAGATATACGTTACAGATAATATATTATAGTCCTCAATCTTTATGTAATTACTAACCTACCTCATAAGCCTCTAGCCGAGTAGCAAGACTCGCGACTTTCGATCTGGACGTCTTGGGTTTGAACCGTAGGTCGTAGTGTACACACCACTGGATTTTTAAAAAAACGTATGCAGCACGAAATATTATTTGTGAGCAACCAGTCAACAGTAACTTTCCGGTGAAGAAAACACCACGAGGAAGCCGCTGACGGTCAGATAGCAATCACCTCCGTAAAGCTAGTGCCTCCGCCTAATCTTGGGATTAGGTGCCAAAGCGGGCCCCGAGCTCCTTTAGGACAGGACACAACCGAGATAATGCTAAGCGGATGATAACTAACCTACCTCATAAATGTTGTTTCCAGGCTAGAACGGCCGTGGCGAGCGTTCACCGCCGGCTGGCCCACGGACATCATGGCTCGGAACCTGGGCATCAATTCCTCCTTCATCACCGGCGACCATTGCTACGTGCTCGTCAGGGTGTCCAGGTGACCTTACCTAACAAATGATTCCACTCTAGAGCGGCCGTCGCGAGTGTTCATCGCCGGCTGGCCCACGGACATCATGACTCGTAACCTGGGCATCAACTCCTTCATCACCGTCTCCAACTCCTTCATACGTGCTCGTCAGGGTGACCAGGTGACCTTACCTCATAAATGTCTTCAGACTAGAGCGGCTGTCCTCCTGGTCCAGGTAACCTTACCTCATTAATGTTTCTAAGCTAGAGCGGCCGTGGCGAGCGTTCACCGCCGGCTGGCCCGCAGACATCATGGCTCGAAACCTGGGCAACTGGGCATTAACTCCTTTATCACCGGCGACCATTGCTGCGTGCTCGTCAGGGTGTGCAGGTGATTTTACCTCATAAATGATTCTAGACTAGAACGGCCGTGGCGAGCGTTCACCACCGGCTGGCCCACGGACATCATGGCTCGGATCCTGGACATCAATTCCTCCTTCATCACCGGCGATCATTGCTACGTGCTCGTCAGGGTATCCAGGTATCCATCTATCTTGGTTTATCCCTGCTCCGGGCTTCTTGCAGTAAACTTTACTTCACGATTGTAGATTTAAACTACAATTACAGTTGTTAAAGCGAATGCATCCGCCAAAATATCGTCTCTCTTGCTCGCTAATTTTATCTCGATATGCTCGTACTATTACTTATTCTGTGATGCTGTGCTCGTCGGACGTGCGCGGGAATCGGAAAGTTTATTTCTAGGTTTTGATCACTAAGCCAGTTGTTTGTTTTATCAAGTATCGATTCTAGTCTGTTGTTTAAGTTTATATTGGTTTCACATGTAGTTAGTATGGAGATATCGTCTGCGAACAGAACACATGGTTCATCCATGGCTTTGGGGAGGTCATTTATGTATAAAATAAACAAAAGACAACCAAGCACGCTCCCCTGCGGGATAGAAGCACCAGTTGTCCTGCTATCTGAACGGATTTTTATTATTTGGCCAGTAATATTATCAAAGTATTCCATTTCTATGCACTGCTGCCAATCCTTGAGATGTGATGCGAACCATTCCTGTGCTATATGATATCGTATTGGACTTTGTCGTAAGCTTTAGACATATCTAATAATAATCCGACGGCGTTTTTTATGTATAGGTTTAACTATTGCTTTTTTCAATAAGTCTGGGAATAATACCTCTTCATTAAATGATTGATTTATTAATATAATAAATGGTAATGCCAACTGATCCGCGCATTGTCTTAACAAGGATGGGAGAAGTTCGTCTAATCCAAAACTATTTTTATTTTTTAAGTTTTTGATTTATATATTTCCCAGTGTACAGGGCTGAGAAATATGGAATTCTCACAAAATTGGGTGAAGAGTTTGGCACAAACTGGCTACAGGGCTTGTCTACCGTACAACTGGTATTTTGACCTACAGAAACAAAGAATTCATTAAAGTAATTTGCAATTTTTATTGGATTAGATGTGAGCGCGTCGTTTATTTGTAGTTTAATGTTATTTTTCTCTCTTTTTTGTTTTTTGTTACTACGCTCTCTAATGATATTCCACATAGCTCTTATTTTGTAGTAAGATGTTTTTATTTTGTTGATATATTGGATCTTTTTTGCAATGGTTACAGTCTTTTTTCATATTTTTTATAATAATCACTGAGTAAAGGGTTATTTGATTTTAATGTTAATATTTTTAGCAGTCGTTTATTTTTACATGAGAGTCTAATACCAGTGGTCAACCATTTTTTCTTATATTTGTTTCTTTGGTATACATTGTTTTAGGGTGTTATTTAGTGTGTCACTAAAAGCTTTATAATTATCATTTACCTTCTATCTAGGGAAATTATGTTTTGCCAATTTATGTTATTCAACCGTGATTTCAATTCTTCGTTGTTAGTATGGTTAAAAATCCGTTTCTCTGTATTCCATGAGTGGTTATTTTGATCTAGCTGTGGTAATTTTAATGTTATAACTGTGCCAGAATGGTCTGAAAATCCTAATTCTATTATGTCTGTATGTATTTGTTGGTTATTAGAATTGGTAAATATAAGGTCTAAACATGTTGAGGAGTTTTGAGTTATATGAGTTCGTTTTTTGATATGCTGTGTGAAATTATTGTTGTCGTTTTCGTATTTCTAATAAGAACGTTTACATTTAGGTCACCACCTATTATTATCTTGTATTTATGGTATTTAATGTTGATGTAATTTAAGATATTACGTAGTTGTTTATAGAATAAGTCTTCCTCTCTCCTATTCCAGTACATTAACATTACTATTAATATTATATTGCTGTCACTGTGACACCAATTTTTATTTTTCGTCTCTTAATTTGGAGACTTAGGTCAAGCAATTTGATTTGTGGGCCACTTCGTACCTTGTCACAGTGAAAATCAATATGAAAGCTGCTAGAGATCTCATATTATTGTCACTGTGACAAGGTACAAAGTGGCCCAGAAATCAAATTGGTTGACGGCTCTCAAATATTACCTTTTTACACGGAGGCTCTCAAATATTACCTAAAACAACAAACAAATCACTCCAGATACCGCGAAACGGCGAAGCTCAGCGACCTCCCCAACAACATTCCTGTTGAAGACGTAGTCTTTGATGCCATCCAGGACTCGACCATCGGAGACACCGTGTCCATCGCAGACTTCATCAGGAAGTACGGGTCCCACTACATCGCTAGCTACATCACAGGGAACTCACTTTATCAGGTCAGACGTTGGTAATGTTGATTATGGTTGAATTTAATTGAAGGCAGGATTCCGTAAAAACCTTAAAGCCAGCTTAACTTACGTGTACTTATGTGTGTCATCGGATACATAACAGCTTGAATACCCCTATAGCAAAGTAGCGTAAAATGAACAATTGAACAAGGTTATAGGTGGAAGTAAAAGAAAAAGTATCCCTTAAATGCATTATTGTTCAATGGAGAACTTTTCTCTTCCCTTACTCCCAGCCATAATTATTCTCTTCCTTCTTCTAAAACCCTGTTTAGCTTACCCCACCTCACCCAGTGACACTTCTTCATTGCATAGTAGAATCATTCGTCGTCCTGTTTAAACTCTACTTGCATAGTGCCGAAGAATGTATTTTTATTGCATTTTGATCCTTATTACCTTGAAATTAGTTTAATTTTATATGTGGTATAACAAAGGTCACAATATCATACGGTATTTTTTCTAATTATTCTGAAAGTGAGTAAGTGCATTTAAAGATAACATGATCTGAAGATAAAATCATTTCGATAACGATAAATGCGACTACGAGACAAACCACAAGTCTCCACACGTGACTTCCATTTCCTTCCCGCCAATATTGTGTAAGCAGGACGAGTGCAGCATCGTGCTCTCAAACGTGATGGTTGTTGATAAAACGAGGGTAGTTTTGTAAACTTTCCGATAACTATATGCAAGTTTGATGAACTTGACTTTGAAATGGTTTGAAAGGAAATGCTAACTGGCATTATGTGTCACCAGGGACCATTTCACAAAGGATTGCAAGTTGCAACTTATAAATTAGAAGGATTTCTATCAGAATCATCAACTAAATCCAATTTACCTACTAAAATTCCTAAACCAATTGTATTACTTGGCAACATGGCGATGTTTATTGATTATTAATTATCCTTTTAACTTCTAAGGCTGCGTATACGCACAAGCGACGTGCTGAACGGTACGCCGCCTGTAATTTTCAAACACACTGGATTTCCATACATTCTGATAGTACGGCCTAAGTATGAATTGGACCAAACCGGAATAGACTTCTAGACCATCCATTCAATTCTGATGGTAACCTCAGATTAAGTGCTCATTCCCGTCTAGTCTAATCCAATCTAACACACATTTGTGACCATATCCAGGTATTCGTGTTTTCCCGGAGCGTGTACTCCCGTATCAAGGACCGCGTGAAGTCAAAAGGCGTGAGCGAGATCCCGCCAGCCGAAATCAACAACTTCTTCTCGCCGTTCTTCACTGAGCACATCGGCGCGGTCAAGGTTTGGACGGACGCTGTATTTTTCACTTGAACAAGAAAATTCTGTTTGGAATCGTTATTCTTACAGTAGAAAATAAATAAACAAAGAGCTTGCAAAAGTTATAATTCAAGTTTGTTGAACACAGCGCCATCTTGTGATGAGTAGTAGAAATAGACTGAGTGCTTTATTTGGTAGTCCATGCTTTTTTCGTAAGATGGCACTGTATTCAATAAACTGTCTTTCGAATAACTTTCGCAATCTCTTATTTAATTAAAATACTTGTATACGTGAATTGTGAATGATAGAATTTTCTTTCAAGTGAAAACTGAAAACACATGGATCATCACCTTTTATTCTTGAGGATGTTGCTTTCCATCACAGCGTCACCAAAACTTCTTTTCTGTTTTATCATTCTGATCATTTTCCAAGCATGGCCATATTAAACTCGTCCATCTCTTTCTATCTCGCATTTCATATCGTCATAAAATATCATAAAATCAGGAGTGTATTAAATAGGTGCAAATGGAAAGGTAATAAAGAAAATCAGCGATTCAAATATTTCATAAAAGAGTTAGGAACAATACATTAATAACGTATTTTCATGTTTTATTACAATCGAAAAAATATGCCGTGAAAATTATGTTTATCTTGTATAATCGATACAATTTCTCCTGCTACGTCGTCTGTTACCAAATTATAAATTGCTCTCCACAAAGTATGTTTAGCTACAAATGTTTTTCGGCCTAGTACCTACACTTATGTATCCTTTATTACCGTACCTATGGTCCCTTTATTATAATTTTGATTGCAACCGTAACGAGCGTTTTCCAGGAAAAAATACATGTTAACAGCAGTCTACCAAACACCTCTTTTCTATTAGTTGTGGTGAAATTTTGAGTGGAAATTCGTTATCTCTGGCTGCCCCTCCGGCAAATCGGCGTAATCATATCTATGAAATGATAGAAGAAATTCAAACAACCTTTTCGTTATAAAAATAATAATCGAGAAATAATAAACCAGTACACAGATAAACTGAACTATAATATAATGCTAACTCTCCGAATTATTCGCTCATGAGTATTCGCTGTAGTAGGTAGTATTTCAGTAAGTACGTTTAAGTTTTTTGTAGGTTAGGTTAGTTTATATTTGAGGCTTTTATTACAACTTAAATTAATCACTAACTAACATCTCAAATGGCAAGGGCCTAGAGCTAAGAGGAGAGTCATTTAATTATTAAAAATCCTAAATACGAGTATTACGGCCAAATCAATAAAAGAAAACACGAAAAGAAGTTTCAGTCCTACTTTGCCCGGCAACGGAGTACACGTTCCGAATTTAAAAACTGTATAAAATAAAAATCGTGAATCTTGTCTATGCTCTCACTCCAGGTGTTTGTGTTCTCTAGAACTGCATACTCTATGATAAAAGAGAGACTTAAGCTCAAAGGCGTGGCTGATATCACTGCGAAGGAGCTTGAAGGCTACTTTTCGCCTTGGCATGCCAAACATATCGGACAGATCAAGGTAATCATCATTTAACTGTAATAATATCTGCAAGGACGAGACGATTATGATTATTACGACACATTTCTATGCATGGCCGCGTCAAACGAGCCGTCGAAACGTCATATATTTTAGCGCGTTTTACCATGTCAGATATTGTTGCACTTGAGAGTCGTGCGAATTGGTAACTTTGCCCTTAGATAATTATTGACTTTTTTTTAATCACTGTGACTGTTGAATAATTTTTTATCTCTGTTAGAATAAAAAAAGTACCTAAAATAAGTGATTATAGATTGAAGTTGTAATATGTCACTACATAATTATTTTTTCAAACCAATGTACCGTTTGTGACACCTGGATAACTTACTGGTCTATCTCAATTACCCATCAAGCCAACCAAAATATTACGTTGTTATTCAAGATTAAATATTAAAAGAAAAGCTTATCGCGTAACACGGCTAAGACCAAAGTCAACATCCGTTGTCAAAATTACCAGTTCCCGCGGCTGTTCCCATTTGTTTAATAGAACACCGTAAAAAGAATGTGGGTCTCACAAATATGTTACCAACTTCACGTCTAACATAATATCTTCTCGCTCAGCACGGCTAGCACACACGCAAGAAAGGAACGGAAAAGAAGTATTTATTGTGTCTCGCTTTTCCTCTCGTGTGCTAGACTGCCGAATGACAAGCGCGTCTCCATTAAACAAATAAGAAATTACCTTTAGCATGAGCATTTATCATTAAACAAGTCATTTATTGCAAAGCGTGCCCTTATAAAAGAGCTACAAATGGATTGTCATTAACGAAAACTGGTCCATTCTTCTATGTAACTTTTCATTCCATTGTCATTTGATACTTCTACATTTTGCTTCTGGACATTTAGACATAATCATGATACTACCAGTTGTTCATAATAAACATGTCAATTAACGTTGCCGGCAATTTTTATTATTAGCAATTGATTTTTGAAAAGATCGTAGGTATAATCAATTGATAGATGTTTTGAACTTCAGGACTGAGAGAACGTTATAAAGTTAAAGACTCAAGCATTTTGTTCTTTATTCAGGTGGCCAGCGGCAACAAAACTGTAGAAAACTGGGCCATGAAACGCTTGCGGGTTCACTACTACATATTCTCGTACCCGAGTCTACTCAAACTGCATGGCGAACCATCTTTACTGCGCAATCTGGACTCGTTGCTGGGAAACGAGGCCTTATTGCAATTAGAATTGAAGACATTATCGCCTGCGTTCAAGGATGTGAGAAAGAAACGGTGGTTCGAGGAAGTCATAGACAATTATTTAAAATTGTGGGAGAGTAATATGTGATGAATGGAATTTTGTAGGGAAATAATATTATATATTTGCAGTAGAATCAGTTTGAAATGGTTTGGATGCTTATTTTTTTTACCTAATGCGTACCTATTGAACATTATTATTTTTAAGTCTGTTAGAACTATTGAATAATACATTCTTATTTCCTTCAAACCATCTTAAACGGATTCAATTGTATCTAATTAATGATTGATTATACTACTCCGGCCAAGTGCAAAACAGTTTGAACATTATTAATCAAGATTATACTTTCGCTTTTCCAAGTCTAGTGCAGGTTACTTAGAATGGAAAAATAGTTCCTGATCACAATTTAAACAGCAATTTTTGAAGTCTAAGTACAATATCCCTTGCAATGCACAATCTAACAAGAACATGGCCTTAACTAGAGAAAGGCATTTGTGGGTAATCTGCCATAAAATACCCACACTGTACCTACCTACTTGGAAAAAATAATCGTCTAGGAACTTCGAACAAAACAAACCTGATCGAAGTCTAGGAAAATATTATGCTTGATCATCATCATGTCAGCCGAAAGACGTCCACTGCTGGACATAGGCCTCCCCCAAAGACTTCCACAATGACCGGTCCTGCGCCACCCGCATCCAGCGGACACCCGCGACCTTCACCAGGTCATCAGTCCACCGTGTGGGGGGCCTGCCCACGCTACGCCTTCCGGTACGTGGTCGCCACTCGAGAACCTTTCCGCCCCAACGGCCATCGGTTCTACGTGCTATGTGCCCCGCCCACTGCCACTTAAGTTTAGCGATTCGGAGGGCTATATCGGTCACTTTGGTTCTGCTGCGGATGGCCTCATTCCTGATGCGATCACGCAGAGAAACTCCCAACATAGCTCTCTCCATTGCCCTTTGGGTGACTTTGAGCCTTCTTATGAGGCCCATAGTAAGCGACCACGTTTCAGTGCCATATGTCATCACTGGCAACACACACTGGTCCACACACAGTGGTTTATGCTTGATGTCCAAGTAAAATATGTATTTATTTCTGCTCTACCTGTGACCATCGCCCAAACTTTAATTCAAAAAAGTTACGGCCCTGGTCAGGAGGCATTTTCAGAATGTTGCATTTGAAAGTACCTAATTTATTATTCCCCTTCTTGTGATTCAAACTCGAATTTACCAAATACTGACTAATTTAATTATCAATGAATCTTATGTGAATTTTATACATATTATATTTTTTCTAGAATAAATTATGGATTGAAACAAAATAGGTATATTAAAAAATGTGATTATAGATATAAAATGACAATTTACGTAGACGCAGTGAATTGAACGAACTACTTATAGATATAAGTTATTGTAAATACATATTATAATTTAGTGCCTTATCAGTTTCCTACATTACAATAAGCGAGGAGAGTCACAGATAAAAAATGTTGTTAGCCATTCTGAATACGAAAAATAACTTAGTCAGTTTAAAGTATTTACACTTTAAGGGGCTTTTGCTCAAAATATATAATAGTGTATATTGTAGTTGCGAACAGTGCCTTTGAATATATTTGTGTACCTTGTCAGCTCGATCAGCTCTATTAATGGTGATGAAATGATATTTATAGACCAGTGATGGTCCAATCACCTGCAATATATGAATATGACAGCACTAAACCCTAACATGTTAATGCTGCATACTTTGCCGTATTTAGTTGGCGATACCAAAAGAACGTTTAATATCTGACATTATTTATTCTTTTTGTTGACTCGTTAATGTGACAGGTATTATTTACTTGCATTCAGCCGTTCAGCTCTCCGTGTGTGGGAGTTAGGCTGCGTTTATATACAGGTGACAAGTTTGGCCACGTGAAATGTAGTGCTGTCAGTCGACTAGGGTCTCCCCACATCGACGCGGAATCACCAAAAGCCGATGGAAAAAAGCTTTATGTCCAAGCAATCAGAGCTACAAAGGCATGGTTCGGCTCGGATCGGCTCGGCCGACGCCGGTCGACGCGTCAACGTCATTTACGCTCTTATTGCGTGGACATAAAGCTTTTTTCAATCGGCAATTGCCGATTCCTCGTCGATAGGTTTGGAGAGACCCTAAGTAAACACGAAATGCGTGAAGCATGAAGCGAATGCAGGATTTGTCATCATTAGTCAAATTTCATTCATTATAAAAATTTAAACTTGTGCCTCGCTGTTAAAATGACAAGAAATCCACTCACGTCGTAATATCGTACAAATGGTAATATGCAAAGAAATACCTTTGAACTGCCTACATGTTTATTAATACTTTATTGGAGTGACGTATAGGTGACGTCTATTTCTCCATCTCATATTTGTCCAAAAGTTAGAATAAGATAGCAAATCGTGCAATTTAGTGTTGTAACGCAATGCGGGATCAAACTTGAGAATGCATTTACTTTTACGTATAAATAGCTCAATAAGAAACGGATGTAAATATTTTTCGATAATTATAAAGTTACGGAATAAAGTTGATTTATGACTGAACTAGTTTTTTTTGTTTCTATTCCTGCTTCCTGCTCTTTTGGTCCTAATATTGAAATTCTTGGGTTTTGGGCCACAAGTATGTAAAAAATAGCACGGTAGAATAAGCAAAAAATGAGTGTACTAAAGCCATTCGCCAACAAACTGCTCCGCAGTTTGGCGAAGTTTTGCAGTAGTTTTGAAGTTTATCTCACGTGAACAATAAATTAAAAAAAAGTGTGACATGCATGTCCTTTTTCTTCGATAGCCTCCTTCCTTGCGCCATAAGGCTTTAATAAATGTTGCCTGCCTCTTTTCTTAGATTGTCTGTTAGAGATAAACTTCGATAAAATGGCCCGCCCCTCCAAATTACTATTTAGTCAAATCCTTACGAAGAGTGTGTTTGTTTGTTTGACGGCTGTCTCAGCATGCACACATATGTTTGGAGTCTTGGTAGGGCTTAATAAATACTTTCACGAATACATTAAAGCATTTTGAATTTTGGCGGGGCGGGCCATGGCTACGAGTAACTTTCATTTAAAAAGTTAACATATAAAATGAAACGCAAAGCAAAATTGACCAAAGTTGGTTGTTGGTGGGCAAAGTTGTACGGATAAGTAATCAATTAGCTACTTACGTATTTACATACAAATACTAGGTAGGTATTATAAGCAATTTAGAGACTGTCACTGTAAGGCACTGGTCCCACCGCCGGCGAGGAGCGATAAACGAGTAGTATTTAATACTAGAACGGCGAGCGAGCGGGCGAGAAGCGAGTGTCTTTGTATGAGCTTATCACTTACTCGCCGGCGGTGGGACCAGTGCCTAATACCACAAATAACTCAAGGTTTGATACCTATTTAATAACCGTTTTGCAGTACATTTTTGAGTGGGGATATTTACCCTCTAGGGCAATCCGGTATGAATTAAATTCAAAAATATATAGGTACTTGAGCCGGCCTATATTTTGTTAATATTAAATGCAAAAATGTTAGACCATTTTGAATTTATTTAAAAAAAACATCTATAGGTACATCATTTTTTCTATTTTGTCAAGTTCGTTCTTGTCCCTTTTAAATGCATATTTTATGACGTCGCAGTCTTGTTAGATCTAGAGACGCGGCAGCGTGTACAGCAAACTTTAAAGTTATACATGATGAGCGCATAGTTTTTACTGTTTTTAGGTACAAAGGATTGAAGACGATCAAGGTTGTCGAATTGCGCGGGCGACGCGACGCGATAACCTCCGACCAATTAACCGATAGCCACTACGACTTCATTCAACTGTCAATAGTAGACAAAGAATAGTCAACATAAGGTACATGACCTACGGTAATCGAGTGAACCCGATCTAGTAAGGGTTGCGTAAGTCCCTATTGGCTATATGCAATGTACTTAGGTGGTGGGGGTAAGCTAAGCGATCGCAGCGCACACCGTGGCAGAAATGTGTAGCTGCCGGGGACATCGGCCAAATTTACTTTTCCTATTGGTTTCCTACGATTCGTTTCGTTTGTATCTATTTATTTTCTTATTTATTTCAGTAAAAATTCCAGTACCTAAGTGGTCTTTCTCGCTTACTAAAATAAATAAAATATTCATATCTCATTATTTGACATCTCTGAGTTTGTCATCAATTAATATAATACTAAAGTGAGTATTATTAATACTCACTTTTGTCATTTTC
Organism: Notocelia uddmanniana; assembly: GCA_905163555.1. Lineage (NCBI taxonomy): Eukaryota > Metazoa > Arthropoda > Insecta > Lepidoptera > Tortricidae > Notocelia > Notocelia uddmanniana. The sequence goes on from LR991063.1 coordinate 5,936,906, forward strand.
CCGGGACCCATGACGTTTGACTTTTCTGACGTGCACATAGCCAATACATCTCAATAAGGTGCCTGTAACCCCCCAAATTTTTGTCTCGCTCGCTCACTAGTGGTAGCTCGATATGTGCCTTTTGGCATAAAAAGGTAGATTTAGTTTAGAAAGTTGACTGAGATAACCGTGTTGTTTCCGCCTAGACCAGGATCGAACCAGGGATATTTCAAAGCTGATGACATCCGCGGATGACGATGTGGATTTTGGGTTCAAACGCTCACAAACATAAAAAGATAAATAGTACATATCGCATCACGTATACGAGTAGTAATCGACCGTGTTGTCAATGAATTCAAACCGTTGCGAGTAAAATAAAATAAACGCGTCAAGAATAAGGCGAATCAGCATATTTATAATAGTATTACTAGTAACAGAAACGAAATGTACCTAGACTTTTGAAAAACGTCCACGTCCGCAAAAACTGCCTTGATTTTGCGAATGAATATGTAGAAAATTGATGAGCAAGTCCACGGTAGATACCGCGAACTTCGAAAATCGAACTTCGTGTCGTGCCGCCCCTTTTACTCTCGTGTTATACACTATATGACGGAAAGGGACGGTACGATACGAAGTTCGATTTTCGAAGTTCGCGGTAGGTACGCAGTTCACCGCTGAGACGTTAGAAGGTGAATGACACGCTATCAGAAATGTGTAGGTTTTGCGAACGCTGCTCTATGAGGCAGGCAATGGCCTCGTTTACACTGATAAAGAATTTGGAGTTAAGACAAAAATCACGTGCTATTGGAACAAGAGGTCGATATTGGACGTCATGCATTCCAATTTGATTTTGGTTTGCATTCATACAAAGAGCGAGGAACAGAGAGAGACAATCCTTTGCCTCCATTGGTTCCGGTAAGTATTTCATTTCATTCATTTATTGCATCTTAATCATGTGGTAAATAGGTGTTACATTAGGGTTGGATCACACATGAACCCGGTTAGGGCACGGCAAGTATTTCTTAAAATTAAAGCTAAAACTAGGAGATGAAGTTCACAATTGACAGTTCAAACGCTCACGAACAATTTAGATTAAATTAACTATTTTCTGCAACTTATGTTCGAGGCATGAGTTCAGAAGCTCGTATTTATCATTTAATTATGTTGTTGAAATTATTGTTATTAATTATTGATATAAAACTATACAAAAGTAAAGTAATCCAAAAAGTACCCTTTAGACAGTTGTTCTGGAGTCCCAAGTGTCCAAGGCGTCAGTGTCTGCTTACCAGACCGTAAGCTTGTCAGCTAAGCATAACACAACACAAAACAGAAGGTATAGTAAAATAATATTACATTTTGGGATTTGACTTTCTTTAAGGTATAGGTATGTACAAGTCAGCATCAAAAGTAGCTCTTACGCATTTGAAGGGATCAAAAGCTCATGTTCCGTTATAATAAAGACTTTTGAAATACGTAGCTATTTTTGATACTAACTGTATATACTAGGGTGTTATTCACAAATCGACTCGACCTCACCTCACATATCTTCTAAAGTCTCTCGAATTCTTCTAAAAATTATGTATTTTAAGAAGATGTGGTTTTCAACTGAGAGACTATATCAATTATTTAAGCTGCCTACAGTAAGGAAATTATATAGGTATTTTAACTTCTGTTCTCAGAAAACATAAAACCACAATTTATGACCGCAACCTTCTGACGAAACGCAGGAGAGACATTGTGATGCAGCTACCGAAAACTAATACCACATTTGCTAGTAGACAATATAACAAAACTTCATCACATTTGTATAATACCTTAAACAAAGAATTAGATATATACCCAAATGTACAATATGATGTAAAAAATTAAATAACAAGATGGTTGGAACATAAAAACTACGATCAGGTGGAAAAATTGTTAGAATATATAACCTAGCCACACACACACACCCACGCGCGCACATACACACACACCCACACACACACACACACACACACACACACACACACACACACACACACACACACACACACACACACACACACACATTCACTCACCAACACACACACACACATACATTCACTCACCAACACACACACGCGCATACGCACGCACGCACGCACACACACATAATAACTAAGGAGAATAGTTTTAAGAAAAATAAGTAAATAAATAATAAATTGTTGATATGGAAGAGCGGTGCCTCCTGGCACAGGTTATTTTGCAAATTTATAAGACTCCGGTCACTATAAGATTTGCATTAGTTGTTAAAGAAATAAAGAATTTTGAAAAGAATTATTGAAAAAGAAAGAACTGTCAAATGTCATTTGTCTAATTTTGAGTTTCCATTTACAAATGGGAGAGAATTTGTAAATGGAAACTCAAAATTAGACAAATGACATTTGACAGTTTCCATATAAAAATGGGTGAGGTGACAGGTGAGGACGAGTCGGTTTAATATATAATAAGAGGGCTGATAAGGTACACTCCCGGCAAGCAGCGGTAGGTACAGTTAGCTGCAGAGAAACGTGACCCCGCTACTTAGAAGTTTGTAGGCAGGGGGGGTCAGGTTTCTCTGCAGCTGACTGAACGTTAATTTTACGAAACATGATACGTAGCATTGTGTGTACGTGTACCACTGATAAAAAGTACATCGAAAATATTAATGAGCTATTATTAAATAAGAAATAGATTATTCACAATTCTAATCGATTATTAATTGCCGAAATAAAATGTGTCACCCAGTGTCCTACTATTCAAAAAATGTGTTAAAGTAGATCATTTCTGAAATCATCATGATAAACGAAAACTGTCGGTTTGTTGTCCAAAAAAGGAAGTTTTTTATACAACGATGGTGGCAAGCAAGCATAAGGCCTGCTTGATGGTAGGCAGGCGCCGCGCCGTAGCCTATGAATGACGCTTGCGCCTACAAAACAATCACGCTGCCAACCTTTTTTTTTCTTTTCTGCATGCAGGTGACATAGTAGCTGGTTTTTATAAATTATAATAGACTATTTTTTAACCTATTACAACGGAGGAACACGTACATAAGGCTTGCCTAAATGTCAGGAATAGTTCTCATTTGACTGTTAGGAAGCGATTTTTTTAATATTAAAAATCGGCCAAGAGAGCATGTCGTGTCATGCTCATTGTAGGGTTCAGTAGTTGTCCAATGTGTTGAACTAGGGGTCCAAAAAATAATAAAAATATTACGAAAGTAAAGCTTAATAAGGACTTTCAACGAAAACTATAGCGGATATGATCAGTTAAGCCGTTTTTGAGCTATCGTAAAAAGTCTCCCTTCTTAGTAGAAGACTTATGAAATGCTGCGAAAGTTATAGGTATTCCATTTTGCTTGTAATTGATTTTTTTAAAGTAAGTTAATTAGACAGCTACGGAATCCTACACTGAGCATGGCCTGACTTGCTCTTGGGCGATTTTTTAAAATATCTATCGTTAAATATGAATAATCATTTTATTTTTACGAAGGCGCTAGTGGACCCGTTGATACCCTCTTGTTATTTAATGTTCAAAGGTACTACAGTCACGCCCCATTCGTTACATATGTAACTACGGTTTCAATGGACATACATTTTGCTTTTGTTTACAAAGTAGGTACATCATTTAAATAAAAAAATAATATATTTGTGTAAATAGGTTAATTTTATTAAAGGACATAAGCCCCCAAATACTTTTTCGAATATTTTAAATTAACCATAATTTACCAGCGTCTTCGGCACAATACCGCAGGGGCCATTTATAGATTTAGTTTAGTTTTAATTTTATAGAATTAGGCCTTATTTTAGTATAATTTGTTATTTAATTTCTGCATTTTGTTTTAAAATAAATATATTTTACTATAATTCACCGTTTATTTTCTGTTATTGATGACTCGTACACGTTGAGTAGGTATAATTTTATTTTAAAAATATTAAGTCTACTCAATATTTTCACTGAATTAACTATTTTGAATTAAATATTAATTTAGCTTCTAGGCAACAATTGACGTAAAAGTTGTACCAAACTGCCGCAGTTCTCCCTATTCATATTTACATATAATATACGTGTCTCATCTCATCAGTGTATAGTATACATTCTTCGGATGAGTTTCCTCAATAAATGACTTCATATTAAGCATGAATGCGTTAAAATACTAGTGTAGTTGATACAGCGCGACGTACGGTCTAATCTCTTAGGTCAAGTTCACGTAATGTTTACTCATGTATCATTAGCAAAATGTAAAAAAACCTCAGTGTACACGCCGCCTCCACGCGGCGAGCCGTTTCATGTATTGTTAATTTTTTTTACGTTTTTTCAAAAATGTTTACGATTATTTTCATAGTTTGTTTACGCGTGGCGCTAAGTGCAAGTGACGAAGGAGATCTTGGATATGGTTTAAGCATAGGAAATGCTATTAATGTATTTGCCAAGTAAGTTTTTTTACATATATATGTAATTGCAATATGATAGTCGAACGCACTCCAATTACAAAGCGGTATGTTAATTAGTTGCATATTTTATTGTGCCGCGGATTAAAAATATAAGACAGTGAGCCTTACTTTGGCACTTCATTCATAAAATTTATTTATAATGTAAAGCGTGCGAATTCTCGTATTATGTACGGACTACGGAGTAATATCCCAGATTACTATATCATCGCCCAGGGCCAGCATTCTGATTCTAACTTTACATACGTATTTAAACTGTTCAAAATAGAGTCATACTCTTGCACATTTGATTACGCGTAAGTGGGAGCAGGAGGCCCTGATACAGCTTGAAACTTAAGTGTTGTCGCAAATAAAGGTTAAAGGGCAATAATAAGTGCAAACACGCGTTTCGCGCCAATTCTATGATTCTCACCCCTATCTCTATCTCTATAAGTATTACTCTCGCGCCAATAATAATTGCGATTGTCTATCCTTCGAAACTATTAGCGCTTGAAAAAACCTATTAGTACATAATAATGTATCGGCAAAAGGGGTAGGTAGAGCACTAGGTACATTATTTTTTGTGTGTATTCTGGCAAGATATTTAAGAATAGATAAAAATTTTATGATACAATTTTATTCCATAGATTAAGATAAAATTATTAAAAAGCCATGACAGCAATAGGTAGGTTGTTAGTCCATCGCCCGTAGCTCACTTCAACTCTATTCCTATAGTAGACTCTTACAACACCTAGAAAAAAGAAGGTGGCTTGTAAACCTACGGAAAGCGCTTCGATTTTGATGGTCATTTTTATAGGAACTCCGTCCCTATGCTGGGGTGCTACCGCGAACATCGAAAATCGAACTTCGTAGCGTGCCTTCCCTTTCACTCTCGTGTTATACACTATATGACGGAAAGGGACGGTACGATACGAAGTTCGATTTTCGAAGTTCGCGGTAGCAGGCCAGGTTACAAAAATTACAACACTTAGAACTACATAAGTATAAATCCTTTTGGCAACTTAGGTCTATCAGGAAAAAAGACTAGGTATAAAAATGTCTACATACGCTTTGTAAAAATTACAAAGTATTATAGGGTCGAGGTATAAAAATATTGTAAAAGAATTTAGTCGAAGTATAGAAATGACTAATTTCACTCTGCTCCTATTTCTGCGCAGTTTGCCCTTCGGACATCTGAAGATACCTAACGGACCTAACCTACCTAGATATGGGGTCCTTGTAGATCACTTATAGTAGGACTCATGTTAGAATTCCAAATCTGGACATATTTACTTTCGGACCATTGTCAGTTCGTCTTTCTGCTTCTCGACATTTTTATACTCTGTAATTTTTTTTATTTCGTTGCCATAATAGTTGCCAAATCGAAACGAACGCGTAATTTACGTTTAGTCTCAAATAGTCTCAATTTGTATGTCAACGCGAACAGCGTCTCTACGGCCTTTGATGGTATTTAACTATTTGTTACCGTAGAAATTGGGGCTATAAACGATGTGTTTATGTTCTGCATAATTTTTAAGAAAAAAAAACCGACTTCAATGGGGGAGGCCGGTGAAATATTATTATACTTAGATGGTGCACTCTTAGATTCCATACAATGAGGTCAAAATGGCTATAAGTATGCTTATAATGGTAGAAGGCTAAGTACCCTCAATACCTCATGGAATCCTCCATCAGAACTCAAGCTTGACAAAAATGTCTTGAAAACCTAGTAGCTTGCTTGATAAACATAACGAAGAGAACAAATCGCCAAACTCCAACTATGCGTCGTTGAAGAGTTCTGTTTTGATCATCATCAGCTTCACTTTATCAAATGACACTTATTTAAATGTAAATGCTTGATTTGTTTATGAAAATTCTAAAATCACTATATGTATGCCTTTTACATCTGAGGAGTTCCCTGGATTCCTCATGGATCCCCTCATCAGAACGCGAGCTTGAGAAATGTTTGTTTTGAAAATCTAACTTGCTTAACAAACACAGCAAAGGGGGCAATTCGCCAAACGTGAACTATGCGTCGTTGAAGAGTTCCGTTCTGATCATCATCAGCAGTTCCACTTCATAAAATGACACTTTTTTGTATGAAAATGCTTGATTAGTTCATGAAAATAGTAAAATCACTATATGTGTGCCTTTCAAATTTGAGGAGTTCTCTCGATTCCTCATGGCTCACATCATCAGAACTCGAGCATGAAAAAAATTAATCGTGAAAATAGAACTTGCTTCAGGCGAAGGGGTGGGCAAGCTCTTTCCATACAAACTTTGTGCAAGTTTTTCTTCGTTTGTGTTTGCACTCCAGTTACTATTTTTGGTCCATATGCTTATTTTTTTGTTAGCTATATCTTGATGTTTTTCTTTTTTAATTTTAATTATTTTTTGTATTTTGTTTTTTTAAATTATGCAAAATTTCTACATGAAGTTCTGCGTATATCCAATATGTACCAACAAAAAATAAAATTAAATGCTGTAGTGCCAAAACTAACGCAAAAAACTTGTACAACCTTTGTATGGAGAATGGCTTGCCCTACCCTGCGCCTTAACAAACACAGCTAGGCGGACAAATCGCCAAACGTGAACTTTTCGTCGTTGAAGAGCTATGTTCTCATCATTATCAGCAGTTCCATTTCATCAAATGTCACATTTTTGTATGAAAATGCTAGAGTTGTTGATAAAAACACAAAAATCACTATATGTTTGCGTTTAAGATTTGAGGAGTTCCCTCGATTTCTCACAGATCCCATCATCAGAACTGCGTTTTGACAAAAACGGGACCAACTTGGATATATACACTTACAATAAAAAAAAATAAGAATTTTCAATATCGGTTCAGAAATGACGGAGTTCTGGAGTTTCTGGAGTAACAAACATTAAAAAAAAAGTACAACCGAATTGATTACCTCCTCTTTTGAAATCTTGAAGTTGGTTAAACAAAAATACTAGGTAGGGCAAATCCAAGATTTGTTAGGGTCGCTATCATCGAAACCGACAAGGAGGACTATATATACCTACATAATTGAATTGGCAGTAAAAATGAGACAAGCGACGTTAATAATTATGAGTTATTGCATTGGTAAAGCTGATAATATTGGATGAGGAAACCATCAAATTTATATGGATTATCCGCAAATAGCCTTTATGGACTAAACCATGACTTAACCTTTAATTCGGAGAAATCGTGATAATAACTAGGTAGGTAATTAATGTGCCGTCTTACAAATTTCTGGGTTCCTCTGGGTTTGAACTCTATTTAGGAACTCCATTAAGCCCAGAAATTTATAACCAAAAAACGAACAACAGCAAACAGCAGCAGCAGTTTGTGTGTTTGGCAAATCCTCTTATTCACAAACCGACTGGTCCTCACCTGTCACCTCACACCTCACCCGTTTTTTATGGAAACTGTCAAATGACATTTGTCAAATTTTGACAGTTTCCATGTAAAAACGGGAGAAGTGAGGACGAATCGGTTTGTGACTAACACGACATTCTAGTCGTCACGAAACTGCTCTTGAGCCGCCATGTAAATTCAAAATAACCTCTTTTAATTAATAGCATGTTATTATTGCTTATTTATTAACCGACTTCAAAATTTCAAAAGAGGATGTTATCAATTCGGTTGTGTTTTTTTTTTTTATGTGTGTTAGTCCATAACTCCGTCATTTCTTAACCGATTTGGAAAATTCTTTTTTTGATTGTAAGTATATATATCCAAGTTGGTCCCGTTTTTGTCAAAACGTAGTTCTGATGATGGGATCTATGAGAAATTGAGGGAACTCCTCAAATCTTCAAGGCACACAACAACATATAGTAATTTTTGTGTTTTTATCAACAAGTCAAGCATTTTCATCCAAAAATGTGACATTGGATGAAGTGGAACTGCTGATGATGATCAGAACAGAACTCTTCAACGACGAAAAGTTCACGTTTGGCGATTTGTCCTCCTAGCTGCGTTTGTTAAGCAAGTTCTATTTTCACGATTAATTTTTGTCATGCTCGATTTTTGATGATGGGATCCATGAGGAATTGAGGGAACTCCTCAAATCTTAAAGGCAAACATATAGTGATTTTTGTGTTTTTATCAACTAATCGAGCATTATCATACAAAAATGTGACATTTCATGAAGTGGAACTGCTGATGATGATCAGAACAGAACTCTTCAACGACGAAAAGTTCACGTTTGGCGATTTGTCCTTCTAGCTGTGTTTGTTAAGCAAGTTCTATTTTCACGATTGATTTTTGTCATGCTCGAGTTCTGATGATGGGATCCATTAGGAATCGAGGGAACTCTTCAAATGTGAAAGGCACACAAATAGTGATTTTAGTATTTTCATGAACTAATCAAGCATTTTCATTCATAAAAGTGACATTTGATGAAGTGGAACTGCTGATGATGATCAGAACGGAACTCTTCAACGACGCGTAGTTCACGTTTGGCGATTTGTTCTCTTCGTTTTGTTTGTCAAGCAAGCAAGGTTTTTTCATGATTCCATGAGGAATTGAGGGTACTTAGTCTTCTACCATTATAAACATACATTATAGCCATTTTTATTTTATTGTATATCTATCTAAGAGTGCACCATCTAAGTATAATAATCTTTTACCGGCCTCCCCCATTGAAGTCGGTTTTTTTGTCTTAAAAATTATGTAGTTTGTTTTAATGTACTTAGGTATTGACATGCGAATTTAACATTAATAACTTAATTATGAATTTATTAAGAGTTTTATTAATTGTTACTAACCGATATGGACCTGGGTCTGAATTAAAATGTTTCATCTATTCATTCATCTTTAACAGTTGAATATATTTTATTAGACAAAATGGCGGGATTACATTCCAGGACCGTGAACGTTACGGCGCTGCTGTTTATAATTTCCCAGGCGTTAAAACTTATGATTTGTCCTTTTGAATCGGGCTCTAATCCAATTTTAAAGCAATTGTTATAATATATATATCTAACATAAGGCGCGTTCGTGGCCCAACGGCGCCCGCGTACCGCGTGCGGTATGCGAGGTTGAGCAATGTCGGGCGAGGTCAGTCCATGGATGGGTGACCGCTTTGAGTGGTTACTAACTGAGCGCTCCCGTGCTTTGGAAGGCACATTAAGCCGTTGATCCCGGTTGCTGTCTATGATAGCAGTCGTTAAGCCAAGTTAGAGGCCTCCGGGCGGCTTGAGAACTTCTAACAGTCAAGTTGCCCACTCACTTGACAAGCCTAATCCCAATAAGGTCTAGTTTCCCCCTCGGGTTGGAAGGTCAGATGGCAGTCGCTTCCGTAAAATTTAGTGCCTACGCCAACTCTTGGGATTAGGTAGCGGACCCCAGGCATCCTTCAGGATGCAACTGCAGGTACTGGGAATAACGCTAGGAGGATGATGATATATCTAACAAATATTTTATATTTGTTTATATCTTCAATTCTATTATTTCTATTCTTATTCTTACACTACAGAGATGACAAATTCATTAATAATTGTCTCCCTCCGTATCATTTATCATTTCACAATTAATCTTTATTGCCGTTAGGTGATAAAGCACGGCAACTGTCAGTCATCTCATCTGAAGCAATATACTTATCTCGTATATACGTAGATTTGAAGAAATAGACACAAGGTTGTTCCTCGAACTTGGCTTGGGCCTATAGTGTTTAATTGGATAATGGCGCTAGATAAATCGGTTAAGTTTTATTTTTAAATCTAAATGAATGAAAGTGATCTACCACTAATGAACCTTCAATACCTTCATGTACAAATATAGAGTCAAAAAGTGGTACTTAGACGACCATCTTGGCTTGTCTACTCAGCGAAAAACAATTTATTAATTTTTCTTTTTTTTTGTAGTCATTTCAGTCGTCTTTCGCTCTTCAAATACGCTGAAATAAAATTTAGGTTCCTAGTATGCGATTGAATGTAAAAAAAATCGTTATTTATGCATTGCACGGCTTAATCGCGGTATAAACTCTGTTCTAAACGATTTCGGTTATTTTTATATATTAGATGGGGTTCGATTCCCTGTTGTGCACACACATTTTCAGTTCAGCCTCACAAGGCTGCACTGAAAATCTTCGCACTTCTCAGTGCTTAAGTAAAAGTAAATACTTTAAAATATTGCTATTGTTTCCAAAAATCGGTACTGGAGCGCTTTTTTTCTAATAGTTGATCCGGATATAGTTTTAGATATGCTTAGTAGATACCGAATAATAATTAACTAACTTATAGGTACTTAAATACCCCTCCCGAGGATGCGCGTGTTGACGAGTGGATTTATGTTTAGCTGGCAACACGAATCCTCAAATCAATAAAAGGCCGGCAACGCGCTAGTGATTGTTCTGAATTTGCAAGTGTCCATAGGCTGCCATCAGGCGGGCCGTATGCTTATTTGTCACTGCCATAGAGTTTTTTTTTTCTAGCTACGGCGACCTCTCCCAAGTAACCCAAGTGATATCAGCGGAATACGACGACGAAGAAGAGGAAGAAATATCCGAACCCTTCAGCGAGAAAAATATCAAGGTGTTTCTGAACGCCAGCAGCCGAGAAACACCGGGGGACGACAGAGTGGAAATGAGTATATTGCTCTGTGATACCTTTGACGAACTTTTGGATGGATACTTTCAGAACTTTAGAATTGAAGGGTAAGAAAGTTTTTCTGTTTCAATGCAGAGGCGAAAATCGACCGTTGATGTTTCAGTATCTTCATTCTTATCGCTGAACAGTCTGAACGATAGAGATAGAGATATATGCGGCAAAGTTAAACATACGAGTGTGAGCTTACAAGATAAAAATAGCAACGGAAAATGGGAATCCCGCAGGTCCATTCAATTAAGCGAATTAAATTAAATCGGTAGGGTCTTTAGGCATAGAGAAAATAAGTAAAAAGAAAAAAACTAAAAAGAGCAAAGAGAGAGAGAGAGAGAGAGAGAGTAGTGAAAAGAGCGTACTCCCATCTTAAAGGCCGGCAACGCACTTACAACCCCTCTGGTGTTGCGAGTGTCCATGGGCGGTGCTAATCGCTTACCATCAGGCGATTCGTCTGCTCGTTTGCCTCCTATGTCATAAAAAAAAGTAAGGATAGAGAGCTAACTCCATACATCATTTTTTAATTATTATTTCGTAGTCGACATCTAGCGTCAAATAGCGGAATTATCAGTACTGCTATAAAGATACTAGATGACACGTATGTCGCTACTGACGAAAAGTGTATTTCTCAACAATTTACTACTAATATTTAAAGCAGAATGAGTTCAAAACAGAGTTCCGGTTAATCCGCGATTAATATTAGCTAAAAATGGTTGGGCATTCGATTGTTCGTTCGTCACGGCATCTATTGTCGAGTAGCAATACTGATTTTTCCGCTATTTGACGCTAGGTGTCGACTACGAAATAATAAATAAAAAATTATCTATGAAGTCATATGGAGTTAGCTCTCTATTCTTACTTATTTTCTCTGGGCTTTAACCCTAAAGCACAGAGAAAATACCACCACCACAGAGGGCGCTTGACCCACTGCTACCCAGGAGTGGGTCAAGCTCCCTCTCTGTGTCAGCACTATATTGGACGGAAACAATAGAGATATCATCATCATATCAGCCGTAGAACTTGCACAGCTGGACATAGGCTAACCACAAAGAGTACCACAATGACCGATAGATAGAGACATAGTTGCGCCACTCTCGTGAAAACCACGACAGAGTTATTCAACAGCTGGAGGGAACGCGAGAGAAAATTCCTGCTGGCTTAATTTTGTTTGGAGATGGAGACCATAACAAATATTGTATATTTCACTAATTTCTTGTCAAATGTTAAGTGCAGTGAGAGTAATATAGTACGTAGCAGCCAAAGTGGCCAAATGGCACACACCATACAAAATATATGGTGTACCGAACTATTTGGCCTGGTCACTTTGGCTGGTACTTACAATATTACGCTGACTGTACTTAGGGCGAGTTGCACCAAGTTACGATTACAGACCGATCAACGTTCATTATGGTGCCGGCAGCTGTCATCCCACAGAAACTTGTTAAAATTTTCATACAATCAACTGTTCGATATGATGCCCACAGCCGCTTTCTATCATCGCACTGCTCGCCGTCGGCAGGGCATTCGTCCTCACACCTTAGAACCTATTAAATCGTCGCGTATACGCTACGGTTTCAGAGGAACTTCCTCCCTCGGACGCTCCGGTTGTGGAATAGGCTCCCTGCCGAGGTTTACCCGAGGAACTACAGTATGGGGTTCTTCAAGAAAAGAGTGTATAAATTTTTAAAGGGTCGGTAACGCGCATGTGATACCCCTGTAGTTGCAGGCTCCCATAGGCTGCGGTGACTGCCTACCATCAGGCGGGCCGTACGCTTGTTTGCCACCGACGTGGTATAAAAAAGAACAATCAGATTTCAACGAACACCGCTTATGATTATAGACGGTTTTGTGCCACCCACACTTAGGCTGGGTTGCACCGACTTATGATCACAGACTGATCAACGTTAAATATGGCGCTGGCAGCTGTCATGCCGTAGAAACTTGTCAAACTTTCCATACATTCAAATTTTAACGAAGACAGCTTACGATTACAGACGGTTTGGTGCAACCCAGCCTAAGGTTGTAATAGTATTAGCAGGGGTGTTATTCACAAACCGACTCGTCTTCACCTCTCACCTCACCAGTTTTTATATGGAAACTGTCAAATGTCATTTGTAATTTTTTTGCAGTTTCCATATGAAAACGGGTGAGGTGTGAGGTAACAGGTGAGTACGAGTCGGTGTGTGAATAAGTGGGCAGATAATATAAAACTCAAGTACCTACCTATCAACACAGTTGCACGTGTAATATCTCAGGTATTTTTAGTAGGAACTTCATTTCTAAGAGAATATGTAACATAATTTATAAATGATTCATAAGAAAATACATTAAGAAATGATTCACCTGAGTTGGTTGTCACAACGCTAAGTCAAGCGCATGAATAAATAGGAAGAAACATATTTTTCGAATTATTGAAGGTCTTTTATGATATTGGTATTTTTTATATTTTACAATTTATTGTGATATTTTGTTGGTTTCCAATCAATAGCGACAGCATGTTATACATGTTAACATACATACATACTTCTTTCGCTTCAATCACATCCATACATCTTCTCATACATGCGCGTCGGTTGCGGGTACTTCTGACCTGGCCCTTTTTTCAGTATCGCCGAAATTTGATCCAGATAACCTCGCCTTGGTCGTCCCCTTCCGATCCTACCACTCATCTCCTAAACATAAATCCTCTTAGTCATTCTACTTTCACTCATTCTCTCTACATGCCCAAACCACCGAAGCATACCCTTCTCAACCCTAGTCACTACGTCATCTTCTATTCCACATCTTTCTCTTATCACACTATTTTTTATCCGATCACACACATAGGGCACATACTGCTTAACGCTCTCATTTCAACCGCATTTAGTCTACTCTCATGCTTTTTCTGCCATACCCAAGTCCCGCTTCCATACATGAGTGTAGGAACAAGCACTCCTTTGTGAACCGCTAGTCGAGCCTTTTGTGTTATATTTTGGTTGCTGACAAACGAGTGCAATGCTCCATTCACCTGATTTCCCGCTTACACTCTCCTTTCAATGTCTCCATCACATTTTCCATCTCTTGTAAATAAAGAACCCAAGTACACAAATTCATGCACTTGGTCCACTTTCTCACCGTCAATCACAATATTGCACGCAGTCGGACATTCATCTTTTTCAAACACCATCACTTTAGTTTTACACACATTAACTCTCATACCTTTCCGCTTAAGTGAGTCATTCATACAAGTTACCATCTCCAACTCCTTCTCCTTCTCTGATGAAACAATTAAAACCTGGTCATCAGCGTATAGGAGGCATTTGATAAGTAACTCTCCCATTCTCAAACCGCATTCACTCTCTTTCAAAGGCGTCAAACAACTGTCCATGAATAGGTTAAACAATCACGGCGAAGCCACACAACCCTGCCTAACTACTACTAATAAATTTTAACATGTGGCCAATAGCATATTGCGCTAGTAACTAAGGAAATTGCTCTTTATTGACGCCGCCAAAAGTTGCCCTTTTGCTTAAAAATTACAGATATTGACTAGGCATTAAAATATATCATATACGTGATGGTTTCTAGGAAACATTTGCAATTCACACAAATATTATAGCTATCTAGAGGTATGTTCTATGTCTGCAATCTTCGTTTTTCTAAAAAATGCAGCGCTGTATATGAAGTCATTATTTAATTTTGTGTGCAATAGTGATGTCTGCCGATTTTATGTACAGTAAAGGAAACTGAATCAGGTCTCCATTAGGCAGGGTTAAAATAGGTTTTAACTGTACCGCATGCAGATATTGCAGATCATTACATGTACGATTACGTATATATGACAAGATATGGCGTTAAAATACTTAAAATTGTGCATCAATCATTTTTGTAGAGCCGCTAAAGCGTGTCAGATATTTTTGAGCGCTTAACAGTTGTTGTTGATTTCCTAAGTATAGTACCCCAGTGGTACAGAGGGCTTTCACAAACACACGCCACGCCTCCGAATTCCCAGCAGCACTCCTCGCCTCATCCAGCTCAATTGAACGGTTGCCTACTGGAATACTCGATACAACAACTATGGAATGTAGGGAAGCCGTTGACATATTGGTCTATCAAAAGTGAATGACGAAAACCCCAACTAGTCTCAAGGACTTACCTGAAATTAACTGATCTTGAAATCAAGTATTCTTAAGAGAACTTGAACTGAACTACCTTTTTATTTCAGAACAGACAAACCCTGGAAAGCGTTCATGGGCGACTGGATAGAGGACGAAATCATGCGCACCCTCGGCATCGAATACGACGCGGGCCGCGACAACTGTTGCTACGTCCTCCTCAAACTGTCACGAGTCCACCGAACTGTCAACATTGACAGTCTGGAGAACGCAGCCGTGAAGAGCTATGTGAAGAAGGCGGTGGACGCACTGAACGTCAGCGATGTGGCTGATGTGAGGAAGTTCATGAGGAGTTATGGAACGCATTATATCGATTCGTATGTTACGGGGAATTTTATGTATCAGGTAAGTGTTTATTATCTACCTGCCTTACAACTTTTTCCTGGCGTTAGACGTTCACCGCGCAATCGCTACAAGTGTCTTGTCCATCCCTAATTAGCGTCCCGTTTACCGCCGCATAGCTACTTAAGTAGCGTCCAGCTGAGTTTTAAGCTGTTTTTCTTATTCTTCTTCTATTCGAATTGAAATTGCCTCATCCAATCTTTCCTTCCTCCTTCCAAAATCCTTTTATAAGCATTCCAGTGCAGTAAAGCTGTTGTTATCGTGACCGAGGTTCCTCTTAGAGTTTACCTTGGCAGTAGCCTTTCCCCCTACTCACTCCGACCGCTTTAAAGAGCCCGACCCATAGAGGAACTTTACCTAAAGTTAAAAATCATGGGAACCGAAACCCAGAGTCGGAAATAATCGAAAGTTACAACTTAATAAGTACCTAAAGTCTCCTTAGTATATTGATATAGAAATCCAGAGGTATCATTGTATCTATTGGTAGATATCGATGTATATAAGGGACATCACAATTCCATTTTCGATTACAGGTATTCAAGTTCAAGAGATACGGCTACAACTTGTTACGTGGTTACGTGCGAGTCCGAAACCACCAGAGGGACACCTCCGACAGTTTGAGGTTCTACTTCGCCTCAAACTTTCTCAAGCAAGTCGGAGATATCAGGGTACGTTCACAGAACATACCCTGTAGCAGGGGCGGTATTAGGTATTGCGGGGCCCCGGGCGGGTAGACTTTTGCGAGGCCCTATTGTCTTTGTACTGTTAGTACCTAATATTATTTTTCGCGGGTAGGCGAGGCCCCGGGCGGCTGCCCTGCTTGACACCCCCAAAGGCCGCCCCTGCCCAGTAGACATCATATAACTCTCTACGGGTGAAATCTTTTGTATAAAAAATAGCTATTTCATACGGTTTGGTCAGTACCATATATTATTTATGGTGTACCGAACTTGGCCACTTTGGCTGCTACGTGCTATAGGACGCTGACTGTCCCATACTAAAAGTTGTTAAGAAACGTGGGTAAGTTCACCTTATTCTGTATCAAAAATTAGATTTCACCCTGTATAGTAAACACGTTTCATCTTCATTCATTACCATGTGCAAATTTCCTACTTCCTTCATCGATAGTTGTGTAAACTTATACTGTAAGTCTTGTATGTAGTAGGTATTAGATACGCTAATAAATTGTGAAGGTTGCGTTCGCAATAGTGCCTTTGCTAATAATTTGCGATTTAGTCGTCCCTCACTTCAACCAGTGATACGATACTATATTGTGCTGATATATTGTGTCTGAGGTTTGATTTTTAATATTACAATGGTGGTAAGCAAGCTTAAGGCCCACCTCCACCACCATTCCACCATTTACCGCTGCCTATGAACGATTGCAATTTCCGGGGGAGTCGCACTATTGTTTTGAGCTTTTGCTGTGTTACATCAAAGTTACACACATTACAACATCTCATACATAGCTAAATGTATTTTTTAAATATTAAGTTAGCTTATTTAATGTGTAATAGATATATTGACAAATACCTACCTTAACTATTTTAAAAGCTATTCGTATGTTTTATTTGTACACTACTTGATTTTTAACCGACTTCAAGATTTCAAAAGAGGAGGTTATCAATTCGGTTGTTTTTTTTTTTTTTTTTAATGTTTGTTACTCTATAACTCCGTCATTTCTTAACCGATTTGAAAAATTCTTTTTTTGATTGTATGTATATATATCCAAGTTGGTCCCGTTTTTGTCAAAAGGCAGTTCTGATGATGGGATCCATGAGGAATTGAAGGAACTCCTCAAATCTTTAAGGCAAACATATAACTGCTGATGATGATCAGAACAGAACTCTTCAACGACGAAAAGTTCACGTTTGGCGATTTGTCCTTCTAGCTGTGTTTGTTAAGCAAGTTCTATTTTCACGATTGATTTTTGTCATGCTCGAGTTCTGATGATGGGATCCATTAGGAATCGAGGGAACTCTTCAAACGTGAAAGGCACACAAATAGTGATTTTAGTATTTTCATGAACTAATCAAGCATTTTCATTCATAAAAGTGACATTTGATGAAGTGGAACTGCTGATGATGATCAGAACGGAACTCTTCAACGACGCGTAGTTCACGTTTGGCGATTTGTTCTCTTCGTTTTGTTTGTCAAGCAAGCAAGGTTTTTCCATGATTTCATGAGGAATTGAGGGTACTTAGTCTTCTACCATTATAAACATACTTATAGCCATTTTTGTATTTTATTGTATGGAATCTAAGAGTGCACCATCTAAGATTAATAATCTTTCACCGGACTCCCCCATTGAAGTCGGTTTTTTTTTCTTAAAAATTATTTAAATTAAATTTATTAAACCAAACTGGTACTAACCTACTTGAACTTAGAATCTTGACTTTTACAGTCCTTTGACCATCCAATACTTAAATAAAAATGACAACTAAATAATCCATATTAACAACATAAACAACCAATATTTATTACCTTAATAGGTAGTAAGTCTAAGGCTAGGTTCACACGGCAACGTCCTGCACGTTTTTCCACGTATTCGATTTTAAACGTACAACCTGTCGGGTGTACACACGGTAGATTTTCATGCGTTTAATAACCGTTTTCACGCCGAATAGCGACAGTTTTCACGCAGTTGTCGCAGTGGGCAGACGTCTGAGATGGATCTACGCTTCATCGTACTTTTATATTGGTATCGATGGCGACAAAGATTTCGCCGCCGACAAAACAGAAGGTTTTGGGAACATCCCATAAATAAAGAATCAGTGCGTAATAAAACGTTTGAAAATTTATACGCGCAACTTAGGAACGCTGAAACAAAGTTTTTCAATTACTTTCGGAAACTATCTTGAAATTGCAAACAAAATACGTGCGTTCCCGCCAAAAGTTACTCTGATACTATAGACGCATATCCGATTGCTATTCGATAAAAAACGTATAACATCGTGCCGTGTGAATGAAACAGAACTAACTATACTACGCGCCACTGCAAACCGAATACGTTAAAGTTTATTCGATTTGCTTGACAAGTCCGGTGAGTATCCGTTTAAACGTATAAAGAATGTACGTTTATTTGCAGTACAAACGCCGTGTGAATGGTTCTATGCACAAATTATGTGCCACTATTTATCTGTTGACTGCAAAAAAACGTGCAGGACAATGCGGTGAACAAAGCCTCTTGACGTACATGTTGCATTTGTAAGTAACTTTAAGACTGGGCACAGTTAAAAATGAGTAAAAACCAGTGTGATTATAAGTTATAAATTATAACCTACCTTAAAAACCAGTGTAATCGATTCTAGTCGCGATTCTGAACAAACTACTTACGTAGCGGTTTTCAGTTTATGAATTTACACCTTTGGGTAGTCATTTTCTAGAAGACATGGTACTGTTTCTTTACTAGACTTACCATAAAATATTAATTCCAGATAGCAAGCGGCAACAAAACCATAGAAGCCTGGGCCCGACGGAACCTCCTAGACAGCCAGTACCTCTACTACCGCCCCTCCCTTCTCCGCCTGCACTACAACAACGTACTGGCGCTAGAGCTCAACAAAATGTTGGACGATGGCGCCCTACTAGGGCTCTCGCTAAAGACCCTGGCCCCGCTGTTTAAAGACGAAGAGAAAAGGCGCAGATATGTTGAGGTGGTAGAGAATGATATGAAGTTATGGGAGGTTAATGCTTAAAAAAATAGATAATATTGTAGAAAATTGAGCTTCGGAGTAGTGTCGCACATACCGAAACATCCCTCGTTTTAAGAGTGCGTAGTACGCTCGGTTCTCCATACAAACGTATTTACGCTCTCATTTTAAAACGCCATGCTAGAATAACATTAAACTTTTTATACACAATGGTATCCGGCATATCTAGGTCGGAAAATAGTTTCTGTTGCTCGAAATTATAATGGAGAAAAAATACAGCGATTATTAAGGTTATCATACAAGCCGTAAAAAACTCAAAAAACCGCTGTATTTTTTTCTTTTACAATTTCTAGCAACCGAAACTAATTTTCGACCTAGATATTCTGGATCCCATTGTGTATACAAAGTTTCATGTTATTATAGCATGGCGTTTTAAAATGAGAGCGTAAATACGTTTGTATGGAGAACCGAGCGTACTGCGCCCTCTTAATAGGTTCTCTACCCCTGCCATAGCCTTTATCACTACTGCAGTCGACTTCTAACTAGTTAGTAAATTGTCTGGGGTGTTATTCACAAACCGACATGGGGTGTTATTCATAATGACGACATTAGACAGTTTCCATATAAAAACGGGTGAGGTGTGAGGTGAAAGGTGAGGACGAGTCGGTCTGTGAATAAGAGGGCTGGTCTGACTGAATAGTGAATAATCCTTTCCAATCGGCTGAACTCGGAATACGACGAGACCCGACGAAGTGTCAATCAGTTACCATATTATTCAACATCTGTCATGTCAAATGGCAAAATACTACCAGTTTTCATTCTGACATTTGACATTGAAGTTTCAGATAAACAGACATGATCTTGTCAATCATTTAATACGATAATTGATTGTGACTTCGGGCAACTTCGGGTAAAGTACGAGCTGTGTAGTGTGTCGTATCAAGATACCGTGCCGCCTCTCTCAAATACGTACACTACGTACAGCGTAGGATAAATTTTAATGGCGCGATTTACGTTTTGAGCTCTTAAGGCACTGGTCCCACCGCCGGCGACGAGCGATAAACGAGTAGAATTTAATACTAGAACGAGTGGGCGAGCGGGCGAGAAGCGAGTGTTTTTGTATGAGCTTATCGCTTACTCGCCGGCGGTGGACCAGTGCCTTACGACAAGCACCACAAGTGAATGAAAACTGCGGTGAAGTGCTATCTTATCTATTCGTCGGCCTGTTTAGCCTAGTTGGTAGTGTCACTACCTCCGAAGCTAGAGGTCCTGGGTTCGAATTCCGGTAAGGGCATTTGTTTCTGTGGTGAGCAAATACATTTGTTCCTGAGACCTGGATGGTTTCTATGTATTTAAGTATATATCTATTAAATATATCGTCTAGCACCCATAACACAAGCCTTATTTGAGCTTACTATGGGACTAGTTCAATTTGTGTAAAAATTGTCCCCTAATATTTATTTATTTTTCTCAAACATGCACCTAAATGTATGCATTAATGTCACGAAAAGAGGACTTGAAGTTACCTGTTTATGGCTCTCTACATTACTTCTTGGCCGGCGGCCAAGAAGTAATGTATGGAGAATGTATGAAACTAAAATTATTGTCCGCTGCTCTAACTTTTTAAATTTGCTTACTTAAATCAACTGATAAAGGAAATATTACATAGAGCCAACCGCCACGATTTTGTATATATATATTTAATTTGTTATATGTTAATTGGTATTTTTTTAGGTTTTTCCGGTTATTATATCGTTCTTGTATTTTGTTGTTTTTTTTTTAATTTTCGTGTTTTTTTGTACTTTTCGTTTTTTTTTTTTTTGTTTTCCATGTTTTTGGTAGTTTTTTTTGTTTTTACGTGTTTTTTTGGTATTTTTTAGTTCTTTAGTGTGTTTTTAAATGGTGCCTGTATTTTGTAGCATTTTTCGTGTTTTTATTTAATTTCCGTTATTTGTCGTGATGCTTTGCTATTTTTGAACGTTTTGTATTTTTTAGTTTTTTTTACATTGTATTTTTTTATCGTTTTTTTTCTAACATGTTTGAGAAAAGTACTATACAATCCTCGGCCGGAAAAGGGATTGCAGGACTCGTTTTATCCGGCCTCGTCTACGACTCGGCCGTTTATCCCAAACTCGTCCAGCCATCCCTTACTTCACGGCCTCTGCAGTAATGTACTATTTATTTATTTATCTACTCGTAGGAACACACAAAACAACAACGACTCGAAAAATATTTAAATATTGTTAAAGCCAGTGATGTCTTTATAAATTAAAAATGTATTTCTAAAAGAGATACAAACCTAGCCTCTAAATAATCTAGAACGTTTTCTGACTTTTTCCGTACTAAAGTTTACCGGATTACCTACTTTGTATTGTTTAATTTTTGTTGTCTTATTATATTGAGGCAACAAAAGCTGTTGTAAAACCCCGCTTCAAGTGCTTATCGTCATCTTAAATATAATACACTATAAAATACTGGTACAGTCACAATTTTGACGTAAGCGAACTGTCGCAGTATTGTTACGTTAATGCGACAATGTCGGTACTAAAATGATCATCTACTTTTGCTGTTGACTGTACTTTCAGCATCACAGTTAACTGAATGTTCGTGAACCCTAATACAACGAAATAAGGCTTACAAATGATCTCTTAACTGTGGTGCCGATAGTACTTACGAGTGCGCAGTACGCTCGGTTCTCCATACAAACGTATTTACTCTCTCATTTTAAAACGCCATGCTAGAATAACATGAAACTTTTTATACACAATGGTATCCGGCATATCTAGGTCGGAAAATAGTTTCTGTTGCTTGAAATTATAATGGAGAAAAAATACAGCGATTATTAAGGTTATCATACAAGCCGTAAAAAACTCAAAAAACCGCTGTATTTTTTTCTTTTACAATTTCTAGCAACCGAAACTAATTTTCGACCTAGATATGCTGGATCCCATTGTGTATACAAAGTTTCATGTTATTCTAGCATGGCGTTATAAAATGAGAGCGTAAATACGTTTGTATGGAGAACCGAGCGTACTGCGCCCTCTTAAGTACAGTTGAAGTCTAATAGTTGTTATCATTGTTTACCTTATTAAAGTTATTAAAAAGAAACAATGTGCGAAATTGTACTTACCTGCCTTCTTTATAATTTGTTTCCTTAGTCCCACTGCTGGGCACAACTGGCACAAGCCTTGTCTCATTGATGATGAGAGGGATTGGGCAGCAATCCCCACGCTTTCCTAGTGCGGGTTGGGGATTTTTTACGAACACATTGTCTAATATATTGTTATAAATCTAAGCAGTATTTTTAAAGAAATGAAACTTTAATATAAATAATACATTTTATTTCCTAGAAATATTAATAAGCTCAGAGTATTTAGGTTTAGTAGGTACATTAATAAATATATAATTTATGATTTGACAAGGTTCTTACATATGCTGTTGTATGTATACCACAAATTTTTGAATATGGTATTTAATAGTTAAGTTGATCATATCTTAGAGCTTTAGGTAAATTGATTGAAAATTCGGTTTCTTGACATCTAGTTTAGCACATCACTCTATTTATTATGTTACTGAACTACCACAAATCTTCAATTCCTTTGAGTTTCACAGCACAGTTCTATGGATAATATTAAAGGATAAGTTGCCTATTGCTGGTTATTTAGGTCACTTTTTAAAATTATGAAAAAAAAATACATTACACAACTAGGGTGGTAAAGCAAAGAAAGGCTGAGATCGCAGATTTTGGGGCCCGATAATAGTACATTACGATACAAGTGCAGAGAAGAGGAAATTCGCAACGAGTGGTGATAAATTGAAACACGACCGAAGGGAGTGTTTTAAATCGACACGAGTTATGAATTACCTGTTTGCACGTGTATCGTAAACGTTTTACAGTACATATGGCTCTTTAAAGTTTCGTCATATGCACGTAATCTGCTGATTACCGCACTCGTGCGGTAAAGTAGCACCATATGTACTGTAAACTGGCTTTTACTGCACGCTACGCGTACAGAAAAAGCCGCTTTCTGGCCAAGTGCAGTAATAAAATGATGTATACAATACGGGAGGTAATAAATAAAGCCCTCGATCGCATATATATGCGTCCCTCGCCTACAGTTCGGGCCGCAAAATCTGCGATCTCAGCCTTTCTTTGCCTTACCACCCTAGTTGTGTAATGTACTATTATAATATTTTTGTAATAATAAGATAAAACTTTCACCGCCCGTCATGCACCGTCAAACTAGCTCTGTCACGTCAGAAATGGATAGCTCTGTACATTTGTGAATTACCTGTAATGCTTGGACGTATTGACCATGTCAGTGGTAAAAGCGAGGGACAGATAAAGTCTTAAAATTCAAAATCTTTGATTGTGCTAAGGGATTTTCATAGCAGTTCCGAGTTCCTAAGTATATCACTTTAGTAAGTAAATCAGTCTCTTGCACTACCGAGTGCACACAAATATATATATATCTATAATAAAAATAGGTAAGTAACACCAATTACCAATTTCATTTTGTAAATGTAATTGTTGATTTAAAGTGTAATTACTATTTCCTTGTAATTTAAAATTGGTAAACGAAATCACATATTGCAATTGTAATTTATAATTTATAATTCAATTACTTTTTGCCCAACACTGAGCAACAGTGCTGCTAAGAAAATACAACCAAACTGATACTACACTATAAAATACTGATAAAATCGTGCTGATTCTTGATGTTTTCCTATTATAAATTTTTAATTTTGTCGACTGAAAAAATTACTCATAATATTGACAATAGTGCTAAAAACCCTGAATAACTGACACTTTCTAAAAATTAGGATGAAATGAAAGTCTAACCAATTGATTGTGCAATTAAAATAAAATACATAAGTACAATATACGAGTAAAGCACCTTAACTAATATTAATTATACAAAATGTTAGGTTTTAAAAACATCTCAAATCCCAACAGGGCAAGTGGGTAACAGAGCATAAATTTTTAAACCACTTAGTAAATGCAATAAAATACGACGGTTACCTTCTAAGTCATTAAGTAGGAAATAAGTCAGTTATTTTTAATACTACAATAACATACGCACAACATTTCATTATGAAACTCACAACAGTGTGGTAATGGCGCGAAGTTATCGAGCGTGAATAAGGTCTCCTCTATTTAATTGTCATTTTTCATACTAAAAATGACACTTTTACCTATCGTACGTTCGAAAAGCTACGTGATTACCCTGCAGTTATACAGGGTGATTTCGGGGTCGTGATCATGAATCAGTATTTTCCGATTTGGTATCTACTAGCCACTTCAAAAAGATTGGGCCCGAAACATACGCATTTCATTTTAATGGTCAGTGCCCTATTCTCTTTGTCGGTTAGTATGGAGAGTTGACAGTGAATTAGGGTGACCAAGGTTTATGAAAAAGTATTAGCAATTAAGCTGGTAATAAAATAGATTAAGTTACTGATTGCCTTTTTCCTCAGGCTGTGCCTGGTTGCCTTTGGCATAGGCCTCCCCCAGAGTTCTCCAAATGGTTCTATCTGTGTTTCTTCCTCCACATCGGTCCAGAAATATTTTTAAATTCATAATTAAAATAGGTTAAGTTACTTTTGTTATAATAACAGAGCGCGTATCGCCATCGAACATTTAGTTTGGCGAGTAAATTTGAATTAGTAAAACGTAACTTTAATTTTTTTTAACATAACTCTATTTATATATTTCCGTTACAATTTGAAAAAAAAAAGTTAATTATTTGAGTTATAAACCTCCATACCAACTGTGATGTTGTCTACTTTGAATGTTTGACCATGTACAATCATTCCGGATCACGACCACAAAATCATCCTGTATAAACTCATAAAAATCAGTTTTGTAAAAAAGCATCCGTAAGTTTCAATCGTAAATATAATGAATCATTCAGGTCTTTAAGGTCGAATATCGGTCGACATGTTTCAAAACTTGCTTGCGTTGAAGGCACGTTTAGCACTGCGCGGGCGGAAGCGTCATGTCGAGCGATATTCGGCCTTAAAGACGTGAGCCGTTTCATACATTTCAATCATAATTTCACAATGTTATAGTTTTACCTGATCTTGTCATTTATTTTAAATAATTAGTTGTTAAGACGACCGAGACGTCTTTCCAACAAAAACAATTTTTCTCAGGTTTGTGGCCTAAATACATAATTTCATCATTATTCACAGCCGTTTCTAGAACCACTGACATCGCTAGTTTAAACTCTGACTAGATATAAAAGGATTAGCAGAAACGACAAAATGGTTTGAACAAAATAAATTCACAACATCATCACTTCAAAATATACACAATGTTATAAATATTTTTACAGTACATATGGTGCTAGATTACCGCACGAGTACGGTAATCAGCAGATTACGTGCATATGTCGAAACTTTAAAGAGCCATATGTACTGTAAAACGTTGTACGATACGCGTGCGAACAGGTAATTCGCAACTCGTGTCGATTTAAAACACTCCCTTCGGTCGTGTTTCAATTTATCGCCACTAGTTGCGAATTTCCTGTTCTCTGCACTTGTATCGTAATGTACTATTACAGTACATATGGTGCTACATTACCGCACGAGTGCGGCAATCAGCAGATTACGTGCATATGTCGAAACTTTAAAGAGCCATATGTACTGTAAAACACACGTGCGAACAGGTAATTCGCAACTCGTGTCGATTTAAAACACTCCGTTCGGTCGTGTTTCAATTTATCACCACTCGTTGCGAATTTCCTGTTCTCTGCACTTGTAGCGTAATGTACTTTGTATTATAGGTAAGTTTACCTATAATAAAAAAAACTGACATACATATTTATAATACCAGGATAATTTAAGTTTGTTCGGTAAAACAAATTACACGATTTAGATATAATAATCTGCAGTCAAATTCAGAAGAAAACCTTACTATTATAAAAGTTATGTGTTGTGTGTGCTTTTAACATTTAGCTCGGGTACGGTGAAAGTTGTCATCCCAGTACAAATTCTGTCACGTTTGACGTCTTAAAGTTATTATACTGGAATGACAGCTAAAAGGCTGTACCCAAGCAATATCAAAAGCACAATAGCACCCTGAAGATACAGATACAGTTGATGGCGACTGAATCAAGATTCAAGCTGTCACAACGCCTTTACTGCAGGCCACTCCGTTCTAAATTAGGGCGTCAGTGCACCTCGTATGTGCTGGTTACCTTGGTCGACGCGAACTGTTCGATGCCCACTCGCTTACCGTTCACGCGGAGTGATGTCGGGTTATTCACGCGGATTGATTTGAAGTCGTATTTCTGGAATGCAAAATAACGGAAATTCAACACGACTCATTGCTAAGAACACACTCTTCTCTTTAAAATCCAAAACTAAAACGGTTTTTCCCTTTAGAAAGAGACACAGGTTAAACTTTTTAAACTTATGGAGTGTAGGATTCTGGTTGTGGACTGAATGTTGAAATGAAAACTGGTAAATGATAATGAAGCTGGTGCGTGCTCTACTTATACTTTGCACGTCTTATAAAAAGACTTACCGAACACATCGAATAACTTTTTTTTAAATAAAATTCTGCCCGCCGATCGAGGCTCGCCTGATGGTAAGTGACGAGCTTAGATGAAGCTCCCTGGTTCTCCATTGCTTTGTAAATATCGAGAGATTATGTTGCTGAGAACCATGTCAGTTCACGATTACTTTTACACAGCTCATCTTAGACTGTGTTGCATCAAACCGTCTGTAATCGGAATATCTGATTGTATAGAAATTATGCAAAGTTTCTATGGGATGACAGCTGCCGTCGCCATATTTAAGAGTGCGCAGTACGCTCGGTTCTCCATACAAATGTATTTATGCTCTCATTTTAAAACGCCAGGCTAGAATAACATGAAACTTTGTATACACAATGGGAGGAGTGGGATGGGATGGGATGGGATGGGATGGGATATCTAGGTCGGACCATAGTTTCTGTTGCTTGAAATTATAATGGAGAAAAAATACAGCGATTATTAAGGTTTTCATACAAGCCGTAAAAAACTCAAAAAGCCGCTGTATTTTTTTTCTTCCCATTGTGTATACAAATTTTCATGTTATTCTAGCATGGCGTTTTAAAATGAGAGGGTAAATACGTTTGTATGGAGAACCGAGCCAGACCGAGCGTACTGCGCCCTCTTAACAAGTCTATAGTCGTAAGTTGGTGCAAGTCGCCCTGGATGTAAACATCGTGCGAGGGATGCTACCGCACTCCAGGGATGCTGCTGCCCATCCCCCGGTGGTCTTGGTCGTAGTTTTAGGACATACTCGTACCTGGGTCCGTTGGTTGTTTCATGTGAAAGAAAAAGTTCAGAAGCTATCCTTAGTTTTGAAATCATTTAGTACCTGGAGATGCCCTTCGCAATTAAGCTACGGTTTCGCTATAGTACTCACAGCAAGCGGTGAATCCAACTTGTGACTACGCAGCTTCGGCTCGGGTATAGCGACCGAGTCGCCGATGATCGCGCCGCGTCCGTCCGCCCAGTTATACACCGTCACTAACACGCACTGCATGGACGCGTCCACTATCGCGAACGTGCTGCGAAATACATGCTTATTGTTAACATCGTAAAGTTCATAGTCCAGTCATCATCATCATCCTAGTAATTCTAGTCAATTTCGACCACAGCGACTGAAGAAGCGATCTGGCTAGTGAGAGTGGCGTTCGTGAGTTCTCACGTAATTGAAACGCGTATGCTTGAGGACCGAACTCGGTGTCTTTGTATTACCGATCTTCTGCGTATGTCCGCCACCTCTGCGGTAAATGTGCTAAGATTTTTTTTGTAAAATCAATCCTTAAATGAAAAATCTCTCTCAGTATTTGAAGAGAGGTTCATATTTGGAGCAGAGGTACCAACTGGTAAGGACCTCCACCTATAAGACCGCAGCCATAATTGCACCACCTGCTTCCTCTTTATTGTTCCATTTACGAAATATATAAATTCTGTTGAAGAGGAGGATATTTTCAAGGTAAAAAAGTCAAAGTAAATATTTATTCTTCAATTTAGGCATATTATACTCATATGCACCTATGGATATCAATGAACTACCACCGGTTCCGAAAAACAAAGCTCTGCCACGAGAAGAAAAGGGCGTAAGAAAAACACGGCGCGATATTGCTTTTTTTCAAAGCTATGTACACTGTATTTACTACTTTACAGTATCACAATACTAATACTACGGTGGAAAACTATGAACGAGGTAGATTACCCATGCAGGATTCTATCAGTGAAATTTAGGAAATAGAATTAAATAGAAATTCTTGTAGAATTTTATAGAATTTCCCATGAACGGTTTTTTTAGTATTTTCTAGTCTGTAAAATTTAATTTCAGTTTCTCAATCAGTAGTTAGTGGCTTATCAGTGTTCGTCGGGGATTTGTATTTTTTTTTTCAGGCAAACATTATTATTTCAAATAGGTATAGCCCTTGCCGATGCAAGATTAGAATACTTAGAACATCCATTTCCTTGAATAATTCTCTTAATGATTCACGCGAGCCCAATTATACATTGCTCGGATAGCTCTTTTTTACTAAATAAAAACAGTTTCAATATCTGCACCTAATGGGGATTAGCCCCAGAAGATAAGTCCATAAGTAGTTATACTATTAAAGTAGGTAAGCGAAGTGATAGGCCTTTGGGCGGCTAAAGTGTAACTTACAATGGCACAGCATTCTCATTATGTATGGACCCGACGACTTTCCCTAGCACGATCTTGCCCGTGTTCTTGCCTTCGACGAGCTGGTCGAAAGCGGTGTGGCTGAACGCGATCTCGCGCCTGCCCGTGTTGTCTACGGTCGCAGTCGCGTAAGCGCCTAGCATCTTCTTGTCTATGGACTGAGGAATAACCATAGAGATACTACGTATAAGAAGAGTACCATCTGTAGCCGAGAACGCGAGGGGAAATACACACTTTGTCTTAGGGTCCTTTGTTAATACGGGTTATAAATAACTATATCTATACAGGGTGATTCGGGAGACGTGAGCAAGATCAACATTCAGTAGATCATAAGCTACTGCTTCGTGCCACTATTAGTGAAATTAACGTTCGTTTATCTTTGGTGTTGAAAACAAAATGTTTTAAATTATTTACGAAATTCATGGTCACTCTACAATCAGAATACTTCAGTCTAGAGATGGGTAAATCCTGATTTGAAGATTTAAATGATTCGAATCTCTGAGCGGATTCGAATCTCTTATCGATTCCTTACAAATGATATCGAATCCGCGGAGTTATTAACTCCGACTATCATAAATCGGTACAGCGGAGCGCGAGCCGTGCTAAAGCGACATATTTAGCGAATCTGTTAGGAATCAAATCGAATCGTGGCTCATTCGGTGCTTCGGTGGCCTCCGCCTGTGCTCGGCTGTCTGTTCGGCAGTAGCCAACGTATCCAAAAGTCAAGGATTCTAAAGATTTGAAGAGTCATTAAGCGGAGTCGGTACCGATAGCGGATTCGGATTTAGTGATTCGAATCACCGCGCGGAGTTGAGATTACCCATAATACCCATCTCTGCTTCAGTCAAGTGATACGTGTCAAATTGAATGTCATCAGAGTTAATCGGACTCTGATGACATTTTTGAAATATCGTATCTCACTCAATGTGACAATTTACTTTCTTCGTAATCAAAGTGCTGTCATAACAGTTGGAGGTTTAATCTTTATAAACAATTTGTAGAGATTGATAGAGAATTAAACTTTAACTTAACAAAATTTAAATACAGGAAAAAGGTAATGGGTGTTTCACTTAAATTAAATACAATGGTGAACGATTCATTGCCATTTATTATGTATGTAGTGTTGGTCCTGCTCACGTCTCCTGAATCACCCTGTATATGCGTACATACGTAATATATGTTTATATTTTTTTAATATATCAATGTGTGGGATAGGGACACGCTACGACGAATATTGCATTGTGTGTCTCTGTCGGACTCGTTTTTCAGCTTATTTATGGTTCTATTATAAGGTATTTGTTAAGGTTTTGAAATATAACGGTCTTGTATATAGTGAGTGGTGTATAGTGTATATTATATATGTATAAGGAAGTGAGAAGAGGCAGAAACAGTCTTTGTGTCTATCATTCATTAATATCTTAGATTTGCATCTTCTTTTATAATGCGCACTTCTAAGGTTTGGAATTCTCTGCCGGCGTCTGTATTTCCGAGTTCATATAACCTGGAACTTTTTAAGGCACGAGTGAATAGGCATCTTCTGGGTGAGCTCGCTTCATCGTCGGCCTCATCTTTGTCCCCTGGCTAGATGCTGGCCAAGAGCAATCCCATTTTTAATAAAAAAAAAACTAAAGAATTAACTTCCTGAAACATTGTTGAAGTTTTCTTTTATCATAGTTAAGGCTTTTAATTCGTGTGCATTTTAGTTCATTCCGTTGTGACACGCAAATTATACCCATATAAATTGTATGACAAAATTTCGAGCCACACGGAATAAATTAAATTGAATGAAAACCTATGGTCAAAAAAATTGCACTTTCTTAATTTCCTGGGGAAAATACAAAATAAAAAGGTCCAAAATGTCCGCCATTGGCCCAGCTTGTAAAATCGAACCTTTTAGCTTCGTAAAATTGCCCACTCTCTCCATTATCATACCAGCTTTATACGTAATATTGCATTGTCTGACTGTGCACAAAATTTTAACTCAATTAGACTTCGAAATGACGATCACGCATTGCAAGTTTTGATCTAAACAGACTAACATATTACACTGCAAGTTACACAAACGCTTGTAACTAGGATCTCATCAACCCCGGCTCGTAACACTGGGTTAAAAAAATTACAAAAATCAACTGATATTTAACAGTAGCTTTTCAGGGAAGGGTAACATCGTTAGCGTTATCGGTTTAATCCCAACAAGGTCAAGTTTTCCCTCTAGATTGGAAGGTCATATGGCAGTCCTTTCGTAACAAGTGCCTACGCCAAATTTTGGCATTGGATGCCAAAGCGGTCCCCGGGATCCTAAAAACCGCAAGGAGGATGACGTAATAGGATTCTACCTGCACCATTTGCTGCAGCCTCTTACTCTTGACTTTGCCCTTCGTCCTCGCCAGCTCGTCCGCAGCAGCTAGGTACTGCTTAAGCCTGGCTATCTCTTGCTTTGGCAGCTCCCAGGGCGGATCCAGGCGACACGCGTAGTCGAAATCTGACAGCGCTTCAGCGTAGTACTCCTCGAATTTCAATGCCTAGAAAATGAATAAAAAGTTCGTTTTAGATGTGTAGTCTAACTACATATCTGACGGTCCCTGGACTAACACATCATCTGATCGACGGAACAGGCTTTTTTACTCAATATAACACGCGGGCGGGATCGCATGTCGATATCACTTTTTGCTCTCCACTAAACCATTTTGCTATGGTGGAAAAGCGGCATAACCTATCCCCTTCATCTAGACACGGTTGGATGTAAAGTTGTTGATGATGATGAAGATAACTCCGCTACACCATTTTGTTATGGTGGAAAAGCGGCATAACCTATCCCCTTTATCTAGACACAGTTGGATGTAAAGTTGTTGATGATGTTGAAGATAACTCCGCTACACCATTTTGTTATGGTGCAAAAGCGGCATAACCCATGCCCTTCATCTAGACACAGTTAAAATCATAAAATCATAAAATATCTATTTGCGGAATTACGGTAGGTACATAATGAATGAGTTGGATGTAAAGTTGTTGATGATGTTGAAGATAACTCCGCTACACCATTTTTTTATGGTGGAAAAGCGGCATAACCTATTCCCTTCATCTAGACACAGTTGGATGTAAAGTTGTTGATGATGTTGAAGATAACTCCGCTACACTATTTTACTATGGTGGAAAAGCGGCATAACCTATCCCCTTCATCTAGACACAGTTGGATGTTATGTTGTCGATTTTAAAGATAAAAACAAGCTCCAGTAAATAAAGTAGTAAACTAGTAACAATGCCCTTGTTGTAATACAATTCGGACTGCCACAAAGCGACCGGGTCCGCCAGCACCTGCTTGTAAGCGCTCATACAATGCTTAAGCTTGGCCGGCTCCTGCGCTCCGAGGAAGAACTGGCACAATTAAGCGTTCCCCAGCACTGTACACGACACTCCGTTCCTTGTATCGAGGGCTACCGCGAGGCTCTATACTACTTGATTCGTGTCTCCGGTCTCTTCTGAGAGGACGATGGAGACAACAGAAACTGTTCCGCTGCTTTTCTAACCTATCAGAACTAAGCAAGTTAAGTTAGTTTGGTAAGGATGCTAAAAATATTTCACCAATAGCACATACCATTCCGCTCTGCTACACCATTTCGTCGTTGTGCGAAAGCGGCCTAACCTATACCCTCAGTCTAGACACAGTTGGATAGGTTGATGATGCTGAAGCTGAGAGCTAGTAAAAAATGCAGTAAACTACTCACAATGCCCTTGTTGTAATACAAGTCGGGCTGCCCCCTAGCGACCGGGTCCGCCAGTGCCTGTTTGTAAGCGCTCATGCACAGCTTCAGCTTGGCAGGCTCCTGCGCCCCGAGGAAGAACTGGCACAAGTAAGCGTTCCCGAGCACAGTCCACGACACTCCGTCCTTCGTGTCGAGGGCTACCGCTTCTCGGGCGAGCTCTACGCTCCGGGCGATGATTGTGGCGTCGTCTCGCTTGTCGCATGTGTCTTGGCGGAGGATGATGGAGAGGCAGCGGAGGGAGAGGCGGTTGCGTTCCTGGGAACAAAGTTGTTGATAAATACTGCAGGGTTGGTTGCAGGGAAAAACCAATTCAGAGACAAGTTGACTTTGACGGATGACGCGAAACGGAATGCAATGAAATTTGATAATTATAAGAAAAATCCAAATGAAATTTTAAGGATTCAGTAATAAAAACCCCGGAAAGAAAAGAAGGTCACTTTGCCGGCCTAGAATAGGTATTTTGTATGAAATTCCATTATGGGCCACTCGTTTCGCGTGATACTTCGCAGCGCAGCCTATTATTTATAACGGATATAACGTCAATAAATCATTGCATGTGTGAGTAAAATACATTTGTGTATTAAGTGTGCACCTGCACAGTAACACCTGCTTGTTATTTGTAACTTAATATACTCAGTAGTTCGCAAGCTTGTAAGATTTTTTTTATTATATAAAAACTACTCATTGAGATAACACAACAGAGGAAGATTCCTTCTAGACCAGGGTCCCATTTACTTGGGGTTGGCCTTCCTAGTCCCCACTTTCCATTAAGCACGATTTTGTGCTACGTCTTTATCTAAATGAGCTTCTTTTAGATCTTTTTCTGTTGTCGTTAACCATGTGGCGGGTGGTCTTCCACGAGCACGTTTCGTTGTGCTTAACCTTTTGAACGCCACGGTCGGCCATAGACATCAACGTAAAATCGTCACCCCGACGCCAACGACGGCACTGGCCGACAATTTTTTTTATTGAAAAACTACTGAGAAGCTGCCCAAATTTATATTGGCATTATTTCTTTACACATCATTTTTTACCGTTGTGGCGTCAGGGGCACGGCGAATCACTTTGACGTCTGGCGGCGAAAAGGTTAAGGCTAGGTAGGGCAAGCTTCACCATTCACACTAACATACCAAAACATGATCATTTTATCATGTATACTGTAGGAGTTCCCTAGACACCATCCATTTTCATCATTATATGTCATATTAATATTGCATTGTCATCTAAACTATACATGCAACTGTTAACGTTAATATGTTAGGGCTAACTATCTTAAACTTCAGTTGCAACATATCTAATATTAACATTACTATCTTCCAAAGCAAAATACAAAAAAAAAACTAACATGTTTCAGAGCGCCTTCAAAGCTAGCTTTCGCCTCTTTAATGTTCATGTTCTTCCAATAGCACTCCCCGAGCTCATTCCACGCGTCCACCATCTGAGGGTTCAGCTTCACCGCTTTACTCAGGCACTGAGTGGCGCGTGCGTCGTAGTTTACACTGACGTTATAGCACCGACCTTTCATGTACTGGAATCGGGCGCGGAAGGAGAATGGGATGTGGGCGTCTGGAAGGAAATAGAATATATTTAAATTGAAACCAAACTTATTATATAATAATTGAAACTAATATTATTAACGTCTGCTAACGAAAATTCTAAATTTCAAATTACATATAGTGAAAAATTGTAAATATTTGGTGCTCCAAACGGGATTCGAACCTGCGATATCTTAGCATACGTGGCTAGTCGCTCTAGCCAACTTAGATACCGGAACAATCAAGCTCAGGCATGAAGTCCTTCACTGGTTCTCTGTTACAAGTAGGGTGTGCTCCCGGGAAATCCCGATCCCGAAAAACCCGGTATTTCCCGGGAAATGAAACTCACATTTTTTCCCGGGACTGATTTTGTAATTCCCGTTGCATTCGGGACTTTCGGGATTTTTTCGGGATTATTTGTGGTGAATAACACTCATATATATCACTGAACTTCTCTAGTGAAATAGCAAAATGAGTTGTTTTTTCGGGCTCATTTCATCAACTCTGATGTGTTTTTCTCGTGAACGCGTAGAGGTATCATCATATCAGCCGAAGGACGTCCACTACTGGACTTATGCCCCAAAGGCTTCCTCAATGACTGGTCCTGCGCTAATCCTGAATCCAGCCTGCACCCGCGATCCTTACCAGGTCATCAGTCCACCGGTACGCTGACGCCACTGGAGAACCTTTCCGCCCCAACGGCTATCGGTTCTACGTGCTATGTGCCCAGCCCACTGCCACTTAAGTTTAGCGATTCGGCGGGCCATATCGGTTACATGGGTTCTGTTGCGGATAACCTCATTCCTGATACGAACACGCAGAGATACTCCCAGCATATCCGTCGCTATTGCTCTTTGGGTGACTTTGAGCCTTCTTATGAGGCCCATAGTAAGCAATCACGTTTCAGTGCCATATGTCATCACTGGCAAGTGGCAACACACACTGGTCAAAGACTCTCGTCTTGAGACCCTGCGGAATATTGGACAAAAAAATGTGCCGTAGCTTCCCGAACGTTACCCACCCGATTCGGATTTGACGATTAACCTCTTTCTCGAAATTTGACCTACGTTATTGGACGGTCTGTCCTAGGTAAATGTAGTCGTCTTCAACTTCGAGCGTTAAGTGTCCGATTGTTACGGGAGTTGGTGCTACGTGGGCATTTGACATGATCTTCCTCTTGTCCATGTTCATCCTAAGACCAACTCGCTCGGAGGCTTTACTGACGTTATTGAGCATTGTACTTATAGCATAGCCTCCGTGGTCTCAGCCAAGACTACTATATCGTCAGCAAACTGAAGGTTAGTGATGTACTCGCCATTTATGTTGATGCCTAGCCTTTTTAGTCCAGAGTCTTGAAAACATCCTCCAGTGCAGCGGAGAACCAATTAGGAGAAATAACATCTCCTTGCCGGACTCCCCGCTGCAACTAAATAGGTTTCGAGTTCTGGTCCCGGAGAAGGACTGACATAGTGGCGTTCTCGTACAAACACTTCAGCACTTCGATATAGCGCTAGTCAACTTGGCACCGCTGCAGAGATTCTAGCACAGCCCAGGCTTCGATCGAATCGAATCGAAGTTCTCGTAGTCCACGAACGCTAAACAGAGGGGCAAGTCATACTCCCCAGTCTTCTGTATAACCTGGCGAAGCGTAGGAAAGTGGTATACTATACGGTACTAAAGCCTCTTTAGAAACCGGCTTGTTCGGGAGGCAGGAAGCCATCTAGCCTGCGTGCGAGACGGTTCGTAATGACTCTTGAAATGAAAACAGCTTATATACATGGCTCAAAAGTCAGATGGGCCTGTAGTTCTTTAGCAGAGCATTGTCGCTCTTTTTGAAGTAAAGCACCACTACACCTCACACCCGCTCCATGCCTTTGGCGTTCTTATTTCCAGTAAGACTGAATTGAACAACTTCTGGAGGGCCGTAAGGACCGGTTTTCCACCCGCCTTCAGGAGTTCGGCTGTAATACCATATTCAACGGGTGTATTGTTATTTTTGAGCTGTTTAAGAGCCATTCTAATCTCGTACAGGCTGATCTCCGTACTTCAAGGTTGGTATAAAAATAAAATACTTCGAACCGCAATTCCTTGAAGTTGCGAAAAAATCAAACTTCTAAGTAATCGTAATCGAAATATGCGGCTGTAATACCGCATAATGACACTCTCAAGGGAATCAAAACCTATAGGGTAATTCCCGTTGACCTAGAATCATGATATTTGGTAATATAATAAGCATGGTCTTACATTACAAGTAAGGTAATAAATAACTTTGAACTTGTACATAAAAATACTATTTCAATTTAAGCAACGTAAAGGGACATCCAGATACAGGTTACACTAGACAATATACATGCGCCAAATAGTTTATTATAGCTACAAATCATGAGAGTACGGAACGAAACTATCGGGCGTGAGTTTGACTCATACTTGTCCGGTTTTTTCATACATACTCCCTAAAAACTACAAAGTCCCGAAAGTATCCGGGAATTCCCGGGACTAACCCAGTCCCGGTCCCGAAAACTTCGGGACTTCAATAAGTACCGGGACTGCAAACCCTAGTTACAACGCCTTGGAGAGTTAGTTTAGTATGGGATGGCGTATCGTTACTGACGATTATTGTATGTAATTTGAGATGTTGGTGCCGTTAAAAGAAGCCTAAATCTTCTAGGTATATGTTGCTGTATGCCTCCTTAAGGCACTGTAAAACAGAACAAGTGAAGGATTTCCTGCCTGAGCTTGATAGTTCCGGTAGCTCAGTTGGCTAGAAATATTAGGCTGCATATGCCAGGATGTCACGAGGTTCAAATCCTGCTTGGAGCACATTTTTCAATTTTGCCCTTTAAGTTTAAATTGGTATTTAAAGTTACCTGAGTTATTTTTAACTATAATATTTAACTTTTTGTTGTTATGTATCACATACAAATATAAACTGAGGAACCTAAGCTCGTTTGCCTGACTTGCAAGTGTTTTTTGTAGTGCACTATCATAGCAGCAGAGAAGTAGGATTAACTATGAACACCATGTAAACTAAAATAATGACAAACAGTGAAAAGGAAGAATATTTGTAGATAGATAATAATATGATAGAATATGTTGAACAATACACATAATATCTTGGGCAAGTTATATCACTACAGGATCTCATCTAGAAAGAAGTTGATATTAGAATTGGCTAATCTTGGAAAAGTTACTGGTCTTTGAAAAAAAAAGTCAAGAGTACAAAAATAAGGTGTTAAATATATGTATATTAGCCCAGCCTGCCTTGTTTGACATATGGGTGTCTTACTAGGTAGAATCCATATTACAACATAATATCCAAGAGATGGAAAAAGGAGAAATGTCAGACAGAAAAAGAGATTTATTTAGATATTGCCAATTGGAGAACTTTGGGGGAGTCTTATGCCAAAGGCAACCAGACAATGTGCAATGAAATGGGCAATCAGTAATGGCTAAGCCCATATACATTCAGTTATTTAAAAATGCACAATATTAAAATAATTAAAAGTATTTACCATCAATACTTTCAAATTTTTCAATGAGATGTTCTTTCTTCTCATCAACTAGTTTATTCTTATCCGGCGCTAACTCAATTGGATTATTCTCAAAGAACAAATCTCGGTATTCATAAAGCTTTTTGAGTTCTTCCTGAAAAAAGAATGGACTGATAAATTCTATTTACACAAGCGCACATATATGAGGAATATTGTAACCAGATAACATAAAAAAAACACAACACAACAAAACACACACAACACAATAAAACAACAACAACAAACAACATAACATAATAAAAGAATTAAAACGCATTAAAGATATTCGGTTAAAGTTTAAGAGAAGTCTCCC
Organism: Notocelia uddmanniana; assembly: GCA_905163555.1. Classification (NCBI taxonomy): domain Eukaryota; kingdom Metazoa; phylum Arthropoda; class Insecta; order Lepidoptera; family Tortricidae; genus Notocelia; species Notocelia uddmanniana. The sequence continues at coordinate 5,974,893 of LR991063.1, forward strand.
TGTCAGCCGCGCGGCCGCGTTAGGTATTCGATTGGGATAATGCTGTCTTTATCGCTCGTGACGTAAGCGCTCGCAGCATTCCCCCCCATGTCCTTCCGCAACCCGAACGTCCGTATTCTGACGTAGCACCCATATTCTAGGTGAAACGATTACCACCTCTTTTAGATACTTTATACTTTTGGAGTCATCAAAAAATTATTACTTAGGTAAATTTATAAGTGCTTTAAGATACGTGCAGCTGTCTGGTTTAGTTTACATTAAAACTTTTTGCTGAAAATGTTTCTATCGGGTGATTGAAGAATACTGGCCATATTAGAGATTTAAAACTATTGACTGTACCTAGCCTATATATATATGAAGTTTGTTTATTTGTTAAACTTCACCCGGAGTTTTTTAGTAAAAAAAGAGAAATATGTAAGTTTAATACAAGATACCCTGATCGACTCACTATTCCGCCTAAGAAAACAAAATTGTATGGCAAGAACGCATTTTGTATGTCAGTCAGTATTTACAATCGATTGCATGATGACATTAAAGAATTGCCACTTAATTTATTTAAATCTAGATTAAAAAAATGGCTGATACAGGAAAGTTTTTACAGTGTCAATGATTATTTTGAATATTATAGATCTTGAAATATTTTATATAGGCTTAAGTAATGACATTTTATCTTATAGATTGTTGATATAGTAATTTTCAAATGTGTTGTGAATATTAATTTATGCTCTTTGACTTGTGTTCTTTTTGCATGCCAGCTACTGGTGAAATGTGTGTTCCATTGCTTATGTAAACCACCTTTTCTATACCATGTTTTATGCAAAATAAATTACTTACTTACTTACTATTAATACCTAAATTTAAGTATCAAATTTGTTCTACAGAATATCACAGCTTATATAACAGAGCAGCTTATTTTGATTAGTTTTAGTTCTTGGTTACGTTTTTTATTTTATCCATATGTAGTTATATAAAGTTTTGTAAAATGACCTATCGTCAATCAACCCCCGTTTAGGTACATGTGATTTTAATCATAAACATGTCATTGCAATATTACTTTATAATGTATAACAGAGCAGTCAGATAAATAATAAATACATATTTTTGTTTACCTGCAAGTTCTGATAAATTGTATACTGGGCGTGTGACTTAGTATATTTCTTTGGATATTTCAATACACAAAGATATTTTAAACAAGTCCATCTGTAAAGTAGGGCTTCCTTTAATTTCCGAGGTTCTATGGCAACCTTCAGGCTGCCTCTTTAAACACTTTTTTTGTATATGAGCAAAGGAACTGAACTACGGTACGCTATGACGCTCATTTTATGCTCATCATGTCTTCATGTCACATAACATTCATATGTTATTTTTTTGGTACCTACATTGAATTAGCCGTCACGACTTACTCTACACATGGTCTTGTGAAATCTAAATATATAAAAATGTGTAATAAACAATTTCCAAATGAACAAATGAAGACTCCATGACGTTGGGGCCGAAATGAAGGGGACGAATGTATCGCATGACATTACTGATCTCTTCTCGATGAACGTCAAATTCCAAAAGTCAAATCACCGGTCGCGTAATGTCTGAGACAAGACTTCTCTTCTCCCCGCTAATGTGTATCGAGATAGCTGTTAGGCTTTCCAAGATTTGGGCGGTTGAACTTTGCGTTTCGTTGTCCTCATATTATACGAAAAGTATAGCACAGAAATCAATGATATTTTACATTCAAGATATTCATTATATTTTCTATGCCTGTGGTTTTTTCGATTTTTGTAAAAATGCTTTATTAGTCTGTAATTCTCGTGCAAAGTTGACCCCTTTTTGTGTCGGTTTTTGAGCTCCTATAATTCTGATATTACACATTTATATGAAAATTAGAAAAACCACAGGCATAGATAATTACGTCTAGTCCATACTTACAAAATTTCATCTACTTCTGTTGCCTAGTTTTCAAATGAAATCGGGACTACGTTTGTATAGAGAAAAGACCAAAGAGACTCCTCTTAAGGTTACCTGGTAACTAACAAAGTTTTTTATGTTCACTGCCTACACAACACTTCCATGTTTAGACATCCGAAAGCATGAATCATGTTAAGTTTGTAGAATATTTAGACAAATATTTGCTGATGATTTTAAACTGAAGTTTTTTTAAGTTTACTTACTGCAAGTCCATCCAAAACTTCGGCGAAATTTTGCAATATATCAGAATCTTCCTCTGTATCCACAGACATGTTCGACGATTTATTTTTAACTTATTAACTCCAAGTAGAAGTTCAACGGAAATTAAAATCGTTCAAAATATATTGACACATATATTTATTTCAAGTATTTAAACAATTTTTACACCATTTCACGACTTTCACAACAAAAGGAATTGTCAGAGTTGTCAGACAATAGGCATAGACAAGTATTATTTGACAATTTTGACACCATATTGTTTTCTACTAATCGTACCTATCCAACGTCATATTGGTTGTCAGACCAAATCTGGCAAGTACGGTAGTGTGTATCACTTTTAAGGCGCCATTTTTCAACAATCTGACTAAATCTGACAGTTCAAGCCGTCACGTCACGTCAATCAAACATTCCATTCCATATACAAAATTTGCTTGATCGTTTTCTAGAAAGAAAGTACGAAATTTCCAATTATTATATTTGCAAATAAAAGCCTTGGTAGCCATAAATATAACAATAAAATGAAAACCGGATTACTCACAGGGATCGTCGCTAGTTCCAAGACGCGGGTCCGTTGCATCTACTGCGATGTGTTTATACCAAAGGCAAATAAATGTATCGAGCAACATACTAACGGCGTAAAACACAAAGAGAATATCGAACTTATGTCTGAGAACGGTATAAGCCTTATCAACGACGTGTTGCATTGTAAACCTTGCCAAGTGAATCTTACCGAGGGGGAATCTGTGTCAAAACACATAGATGGAGATTCACACGCGAATTGGATGGCCGCTGTAGAAGACCTCGTGGACGGTGAGTTTATCAATATTGAAGACTATCTATCCTGCGATAAAGATGATGTATCGTGCGAGGTGTGCAACTTGTCATTCAGCTGTACACTAGAAGGTATACAAGAGCATGTGAACTCATTTAACCACAGAGCCAACACCGTCGACAGGCTGAAACCTCTAAACGGCATCTTCCGAGTGGAGAATGACGCTGAAGTGTGGTGCAAAATCTGTGATGCATACATAGACAACACAGTGCAAGGCATCCTCGATCACATTGATGATAATGAGAGCCACATGCAATGGTTCACAGATATCGAGGACTTGATTGAAGACCAAGACATCTCTATAGAAGACTATCTTGCCAATGAACATGAAGTGAATGCATTTTGCAATAAATGCCAGGTACAAGTTCCTTGCACTGTAACTAAGATAGAAGAGCATGTGTACAGTGAATCTCATCTGAATCAATTTAGTTAGTTTAAATGTACAGGGATGTTGTTGCAGTACTGTTTAAAAACAAACGACTGAAGAGCCTCGCAACTTTGTTTTCCTTAGTATTCAGCAGTAAGTGCTTTGCTGGTTTTCTGTCTCAAGCTAGCCGATGTTTTTGAGGTTGATTGGTGGCGCAGGTATCATGGGTGCCAATCTTGGCGGGAATCTTTAGATTGTCACCCAGTGTTGGGTCCCAGGTGACTTTTGTGACGGACCCTTCCGCACCCTAGCTATGCCATCAAGCTTGATGTTGATGCTATGGACTACAGTGGCTTGCAATTATTGTATGTAAGTTGCACTAATAGTTAACTTGCTAAAAAGGGTAAAATTAACTTGAAATAGTACTGTTAATAACTATCATACACTTGCTGGTGATGTATATTTGTATGAAAGTGTATGTACTTGCATCACTGGCAGCGATTTGCTGAAAATATATTTTATTACGATTTCTATACTCTTAGATCATAAATGTTGCAGTAGTAAAGTGATGTTAGTACATGGAAATATTCTTGTTCACCTAATGAATGTTTATTTTTCCTGTGCGTAAATGATTTAATCAGGTATCATATTTTTCAGTATTGAAATAGACCGTGTTTGTGAAATAAAATTCTTAACTATTGTTTTCTGTTGTAACAGCCTGTTTATTCAATGATTTGTGTTTAATAATTTTGTCATTTAACCTTGGATTGAACATTTATTCCTGTTTGGTGGAATCAGTGATTCAATTTAAACAGGCTTTAAACTAAAATTTAAACTACAGATAAATCATCTATTACTGGCCACCCACCAATAACTGGTCATTTAGCAAGAATTTAAAATGATAGCCTTTGCTGTTCGTGTAATTACTAAGTCTTCATAATGCACATTTAGAAACACAATTGATGGCCAGTTTTCGGTGATTTAACATATATATTTATCACACTGAATAGTTGAAGCTTGCTGCCTATTGATTCCTTAAGAATAAATTAGTTATAAGATTATCTGGCTTCATTTTATGGACATCAAAACAATAGCAAAATGTATAAATGAAAAATGGCAAAACTTATTATTTCCAAGTTAATCACATATTTCGATGAGATAGTAGTATTAGAAATAACTTTGGACCAAAATGTGTTAAGGTTCCCTACTTCACAGTCCAAACTGGCAAAGAAGGAATACAGTCAAACTTTTTCACCTGTTTGATCATTCAAAGTTATTTCACTTTTTTTTTTATCATCAGCCGAAGGATGACCACTGCTGGATATAGGCCTCCCCCAGAGAGATTGACAATGACCGGTCCTGCGCCGCCCGCATTCAGCGGACACCCGCGACTCTTACCAGGTCATCAGTCCACCTTGTGGGGGGCCTGCCCACGCTAGGCCTTCCGGTATGATGATGATACCATGTCAAATTAATCTTATGTGTCATTCATTAATTATTAGTAATGGAATGGTAGAGGTACGATGGAATAATAATTAAAATTTGTTTCAGTACTAAACAGTAATCTTTGAGTTTGTTTCCTAAGCCTGTACTTAAGCTAACCTCTGTATCATTGTCATGACGAAGAAATCAAGAATATGCCTTTAACCCTTTGGACGGCAAGAACACGTAAAGCTGTTGCGTGTTGTGCCTACGGCGCTATTTGACGACGATAATGTGTTATGGCGTACATTGACCGTCACCTAGTCGTGTTTTACACTAAGGTTAATAATTAATCTCTTACGGAAAATGAGTTGCCGTGTAGGTGTCGCTGCCGAACATAAAAAATGGCGTCCGAAAGGTTAAAAGCATAGCGAGAATACTGCACTAATTCCGAAGAGTTTGAAAATGTATGTATACTTAAATGTAACACATTCCTCATTGCATGGAGCCCAAACTGAGACCTAACCGAGTTTCCCAATAAACAACCTCGTGTCTAAAATTTAGTATTATTTCACATAACATAAAATATTCAAGGCTAAAGTACCTTTTCCATATGGATGGGGAATGCGGTAATATTTTACATTAATGTTGATCAAGAGTATCCAGACTGTCCTGCATGGCGGAGAGCCAGTGAACGAAAAAAGCATGTTTTATTCGTTCTTTGAATAGACCTTTGAGTTACCTTGGAATTAATATCGATGTCATGATCATGATCCATCTTATAGATTGCAGGATGATTACAGTTCGCCATGCCGTCTGTATGCGCTTTTTAGATGCAGAGGTTAGGGTTATGCCAAAAAAATATATTTGCGTTTAAGAATGAAAATTTGTGACATACGCTTGAAGCTATAGTACTACTCTTATAGCCTTTTAAAATGTGTTGATATTTTAATTGATACTCTAATAAAATTATCTCTGATATCGCCCATAAGATATTAAAGATATTACATGTAATCCACCAATTTCTAATATGAATATTGATTCTCATTTTTTTTGTCTTACTAATAAGATAATGATATTAATTTGAAATGGAAGCCGTAACTTTGCCATTATATTTAATGACAAGTATTTTTGATAATCAACCTGTAAATACTCTTATTATTAAGGGGGAAGGAGTGGAAAAGATGGACTGAATGTAAAATTAAAATAATTGTAAAATGTATTACTATATGCTTGGAAATATTTTGTAATAGAAAGTAGTTAATGTTGCAACATTCCTATGTTATTCATGTAGCCATTTTGTGTTCAAAAATAATTTATTAACCTCTTAACCGCCACAGTGATTTCGTAACTTGTGTCTCACACGCACAGACCTAGATCTCACACGCCAGTCTTTGTAGCAAAAGACTGAAAATCTATTTCTTACTTGACAGCACGTAGGTTGCTTTTACATCACTTGATATGAAGTCACGGCGTGTGGGACAGTAATTTTACTGACTTTATATCGAAAGGGTTAAATCACAATTATGTGCCGTGCATTCTTTTATTATGCCAAACTGTCAAAGCATGTATTGAAAAAGATAAATAAAAAACCGTTGTAGAAAACCATAATTGCTTTTATTAACTACTCAAACAATACCACTAAGAAGTAAATTCATTATTCAGTTAAATCTAATTATCAAACTAAGTTATTACCAAAACCGTAATTTTACAGTTCTGAAATCGTAAACATATCTCAAAAAGCTATTATCAGGTACTCATTAAAGTCATCGCTAAGGTTAACCCTTTCACTGAACATAGCATATATACAGGGTGTGGCCTGTAATAGGAGCAAAAAATTAAACGGTACACTAATGATAATGAGCTCTCCAGCAATTATTTCCAAATGGTTTCAATTGAAAATAAGTTTTTTTTATAAAAACCCTAAAAATTGTAAAAAAAAGATCCAAAAATATTATCTTAAACCAAAAATGCAACCACGATTATGAGTAATCACTAGATGCTACCTCAAAATCAGCCTTGACTGCTGCGCTATAATCTCGTGGTGCCAAGATCCATTACATGTAGGTCATAACGTAAGATCAAAATTTCTCCCAATTGAAAAAAGATATATGTTTTTGGACTCGAGGTTACTGCAGATCCTCTAAGGAAGCGTCCTTTAATTTTTTTGCTCCTATTACAGGCCACACCTGTATATATCGCGTTGAAGCCGTAGGTACGTTGAGTTTTCTAATGACATTATCTGGAGTTCAAAAGGTTAATAGTTTAACGGGTAGTCGTCTTCCTCTTCCCACTCCTCTTCCTCTCTAATCGGGGTTAGAGGAACATTTTCCACACTCTCTCTTCTTCCATTATGTGAACTGCTTGTCCTGGATACGTCTGCACCAGAACTTGTGGCACTCTGTCTGCTGGAACCAGGTACTGAGTCATCATCGTATGTTCTAGAATTGATGCGATCTTTATCAAGTTGGACGACTTGAGATATCTCCTCCTCAACGCAATTCATCTGCGTTATGGATGCTGTCAGATCCCCTTGTAAAGAACTGAAATATGAAAATTAGTTACCTATACAAATCTATTAGTAATCTGGAAAGGAAGGAATAGGAGAGGGCTATCCAATAGAGGGAGGGTCTACTTCGCGACGCGTCCAAGATTTTGCGCTCCGTCTCTCAGTGTGCAGTGTATGAGCGCGACACTGTTATCAGATGGGATTTTAATGGTACATTTTGTCATTCCTGCCCAACCATGAATGATTTATTCGGAATCTTAGGCGCGAATAACATAGAGACGGCGTAAGGTGGCGGAAGGCGCTGCCCCGCGCCGCGCTCTGTGTAATTCGCGCCTAAGTTTGTATACCTACACTGCGCGGCGGTGTTGTGTATGGCGCAAATATCGAACAACAAATAGAAGAAACATTTAAATTGGTTTTCGGGTATAAAAGCGTGATAAAAGCTATTTTATAAACTTGTCCCTTCTGGGGCTATTCATACCATGGAACTTCAAAGTAGCATAGCTATTTTCAAATGGCCGGCTAATCAGGTTACTTCCGGTTCCAGTAAACCGTAGTTTGCTCCGGGAAACTTGATTAAAAACTTGCTCAACTATCTGTTATATTGTACGAAGTTTCACCGGCCCATAAATAAATTCGCTCTCCAAGGGTTAACGGCACGAGTTTTATAACTACTTGTTTTACAAGAAGTTTCTGCTATGAAATGTCTGTTTTAACTTCCTTTTTATTAAAAAAAAAGGGAGGAGGTTCTCAATTCGTCGGAATATTTTTTATTTTTTTTTAAGTATGTTCACTGATTACTCGGAGACTAGTACTAGTACCTTGACCGATTTCTAAAATATTTTTTTTGTTTGAAAGGATGTGTTTTCTAGTTGGTCCCATTGTCACCAAGTCTGGATCTGATGACGGGATCTTGGAAAAATCGAAGGAACTCCTCAAATTATAAACCAAGAGGATGGGGTATGGCAAAAAATAAGGAACTCAAATTACCAAGAGGATGGGGTGTGGCAAAGTTTGAAGTCGGTGTTTTTTGTTAAAAATTTACTTGTGGTCTATCAATATGTTTTAAAACGATATAGATATAAGGATAGGTGGGTCAGTGAAAACGAAAGCTGTCTCTCCTGTGGTCAAAGTAAATGATTTATGGGCATGTAAATTATGTTTTTATTAGTTGTGTAGAAACGGACACGCCGTTTATGCAGATTATGAGGTCAATCATACATTGGGCTCGTTAACTTTAGATACGTCTACCTACAATAGACGCGAATCCAAATCCGTCTATGATCCAGCCCGGCTAGTACGATACCTTATACCGTCACGTTATATGTGACGTTTCAGTACATTTTGGCCATATAACGTGACGGTATAAGCTATCATACTAGCCGGGCGGGTATATTTTGCTGTGACATACAGAAGAACGTTCAGAGATTACTGACAAACAATGGTACCTAAGTAGGTATTATCTCAAATTATAGAATTATAGCTTTTTCGATACCTACATCACCCGTGTCTTACCTATTACGTCATCCCTGACCACAAAGTTGCATTATCCGCCCGTTAAGCGTGTGAAAAATAGCACTTCCTGGCCAGGGGCAGAAAGTTTTGCTCACGTTATCATTATGTACCTACCACTAATCGATGTACCTAATACCTATCGATAATGAAGCTGCGATACATATCTATTCTACGAAAGATTACTGATGTCTAGTACTTGTCCTATTTATACGGTTGCCAATTGGGCGATGTGCCCATAACCGCAATGCACTACATTAGGTAATGCTAGGGCGTCTGGTGGTCTACTCTGAAATCAGAATTTCGTATGGTGCCGTCCCTTTCACTCTCCTGTCACTGTATGAGTGAAAGGGACGGCACCATACGAAAGTTCGAATTTCGGAGTAGACCCCCTGAGTAGGCAGCGTCATAAGAATTTATACACTTTTTGAGATAGTCTTTAAACAAAAGTGCAAGGACGCATATATATTTAAGGTGCCGATTGTACCCAATGATATTTTAAAATATCATTGATTGTACCTACACAATGAAATGTACCTAACAGAAATGTGAACATTTTCCATCTCAAGAGTAAGTCACATCGTTCTTTAAGTACTATTCTACAGGTACTAATTTTATAAAGTGGTTGGTCAAGATAATATTATTTTATAAAGTTTGTACGCAGGGGTAATCTCAAATCTCCAGAACATCCCGTCTGAATTTAAAAAATCTTTCAGCAGTGTATAAGTAAAATGGCGCTTCCGGATGGACATACTTTGGCTATATTTTATATGGCTTCGCTTGCGTTACTTATAATGCGCGGGGTGAGCCGCGCGGGTAGCTATTATATAAGTAATTATATAAACAGCTGAAAGTTCACAAAAAAGTACCTACCAGGTTCGATGTTTGAGAAGAGTTTTGATAATGTACTTACCTACTTTTAATTTAAATTATTAATTTCTACAAATATACCTACGTAATCCTATCAATATTGTTTCTCAGACACTTTAAATATTGCTTCAGTCTACCGAGTTCATCTTTCAGTTTTCTATCCACACTATCCTTTGTCAGCTCTTTAGGCGGTCTCAGTCTGCGATCTGCTAATCTGGCTTCCATCAATCGTATCTTATCCATAGTGTCTAAGACATTCTGTTCTGTGGTGGTCAGTTCTTTTGACAGAAACTCGAAGTCTTGGTGCGCCTGTGAGAAAATTTTAAACATCAGTGTGATATTGCTAAGATGTTTAATACAGGCGTCAATTGAAAACATTTCATATTTTGAAATAGTATGAAATCTTAGAACATTTCTTTAATTCGTTAACAAGAAAACCCAAAATATTTTTTAATACGTTTATAGCTATTAGTTTTCTAAATATTCACGAAAATGTGAAGGAAGCCTTCTGTCGTCGTAATGACGTCATCGTCACTAATATGAAATTCTGACAGTCACTGGGCACAAAAAGAACAGCAGTTCACTTTCTTTAGTAAATCTGTCTTAGTAACAGTGATTCTGTATGATTTGTTGCGCTGTGACGCCTTACTTGTCACCTAGGTGAGCTCTCTTAGAATGAGGAACTTTTGAAATTGATTTATCTATATGCAATTGGGATATTTTCGAGAATTTAAAAATGTGGTTTTACTTCATTTTTTATCCTTTCATTTGATTTCATCGGGAAAAAGTCTGCATAAAAAAATGAATTGGTGTCAATTATTATTGGGCCCATTTTTAGGCAGAGGCTTTTATATATATACTAAGTACATGGTGAGAGCTATGTTTGGGGTCTCTCTCAGGGATAAAATACGGAACGAAGTAATCCGTCAGAGAACTAAAGTAACCGACATAGCTTTTAAAATTAGTAAACTGAAGTGGCAGTGGGCTGGCGACACCTGTCGTAGAACTGACAACCGCTGGTGTAAGCGTGTCCTAGAGTGGAGGCCGCGCCTCGGCAAGCGTAGTGTCAGTAGTGTGGGTCGCCCGCCGGCCAGGTGGCGAGGAAGCGACTGAATGCGTACAGCAGAGGACCGTACTTTGTGGTGCGCCTTGGGATAGGCCTATGTTCAGCAGTGGACTGCAGTGGGCTGATGATGACTAAGTACGTGTCAAATATAATCTTAACGAAAGGATGAAGCCCCAAAGCATCAGAGTCCCCCCGTTACGACTCTTAACATCTTCACCGCAACAGTAGATTTAGTAAGTTGTCTCACGACGCGCCAGTCTTGACCCTTACAACATGGGTTGCCTTTACATCGACATGATATGAAGTCATGGCGTGTGTTGCACTACATGTAATATTTAACCTCAAAGTTTCCAGAGGGAAACATTTATACACACCGGTGGCAAACAAGCGTACGGCCCATGTGCTGGTAACTCCAGTATTGTTACATGGTATTGTTGGCATTCCTTACTCGTCCTGTTCCTTTCAATCGGCTGGGAGATCAGATGGCAGTTTGCTTTCGTAAAACTAATGTCTACGTCAAATCTTGGGCTTATATGCCAAACCGAACCGCGGGCTTCTTTAAGGATACAACTAATTACTGACTTTAAGTCAAGTCAATGGCGGCGAAAAGGTTAAATACATCATCCTATTATTTTCCCAGTGCCACCGGCGTGGTATAAAAAAATGTTTTCTCCTCAGCGGCTCGAACATGGCGGTTTTGCTGCTTGAAACCAGTGAGCAAAATGTAATTTTGCTGCGAGCGTGAAAAAAAATCTTTTGCTGCTTGAACTAGTGGGAAATCCCGATCCCGAAAATCCCGGTATTTCCCGGGAAATTAAACTCACATTTTTTCCCGGGACTGATTTTGTAATTCCCGTTGCTTTCGGGACTTTCGGGATTTCATTATTTGTGGTGAATAACACTCATATATATCACTGAACTTCTGTAGTGAAATGGCAAAATGAGTTGTTTTTTCGGGCTCATTTCATCAACTCTGATGTGTTTTTCTCGTGAACGCGTAGAGGTATCATTATATCAGCCGAAGGACGTCCACTACTGGACCTATGCCCCAAAGACTTCCTCAATGACTGGTCCTGCGCTAATCCTGAATCCAGCCTGCACCCGCGATCCTTACCAGGTCATCAGTCCACCGGTACGCTGACGCCACTGGAGAACCTTTCCGCCCCAACGGCTATCGGTTCTACGTGCTATGTGCCCAGCCCACTGCCACTTAAGTTTAGCGATTCGGCGGGCCATATCGGTTACATGGGTTCTGTTGCGGATAACCTCATTCCTGATACGAACACGCAGAGATACTCCCAGCATATCCGTCGCTATTGCTCTTTGGGTGACTTTGAGCCTTCTTATGAGGCCCATAGTAAGCAATCACGTTTCAGTGCCATATGTCATCACTGGCAAGTGGCAACACACACTGGTCAAAGACTCTCGTCTTGAGACCCTGCGGAATATTGGACAAAAAGATGTGCCGTAGCTTCCCGAACGTTACCCACCCGATTCGGATTTGACGATTAACCTCTTTCTCGAAATTTGACCTACTTTACTGGACGGTCTGTCCTAGGTAAATGTAGTCGTCTTCAACTTCGAGCGTTAAGTGTCCGATTGTTACGGGAGTTGGTGCTACGTGGGCATTTGACATGATCTTCGTCTTGTCCATGTTCATCCTAAGAGCAACTCGCTCGGAGGCTTTACTGACGTTATTGAGCATTGTACTTATAGTAAATAAAGTAAATAAAAAATAAATAAATAGCATAGCCTCCATGGTCTCAGCCAAGACTACTATATCGTCAGCAAACTGAAGGTTAGTGATGTACTCGCCATTTATGTTGATGCCTAGCCTTTTTAGTCCAGAGTCTTGAAAACATCCTCCAGTGCAGCGGAGAACAAATTAGGAGAAATAACTTCTCCTTGCTGGACTCCCCGCTGCAACTAAATAGGTTTCGAGTTCTGGTCACGGAGAAGGACTGACATAGTGGCGTTCTCGTACAAACACTTCAGCACTTCGATATAGCGCTAGTCAACTTGGCACCGCTGCAGAGATTCTAGCACAGCCCAGGTTTCGATCGAATCGAATCGAAGTTCTCGTAGTCCACGAACGCTAAACAGAGGGGCAAGTCATACTCCCCAGTCTTCTGTATAACCTGGCGAAGCGTAGGAAAGTGGTATACTATACGGTACTAAAGCCTCTTTAGAAACCGGCTTGTTCGGGAGGCAAGAAGCCATCTAGCCTGCGTGCGAGACGGTTCGTAATGACTCTTGAAATGAAAACAGCTTATATACATGGCTCAAAAGTCAGATGGGCCTGTAGTTCTTTAGCAGAGCGTTGTCGCTCTTTTTGAAGTAAAGCACCACTACACCTCACACCCGCTCCATGCCTTTGGCGTTCTTATTTCCAGTAAGACTGAATTGAACAACTTCTGGAGGGCCGTAAGGACCGGTTTTCCACCCGCATTCAGGAGTTCGGCTGTAATACCATATTCAACGGGTGTATTGTTGTTTTTGAGCTGTTTAAGAGCCATTCTAATCTCTTACAGGCTGATCTCCGTACTTCAAGGTTGATATAAAAATAAAATACTTCGAACCGCAATTCATTGAAGCTGCGAAAAAATCAAACTTCTAAGTAATCGTAATCGAAATATGCGGCTGTAATACCGCATAATGACACTCTCAAGGGAATCAAAACCTATAGGGTAATACCCGTTGACCTAGAATCATGATATTTGGTAATATAATAAGCATGGTCTTACATTACAAGTAAGGTAATAAATAACTTTGAACTTGTACATAAAAATACTATTTCAATTTAAGCAACGTAAAGGGACATCCAGATACAGGTTACACTAGACAATATACATGCGCCAAATAGTTTATTATAGCTACAAATCATGAGAGTACGGAACGAAACCATCGGGCGCGAGTTTGACTCATACTTGTCCGGTTTTTTCATACATACTAACGAAAAACTACAAAGTCCCGAAAGTCACGAAAGTATCCGGGAATTCCCGGGACTGACCCAGTCCCGGTCCCGAAAACTTCGGGACTTCAATAAGTACCGGGACTGCAAACCCTTAAAACCAATGAGCAAAATGCAATTTTTCTGCGAGCGTTAAAAAACTTACTTTTTAATTTTTCATGTTTAGGTTAGGGTGTAATACAAACTTGGAACATTTAAACTTAATTCTCTCTGTCACTATCCCTTTGCGTTATATGTTCTCGCCGCTAAGGTGAAAAGTTGATACATAATCACACGAGAGCAAAGATATTTGCATCTCGTGTCTTTGAGTCCCTCACTACGCTCAAGATTCTAATTCTCGGTACGCTCGTGATTCAATTATAGAATCTTTCGCTTGCTCGGAACTCTACTTTGCTCTCTTGTTGAACAAATAACTATTCCCTCCGGAAACCTTGTTGTTAAATATCAAGGTTTACTTACTGTTACCTATAATTTCCAAGTGATACTTCGTGCATATTTTTTAAAAACCCAGTAGTGGCACGTGGTTCATGCCCACAACCTACAGATTGGTATGTGGCTTAGCCCGTACATCTCAACTACAGTGGCTTTCCGTTTCCACCTCACGCCACTGGTGCCATTTCAGTAATGACTCGGCCGAAAAGCACCTTACCTCTCCTTTTTGCCACTGCAGGTCTTCTAATTTCCTCGTGTTTAAATACAGCCTCCTCTTGAGCAGGGAATCTACCCTAGATGCATAGGACTGAGCAGTGACAGATAGTAGGTACCTGCAGCCTCGAATCTGTGTCAAGTTGCAAATATTACATACACTTTTTTATAGCCTATGATGTGTTCCATAATTTCCATATTACTGCTGGGCAAATGCGGAGGCATTAATAATTTTAAATTAAACAGACACTTAATAATTTTGAATTTTATAGCTTGCAAAACTATGGACTATGGTTTTGGGATACTTTCCTATATATAGAGGGATATACACTGTCATATCGATTGGATATAATTGACTATGACGAGGTTAGTTAGGTAATATTATCTGTTCCACTTCATCGAATGGTGTTTCCGAGTGAAGGGGCATGAGTTATAATCTTCCTCGGACTCTCATTATTACTGAGGATCGTGACCACGTATGCTTTATCTGTCTCCATAGAGTGCGGTCATAGGCCATGTTCCATGGGCCCCTACCTAATAAAACTGTTTGGAGTTTCGTCTTGTTGGTTGATGAATACTTTCAGAGCCAGGAGCCCGCGAGGAGGGCGCTTGTCTCGTAGGCGCTTTCCACTACATAATGGTTTTTCGCATTTTATCGCCTATAGCGTAGCGCTACGAAATCGTTGGCAATGAAAGTGTGAAAGAAGTCAGGTTCAACGATGGACATTCATCTATTAGTTTGGAATAAAAATAGAACAATTTTTACCTGTTGTCTTATACTCATGGCGTGACTGAGGGCACACAATCCTTTCCTCTTTATCGCGTAACATTCTCTTTCCCATCGCACTAGAGGAGATAAGCTGCAAAACAATAAAAATTCGTCTCGTTCGGAAAGAAAAAATTACTTTAGTACGGCCATTGTTAACGATACGAACTAGCTCCGTATTCTCAGACTTAAAACGATTACATACTTTTTTTATCCTGGATAGGTGTCATCCCCTAGTAGGATGATTTGAGGGGAAGTTCGCATGGAAATGTCGAAATCGCAGGGAGAAGCTATACATAAAAGGGGAATAATAATTTTCTCATAGAACATCAACCTTTTCTTTTTTACTCGGTTAGTTGATCCCGTTGAAGAAATTAGAATATTAGGCAACTTCTCCTCAACTTGTATAGCCTGTTCTTTGTTTGAGGCAGCAACTTCTATTCGATTCTTGACCTTTTCAAGTCCAGGAATCTCCTCGTCGAGCTCTTTTATCATTTTCTCGAATTTCCCTTTCTGTTCTTGAAGGAACTTGTACTCCTGGAACCAATCAGTATGAAAATTCGTTTATAACTCATAGTAAAACAAGTCTGCGTATATAAAACTAAACATCAAGGAAGAAAAAAAGGAAAATACTCGACTGCCTGTGAGAAGCGTCACGCAACGACAACCCTCGTCACGTCTGTCGACGGAGTGTTTGCTCTCCATCTAGGTGAAGCTATCGACAGATCCCTAAGCGTTGTAATGGGCTGTATTAAGATCTAAAATTATAATTTCTATATTTCACAAGTCGGTCGACGAAACATTTCTTTGGCTGCAACGCAGATACAGATGATATTTATTTTCAATTATTGAAGGTATCTCCTTTGTCTGCTGACTATTTGTACTTACATTACCTAATACCATTATAGCAGATAGTAGGACAGGGGGAGTGGTTACAATAGTTATATTGTAAGACAGCGGGAAACGTCGCGAATGCGTATCACAAGCATTAGAGCTAGACTTACTGATGCGCCCTAAAAAAGTCTATGCTGCGGCTACAATTCACATTATGTTATTTATGGACAGGACCACCACGTAATCACAGAAGAAAAAGGGCCCCAAAAAGCGCTGGGTCGACGACATGCAAAAAATTGCCGGGATAAATTGGAAAAACAAAGCAGAAGATAGAAAGAAATTGACACTATTAGAGGAGGCCTATAACCCGAAAGGGGGCCTTAGCTGAGTATTGTTACATGTATATTTACTCTAATGAAAAATAGATTAGTTCAAGTATAGTTAAGGAAATAAAGGCGTACTATCATTATTATACAAAGTGAGAATAAATTAATGCCAGTACCACATGGATGGCCTCCTCCACAGGATCGCTCTGAGGTCTCAGTGCCCCCGGACGGCTACCCTCTTCGGAGTGCCTGTTGATTTCATCCTTAACTCGCCCCAAAACCACTTTCAATGCTTTGTGCTCGTAACGCAACGCTTCGATCAACTCGTCGAGTCGGTTCGAGAGATCCTGAAGAACCCATCGCCACGATTCCAAATCTGCGATCCTTGGAAAAGAGTTAAGAATGTAGCTTATATTTTCACTATAGGGAAGTCATATTAATTTAAAGAAAAGTAAAAATGTTCTAAGCGAAATAAAAATCAACGAATTAATTTGCGTACAATTCTTATTTCGGGGAAAAAATTTTTCACGGCAATTGATAATTGATTTGCGTCAATTGCGTGAATTTTAATTAAATGTTTACAGATATTTGGTATCTTTTGTGTACCTCTGTGTACCTCTCCTGAAAAACGAGATATCTTCAAAACAAGGTCCACCCGCCATTCTGACGCACATGAATGAAAGGGTTAAGTTGACAGTTATAGGCGATTAACCTATATCTTAGGTAAGCCGTACTACATTAGGACTTAGAAGGATGCCACTTACCTCTCCTGCAGACATTTCCTCAACATATATTCACTGGACTGGTGCTCAAAATCGTTCAAGGTCACCAGCTCCTGATTATTGCTGACTTGTTCCAACACCTTGGCACTCAGGGCCTCGTTCATACATCTCAGTTTCTGCAGCCCACAAGGCGCTCCAAGGTAGCAGTTGGTGTACATGATTAGATAATTCTTTCTATATTTTAATACAAATATTTTCGTTGAAAACGATAGAATTCGTGCTCATAATTTTGGCGTTGACTAGTGACATTTATGACGTTGTCTTATGGAAGTTTTGCAGTGAAAAGTTTCACGGTAAAAAGGTTACTCGTAATTGTTGGTATGGCACAACTCTATAGTTGGAACATCCCTATGACGTTCAACTGTCAAGCTTGTCTTGTCGCGAATTTTACAGAGGAAAATATGTTATTACAAAGTGATTACAAATATGTTATGTTTATTTAAATAAAAGGCATTGTATTGCAAATGGTATATTTATATTCCAAGCCTAACAATTGGTAGCAGAGCGTGCCTGCCTGCACAAATGCAAAAATTAGAAATAAAATAAAGTGAAAAATGGCGTCGTCGACATACCGGTCTATTGAAACATTAAATAGAAATAATTATGACACCTGGTGTTTACAAGCCCAGGCCGTACTAATTAAAACCGAGCTATGGGATTACGTTAGCGGCGAAAATAAATTGTCGTCAACATCGATTGCCGAAGAAAAATGTAAGTTCGCAAAAATGGATATACAAGCTAGATCGGAACTTATTCTGCTCATTTCACCGGCGGAATTAAAACAAATTAAAGGATGTAAAACGTCAAAGGAAATATGGGATAAACTCAAATCCATACATCAGAGTACTGGTCCGGCGAGAAAAGCAACGCTGTTAAAACAACTCGTACTGAAGAAAATGAATTCCCAAGAGAACATCCGCGACCATTTAAATAATTTTATGGATGTCGTCGGCAAGCTGGAAGACATGGACGTTAAAATTCACGCGGAATTGTTAAGCATTATGATGCTCTATAGCCTACCAGAAAATTATGAAAACTTCCGTATCGCTATTGAGTCTCGGGATGTGCTACCTGGTCCAGAAGAATTACAAATAAAAATTATTGAAGAAAACGAGGCCAGAAAACAAACATGTCCTGATGACACTGCATCAAGG
This sequence comes from Notocelia uddmanniana, assembly GCA_905163555.1. Classification (NCBI taxonomy): domain Eukaryota; kingdom Metazoa; phylum Arthropoda; class Insecta; order Lepidoptera; family Tortricidae; genus Notocelia; species Notocelia uddmanniana. Next base: position 5,993,130 of record LR991063.1, read on the forward strand.
TCCGAAGCACTTTATGCTAAACAGAAGAAGAAGGCCGTAGTCTGTAAACACTGCCAAAAGCGGGGCCACACTACAGAAGCATGTTGGTCGAAGAAAGGAGCTAATACACACCCACGGAAAAATAAAAATCACGAAAGAAATTTCAATGTATGTCATTCATTAACAGACAGCATTGGTGATAATCTGTGGTGCCTTGACAGTGGCTGCAGCTCCCACATGACCGGCGAGGAAGAAAAATTCAAAGAATTAACTCCTGAAGTAAATACTTTAACCTTAGCGTCAAAGAAGCACACCACACAAATCAAAGGCCGAGGAAAAATTAGTATCTCCACCAATGGTGATAAATACAACTTGAACGATGCATTGTACGTACCGGAAATATCGACGAACCTCATATCAGTTGGTAAAATAACAGATAATGGCTACAAGGTACTATTTGAAAAAGAAAAAGCATCGATCATACAAGATGACACCGTCGTACTACAGGCTTCAAGAAACGTAAACGGATTGTACTATTTGGATTTTAAATCTGAAGAATCAGCAAATTTTACAATGAAGTCTCAAGATGAATCGATGTTATGGCACCGAAAATTGGGTCACATCAACGAAAAGGATCTCAAAATGATGGTTTCGAAGAAAATGATGAGAGGACTAAATTTAAAAGAAGTTAAATTAGATACCTGCGAAACTTGTATAAAAGGAAAACTTTCATCATTACCATTTGCCAGCCATGACAGATTATCATCTGAAATTCTTGAAATTATACACAGCGACGTCTGTGGGCCATTTGAAACCGAATCGCTTGCTGGGTCCAGATACTATGTATCCTTCATCGATGACTTCCCCAGGTACTGCTGTATCTACTTCATCAAAAACAAAAGTGAAGTTATTGAAAAGTTTAAGGAATACAAAAATGGAGTGGAACTTTTCACAAAGAAGAAAATTAAGCACTTGCAATCGGATAATGGTGGCGAGTACAGAAGCAAGGAATTTGATGACCTGCTGAAACAATGTGGCATAAAAAGGAGGCTGACAGCACCATACAGTCCGCAGCAAAACGGCTTAAGTGAACGAAAAAATCGTTCATTGCTCGATAAGGCTAGATGTTTAATGATGGAAGCAAATGCACCAGCACACTTATGGGCAGAAGCAATAAACACAGCCAATTATTTAATAAACCGGAGTCCAGCGAAAGCCTTAAATGGTAGTACTCCGTACGAAAAATGGGTCGGCAGAAATCCTGCTGGAAATCATTTACACATTTTCGGCAGTAAAGCATTCATTTTGAACAAGAGACGAAGAGGCAAGTTTTCCCCTAAAGCCACTGAAGGAGTATTTATGGGATACGCCAAAAATGCTAAAGGATTCAGAATCTACTTACCTGACCAAAACGATGTCGTAATTAGTCGAGATGTCAGATTCGTCGAGAAGATGTACTATGATGACACTCGTACCGAAGCAGTACTTGACAACAGCAGACGGGGATCTGAAAAAGGAAAAGAAACGGTGATAAAACTTAGAAGTAAGAAAGTAAATCAAAACTCTATCTTACCGATTCGGGATCCTATTGTCTTGACAGATATGTCCTCCTCAGATGCCACCAACTCTGAAACAAATGAAAATGAAAATTTGCTGCCATCTGAGGATGAGGGGGCTGAAACTGCTCATCAAGATCAAACTCCTTTTGAAGAGGACGAAGGGGCCGAGAGTGATGGATACCAAACCCCAAATGAAACAAATGAGAGAACATCGCAAAGACCCACAAGAAATATAAGGAAACCTACGTGGACAAAAGACTACCACTTACAAGGAGATATGGAAGATAGCATGTATGTGTCGGATATGTCATACCTGTCTGAACAAAATGAGACTGAAGACGACTGGCACGATGCAATCAAAGCTGAAATAAGGGCACATATTGAGAATGAGACGTGGAAAATCACGAAGAAAACTAGCGGCATGAAGCTCATTGACTACAAGCTTGTTCTGAAAACAAAACTGGACCGGACAATACGGAAACAAAGAAGGCAAGACTTGTTGCTCGGGGTTTCACCCAAAGACATGGAATCGATTACAACGAGACTTTCGCTCCAGTGGCCAAGTTAAGCTCCATCAGAACCGTCGTTGGAATGTCTGTGGAAAAAGGCATGAAGTTAAAACAGATGGATGTTACGACAGCGTATCTGAACGGCGATATAGAAGAAGATATCACCATGAAGGTACCTGAAAACTTAGAAAAATACGTGACAGAAATAATTATCGATGAGAGCGAAAAGAATGACCTGACTATTTACAATAAAGCTAAAGATATGCTAAAATGTATGAGAAGTATCAAAGGAGAAAAAGTCTGCAAACTACAACGATCCTTGTATGGTTTAAAACAATCCGGGAGGCAGTGGTACATTCGATTAGACACGGAATTACGAAATATTGGTTTTGTCCCATCACAAGCAGATCCGTGTGTATATATACTGCAGAAAGGAGGAGCTGAAGTAATCACAGCCATATGGGTAGACGATTTACTGATAGCTTACAACTGTCCTAAGAAGATGCAAGAAATCCAAAAAATGCTTGCACACAAATTTGAAATTAAAGATCTGGGAATACCACAAAGAATATTCGGAATTGATTTCAAATACACCAAAGATACATTGAAATTGTGTCAAGAAAAATATATTAAGGACACATTAATTAAATTTAAAATGGAGGAATGCAAACCAACGAGTACTCCCATAGAACCAGGTTTATCGCTTCAAGCGGAAAAAACTATGAGCGAAGAATTGCCATACAAAAACCTAATTGGAACACTTATGTACCTAGCAGTAGCTACGAGACCGGATATTATGTTCGCTGTCAGTTATCTCTCGCAATTCAACGATAGCTACAGCGCAGAACACTTCAAGAGTGCCAAGCGTGTGTTAAGATACCTCAAGGGCACATCTAGTATCGGAGTAACATTTAAAAGAACCGAGCAAGAATTGTACGGCATGGCAGACGCAGACTGGGGCGCCTGCAAATTAGACCGCAAGTCTTTCTCCGGGTATTGCTTTATATACGCGGGAGGCTGTATCAGTTGGTCCTCAAGAAAACAAAAGAGCGTAGCGCTTTCTACAGCCGAGGCGGAGTATTGTGCAATTACCGAGGCAGCAAAAGAAGCTATACACTTGAAATCGTTATTTAATGACCTGGGAAGCCATATAGATTGCGTCCAGATTTCAAATGACAATCAAGCTGCTTTGAAGCTCAGTCAAAACCCTATCGTGTCGTCAAAATCCAAACACATTGATTTGAAGATGCACTATATAAGGAACTGCATTCAGAATAAACAAATAAGCTTGAAATATTTGGAGACAAAGGAGATGGCGGCTGATTTATTAACAAAGGGCCTATCGGGACCACGGCTCAAGGAGCTGATGATCAACTTCGGACTAGCATAGAGTCGCGAGGAGGAGTGTTGGTATGGCACAACTCTATAGTTGGAACATCCCTATGACGTTCAACTGTCAAGCTTGTCTTGTCGCGAATTTTACAGAGGAAAATATGTTATTACAAAGTGATTACAAATATGTTATGTTTATTTAAATAAAAGGCATTGTATTGCAAATGGTATATTTATATTCCAAGCCTAACAGTGGTAGTAAAATGTTCATACTTTATGGGGCCTACCACAGGACCGTTACGATTTTGTAGTTCGTTTCGTTCAATGTTAATCGCGGCACCCAAAATGCGCCTTTGAAGTGGTCCAGCCAGCATTTTGGTAATATTACAGTCAGCTACAGAGAAACCTGACCCCCTCTGCATAGTTTTTTTTATTGACATTTAGTTCGGAAACTAGTCTAATCCTAACGAGGTCTAGTTTTCCAACTGGGTTGGAAGGTAAGATGACAGTCGCTTTCGTAAGCGCCTACGCCTTTTGGGAATACGTGCCAAAGCGGAAAAAACTCTATCCTTACGGTATATAGTTTTTTGGAAATATATATTTATTCACAGTCACAGGTGTAACTATTAATTCGTGGGTAGATGTTCTTTTTTATATGTTGTTCGCGTCTGTCGTCATTTGATAAAATTAAGACAGGACCTCACTGAAAAACTTGCTGTGGCATTATGCTGAGTGGAGCCCTTTTTAGCGTCGTTTGTTGATCCTTTTTCATAAAAATGTAATCATTAAGTATGTTGTGTATAGATGTGTTAATAAATGTATTTTCTTTCTTTTTAGGGATGGTTTTTGAACACATTAAAAGGGATTTATTATATTGGTTTAGATAAAAAAATCAAGCCAATCACAAATATAAACCTAAATATTAAGAAATACACCTCCTCTGTTATGGTACTTTATTTTATAGACCTGGAAGTGAAAAATGCAAAGCCAAGAAAAACGAAAAGTTCAGATGGCTACAGTCGCTAGTTTCGGTGCCGATGGCAGATTTATGTGAGCACCGCGTGTAAAGAACGCAGCAGCACGAAATCGACCAGTTCGGTCACGCTGATGATGCTGAAGTTGATCAGTTAGCTGTATTTAATCCTTAGGTGCATACAGTATCAAAAACGATACCGTCTCTTTTCTCCGCACCAACATAAATATTTTTTAAATCCTCATGGTCTATTGACGGAAGTTGGATACCTTTGCTCCAATACTAATAAAATAAAAAAAACTGGCAACCATAGAGCATACCATTTTTAAGTAAACGTCAAAAGTGTCAAATGTGCGGTAACATTTTCCGGGGTAGAAATTTGCAAGTTTTAATTATTGTTTATCTGGTGAATCCCGTTATATTTTGAATAGGAAAAAACTGTATAAGTAAGGTTGGTATCTATATTTATCATACACGATATCCATTTTTGTTGGATTTATATTATTTGTTATATTTCTTTGGGTTTTACGTTGGTATCAAAAACGATACTCCATGTGATAACGTATTTTTTGATGGTATCAAAAACGATACTCCATGCAGTCTGCTCTATTTTTCTACTTGCACGGCTTCTGGTATTTTTTTGCGTTTGTTTGAATTTAACTGTTATTTAGTATGGAGTTTGGGTGTGTACTTGAGTTTTTATTTATTCTACAGCATGGTTCGTCATAGAGCATTAAGAGACAAGCACATCGAAGAATTGTTGGCACAGTTAGAAGGTGGAGAAATATCGAAAGACGATGCCGAGTCTGACGGAGATGATCTCGAGTTTTATCCATCATTACAAGAACTGCAAACAGCTCTTGAGGACGATGAGCCAGAAGAAGAACCCACAGGTATGACAGAAGAAGAAGATTTAGTACAGGAACCCGATACGACTGTGAATTTTCCTGATCCTCCATTGTTAAATGGGGACACGCCGGCGGCAAGTACGCAAGAACTGTTCATACCTATAAATGCCCACCAGAAATAATGAACCTACAAACACCATATCAATTTTTTTCTTACTTTTCACTCCAGATTTATTGGAAAAAATTGTTGAAGAGACTGAAGAATTGGGCACATCCAAATAAAGGGGGATAAAAGAATGAAATGTTTAAAGCCGGGTTGCAAATTACTCAGCAGTGTACAATGTAATAAGTGTAAAGTGTTTTTATGCTCAAATAAGAACTCTGATTGTTTCAATGACTTCCATTCGTAGTTCACGTTTTTATGAATCCCGTCAAGATATTGTTGACATGTCCGTCGAGCGTCACATAGAACTCTCTTGTGTAGAGTTAGACCAATTTATAATTATATGCGTATACAGGCCCCCATCGGCGGATTACAGTCTATTTGAGTCAGTGATGGAAGAAGTGCTAAGTAGTATTTTTAAGAGTACAAAATGCGTTATTGTTTGCGGTGATTTTAACGTTAACCTACTTGAGAAATCGCCCACGAGTGTGAGTCTAGTGAATACCTTTAAATCTTTTAACTTAGTGAACTTGTTTTGTGAGCCTACTCGAATTACAGCCACCAGCGCGACATGTATAGATAACGTTTTCAGTAATAAGGATGCGATTAGTAAATTTATTATAAATACCTTAAGTTCTGACCACTGTGGACAACAGGTCTCCTTTAGCGGGAAAACCGACAACGCTCCACGAGACACTATGTGCAGACCTATTTCTGAAAAGAGCTTAGATTTATTTAATCGTAATATTACGAAAAGATTACATTATCTTCCACTTACTGAGGAAAGCCCTGACCGTTTGTGTACTCGATTGTTTAATTGTATCAAAACGGAATTTGATGTCTGTTTTAATTTGAAGAAGATTCAAAGCAAGGTCAAAGCTAAATTTAGCGACTGGGCTACGCCAGACATTCACGAGAAGAGACTCCGACTCTATGACTTGTATGATTCGCGAACTACTGATAAAAGGCCGGAATTTCTAGAGTACGTCAAAAACTATTCAAAATCTTTTAAGATAATGTGTGTCGCAGCTAAAGCCAATTACTTGTCAAAAAAGATCCAGAACTCCAGTGACAAGATTAAAACTGTATGGCAAGTTATCAACAACGAAACTGGGAAACGTAAGATAAAAGATCCGCACTTCAGCCTACGAGTCGATGATACTCTAGTAAGTTCTGACCACGAAGTAGCAAATCATTTTGAGCGGTTCTTTTCTAACGTACCCATCGAGACCACGAAGTCTTTGAAGTCATCACCAAATGTCGCTGAATCCTTATTGAAAGAAAATGTTACGGAATGTACAGAAATCTTTAGCTTCACTTACGTAACCCCCCATATTCTAATTAAAGCATTTAGATCATTAAACTTAAAGAAGACTGAAGATCTCTGGGGCCTTTCAGTGAAAGTATTACATTCCGTTGTAGAATCAATCGCACCTTTCTTAGCTGATATTTTCAATAAATGTATTGATACTGGAGTTTTTCCTAACCTAATGAAGCACAGTAAAATTATCCCGTTGTTTAAATCAGGAACCAAAACTGACCCTACCAACTTCAGACCAATCTCAATACTACCGGCATTAAGCAAAGTTTTTGAGAAACTTATTCTTAATCAGCTTGTCCCACTTTAATCGCAATAACCTGCTCAATAGCAATCAGTTCGGATTCACTAGAGGTCGTTCTACCACTGATGCCGGTGTGGTACTAATTAAACATATTTTTGATGCCTGGGAAGAGGCTCAAGATGCTATTGGGGTGTTTTGTGATCTGTCAAAGGCATTTGATTGCGTTAATCACGAGAATTTAATTAGAAAGTTAAGTCACTATGGGATCAAAAACGGTGCTCTTGACCTTGTTACATCGTATCTGTCGGAGAGAACACAACGGGTAGTGATCAACGGGACTCAATCAGCAGGGACAACGGTTGCTCTTGGAGTTCCTCAAGGATCTATTCTGGGACCATTTCTGTTTCTTGTTTATATCAATGATTTACCAAACCTTGTGAAAGATAAACATGATATAGTGCTATTCGCAGATGATACGTCGCTTATCTTCAAAGTAGGCCGCAAAGAGAAAAACTTTGACGGTATTAATGAGACACTAAGTACTATTGTGAACTGGTTTACAGCAAATAATCTACTCTTAAATTCCAAGAAAACAAAGTGCATCAAATTCACTCTGCCTAATGTCAAGGAGGCAAACAATTCCAAGATCAAATTGAAGTCTGATGAACTGGAATTTGAAGAGAGAACAGTGTTTTTAGGAGTCACCTTAGATTCAAAACTGCAATGGCACGCGCATATTGCCACTCTGGCTGGCAAACTTAGTTCTGCGGCCTATGCAGTAAGACGTATTAGACAGTTGACTAACGTTGAGACGGCCAGGCTGGTGTATTATAGTTACTTTCATAGTGTTATGTCCTATGGAATCCTTTTGTGGGGAAAAGCGGCAGACATCCAGACCATCTTCGTGCTACAGAAACGAGTTGTACGCTCCATTTACGAACTAAAGGCCAGGGAATCCCTCAGAGAAAAATTTAAGGAGGCAAATATTCTTACTGTAGCATCTCAATATATTCTTGAAAATATTATGTATGTTCGGAAAAATCTTCATGAGTTCAAACTTAACAGTGATATCCACGACTACAACACTAGAAGTAAACACAAGATTGCAGTGAAAGCCAGTCGTCTCCGGAAGGTTAGCACGTCGTTCGTGGGGAACTGTATACGATTTTATAATAAAATACCCACCGAAATAGTTAATCTGCCACTGAGTAAATTTAAGTCTCATATTAAACGTTATTTGCTAAGCCAGGCCTATTATGCTGTCAACGATTTCTTAAATGATAAAAATGCTTTTAAGCCAGTGATAGTATAATCTTGTTAGTTAAAATATATATATATACCTATGCTTCACTTAGCCTATTTCCTTGTACAGCTCTTTCGTTGCGTTTTATGAAACATGATGCTGTTTCTTGCCGAACAGTTGTTTTAATCTTTTATATTATTTATTAATGTCCGGCAGCCTGAATATGTCATGCTCGCTTAAAAGGCTTTGCTTACGGTGGCGTCGTTGATCGGGTCGCCACCTTCCCTAACAAATGGTCGAGGAAGGCGATGGCTGAGATACGCGTCATACTCGTGATCGGGTGCTGTTTGTGGAGTCCGGTCTGTTCATGCTTGCAAGGGCATGATTAATACCTTAATACTAGTGTTATTTTATTGGAGATTGACGAGAGACATCATCCTGTTTTGGATTAATTTTATTGTTATTGACGCTTAGAGACCTTATACATCTCTGAGAATATTAAATTACTTAAGTGCTATTTTCATTTACTACTTATTTTAATTTAGACGCTTAGAGACCATGTACATCTCTAAGGACTTAGGAATAATTGACGCTCAGAGACCATATACATCTCTGAGATATTAAATTTATTGTATATACTTTTGTGTATTCGGACAGAGACCGTATATATAGGTCACTAAAATTTTTTTTTATATAATGTCTTATAAGTTAATTTTAATTGAATATTGTGAGTTTGTTTATCACTATAGTTTTAAAATCATTATTATTATTGTCTACTTTTTTTAGTTCTGCAATTCTGTTTTGAAAACATTATAATTATCATTGTCAATTTATTTAATTGTATAATTCATGTGTTGACTTGTAAAAGTGCCCTTGTGGCCTATTTGCAGAATAAATTTTTTGTTTTTTTTTTTTTTGATATGAATGTTCAAATTATTTCTTTAGAGTTGATTATTGAAATATCTAAGTATTACAGGTAGTATTTTTAAGTGCTTACTCCATGGAGTATCAAAAATGATACCAACGATTTTTTATATAATTAAAATATGACTTTGATTTTTTTTACTATTTTTCCCATCATTGACGTATATTTTCTAATCACATATATTTTTTTCGTAAAAAAATATTAAAGCATGCACCTAAGGGTTAATTTCGGTTACGATGGCAGATCTCTGTGAGCACCGTGTATAGAGGCCCTAACAGCACGAAGTTGGCCAGCTCGACCACGCTGATGATACTGAAGTTGAATAATTAGCTGTATTCAATATCGGTGACTTCCGCAGATCTTTGTGAGCACCGTGTGTATAGGCCCCAACAGCAAGAAGTAGACCAGCTCAGCCACGCTGATGATACTGAAGCTGAACAGTTAGCTGTAGGTATTTAATTTCCGTGACTTGCGGCGGATCTCTGTGAGAACCATGTGTAGAAGCCCCCAACAGCACAAAGTAGGCCATCTCGGCCACGCGGATGATACTGAAGTTGAATAGTTTCGGTGACGATGGCAGATTTCCGTGAACACAGCGCGATGAGGCCGCATCAGCACGAAGTAGGCAACCGCGGCCACGCTGATGATACTGAAGTTAAATAGTTAGATATTTTTAATTTCGGTAGCGATGGCAGATTTCCGTGAACACCGCGTGTAGAGGCCGCAGCAGCACGAAGTAGGCCAACTCGGCCACGCTAATGATGCTGAAGCCGAGGAACAGGCTCAGCAGACCCCCGATCGCACCTGGACAGGTAAAAATATATGTGATATCAGGACCTTTGTAAAATAGGTCTTACCAAGATCTCTACCGACACTGCGCGATACGTAGAATCTGTTCACTCCCTTTACTTCTTTGCTCAGTATTGTCACAGAATAAGTAATAGTATAAGTACATATGTCACAGAATAAGCAATAGTACATATGGTATTGTTTTTGATTTTTCCTACTCAGAATCATGTGTCCGAATGATTCTGATATAGTAAAAGTGTCCGTAATTTTCCATACATTTGTTACGAAGTGTATAGAGAAAAATCACAGTGTAGTAAAAAAATTTGGGACACTTGTTTTCTTTATCAAAATCAAGAGTACTCGTGATTCGGGATTTGGGGTGATAAAAATCTAAAGTTACCAAGTTGTAAGGAAAAAAAGTTAAAAGTACACTTATGAGTAAAACGTCCATTAACTTCGGGTTGTTTATTGACCCAATCCGTACAAACGGATCTCCATCCAGTTTTCCTCATTTGTTTTGTACTCTCAGTAAAAATCACAAGTTAATGTTTATTTACTTTATCTTCATGAAAATTTGTTCGAAAAGTGCGCAATGAGAAGACATTTAGCGGTGAAGTAAGCGTATAAAGCCTAAACGTTTAAAATGTGTTGAGAGAGAACATTTAGCTATGCTCACTATGCTCAGGACTCTTTGAGGACTTTGAGGTCTTTGGACAACAGGTAGGTAGACATAATCTTGAACTCACCAACAAAGTAGTAGTCGTCATACTGCGCATGACGATGTTGCCCGAGGAAGCTGTCGTCGTAGAAGTGGACATTGATGCGCGTTATTTCGCCTCTGCTGATAAAATGTGGACAATCAGTAGGCATGGAAAATCAAGCGCTACAGAAACTTACTCTTCGAGAACTTCAAATAAAACCAGCACTTGATTTATCTAAATGAAAAAATGTGTTTTATAATCTTTCTAGCGTTCTGTAGCGGAGCAAGACCTGCATTTTATGTGGGTAAGATAGGATTGGATTTCGCAACACCGCAGATTCCCGAAACGAAAACAATATAAGTTTAATTAAAAACTTGGCCGGGAAGCAACACATCACTAATGATAAGTGGAGTCTTGGGAATGGCACCGAACAATTTAAATAAAATTCCAGATCGTATTAAGATACTGGACATTAATGCATCTAAACGGCAGTTGACATCATATATATTTAATAAAGAAATGTAATTTATTATACGATTAAGGATTACTTAAATGATGCTACCACGTGATTTGGCTCTGTTTTAGGCATTCTTTTTTATAATTATATAATATTACTTGAAACTTATGTTTAACAAAATAAATAAATTTAATTGAATTAATACATTTTGCGGGGCTCTCTGCCCGCTTCAAAATATTCAGCGCGTTCACGGTTTTTGACTAGGGCAGAAACATCCGGGGCGCGAGGCTCCTCGACCGCGAGACCGTAGGCGGAGGCCCACGTCTCCTACGTCTTACGCCGCCTCTGACTGTACCAAACTAGATAAAAAAGAAAAAAGGGCAGTACCTACAGCCACCAGCATCAAAATCTGCCATAACAAAGCGGCCAAAAATATCTGATACGTCCTAACGGTTCTTGAAAAAGAATCGTGTCAAATACTATTGAAATAGAAAATCATGTATTCGTGACAATTACGAATAGGAAGAAGCATAAAATAAAATAAAAACAAAAAGAAAAAGACATGTCACGAAATGGTCCTAACTCAGCATGTAGCTGCCGTGACCACGAGCTTTATTGCGGCATACCTATATTAATCCTAGAGATTGTACGGCTGGTATCTTCTCATTGGTTATCGTTGTTAGATGATGGATAGTCAGATCAATATAACCAACTCACGGTCCAGGGTATCCCCACTTGGGCGACTCATCCGGGTCTGTCTTCAAGTCTGAGTAGAACACTTGGCTATTATAGATAACGTCATTGCAGGCTGGGTGACACGAACTAGATTGGCTGGTTGGTTTGCGTTGCTCCTCGCTGTCCGCGAAGTACGCGTATATCAGCTGCTCTTCCACTTTTGCTGGGAGAAAATAGAAATAGCAAGGTTATGATTGACTGAGACTAAGTAAGAGGTACGCGTCAAGTCGAGCCCAGATCGAGGCATAGCATGATGTCGGACGATGAAAAAACAAACTTCTAATGGATCGTGTCCGTCTCAAAAATTATCATCATCCCATGTATAATGTATATATCCCACTGCTAGGCACAGACCTTCTCTCATAAATGAGAGAAAAAAAATATATTATGTCTTAAATATTACGCACATTTGCTGCCTACGATTTTGTAGAAATGTAAATTCTGTCGGTAAGTAGGTACAATAAGCAACTGAAGCAGCTACGAATACGAAGAGGTCATAGTGATCTACACACTTCTATGTAGGTGCTGCTAAGGCAATAATTGTTTGTTAAATCATTTTGAGTTTTTTCGCCCGCGGAGTTCTGCTGCTGACGATGAATTTATTTTGATGTAGATAAATGACTGCAGTCATGCATTGTGTTTTTATGTCAGTTTCAATGGAAGGGTTCCCAGGTTTGGTTTATTTCGTTTCCTTTTGCCTAGTCAACCGTTGTTTGTTTGACTTAACTAATTTAGCTTCCTTTTGGCTTCAACATGGCGCCCTGCACATTCCATGCTGAAGTTCAACAAGCAGAAAATTAAATTAGAAGTGCATCTTACAAGCTTTTGTGCACAATATCATCTGGCTATCGCAAACACAACGTTTCGACTGCCTGAATCTTATAAGACGAAAACAGAGACGCTGTTAATGTTGTTATGCAATAATTTGACAATCCAAAAAGATTCGAAACTTGAGATTGTAACTAGCTGTATTTTCTTTTCATTTTTGTTCACTTGAGGGTTATATATTAGGTACTGCGTATTTGATAGAATCCTTAGTAGCAGGTATATTCTGCTGATTAGGTATACCTACCTATAAGTATGTAATTATACCAAGAAACTGCAAACTATTCTGCAGTTTGGCAGAAGTAAAAATGTCATGCTTAGGGTTTTTTAAATGAATAAATTATTGTTAGTATTCACCTTATTTATTTTTTCACTTAAGTTAGGCTATTATTATTATATGAACCTAGGGACGAGTTATATAATGTACTAGTTTTTGCTCGCGACTCCGTCCGCGTGGAATTCGTTATCGCCTTAGAGAAATAATTGCTATTAAATTATTCTAGGCGCAGGCTTAATTATCGCTCTTACATACAAACTTCCACCCCCCTTTTTACCCCCTTAAGGAATGATTTTCGGGTTAAAAACTATCCCATGTCCTTTCCCGGGACTCAAACTATCTCCATAGCAAATTTCAACTAAATCGGTTCAGCGGTTTAAGCATGAGGAGGTACGAGTAACATTGAACATTATATGACATTCAAAAGCGCCCAAGGGGCCCACTTGGAGAATAAATTATTTTATTTCATTTCATAACAGACACACAGAAAGACAGACATACACACTTTCCCATTTATGAAAACCACCACCACCACCATATCAGCCCAAGGACGTCCACTGCTGGACATAGGCCTCCCCCAAATTCACGGGGGGTATATGCCATAATCGCCACGCTTGGCATGCGGGTTGGCGATTGCAGTATCTCCACCGCACTCCAGGGATGCTGCTGCCCATCCCCCGGTGGTCTTGGTCGTAGTTTTAGGACATACCCGGGTCCGGGTTTATGAAAACATTAGTATGGAATTGGATGGATTGTCTAGAGCAGGTAGTTAATTTTATGCAGGCGTCCTACATTATTAATAGTTATCATTATCACAAACACAAATCCTCCCATTCTAGCACGAACCGTCCTTAGAATAATGAATTTGAGTGTAAATATCTTGTATGTACGTATGCTGTATCCGTACTCACTAGCGTACCTTTAACGTCGTTTATGCACAGGAAATCGGATCTTGTAGAGCAAATAGGTTCTGCAGAGGACTTTTCTGAAACAAACATGCAGATTGTAAACTTGTAGTATAGTAAACAAAACCCGGCCAAGTGTGTGTTTGACTAAGCACAATGAATGAATGATCCTATAATGGTTCCGTTTTTTTCATTTTCAGGTACGGAACCCTAAAAATAATAATGATGAACTGTATGTACTTACTAGGCCAATTATAGTAGACACAATTACACCACTTCCTAGCCTCCTGTACTCGTATCAGCAGGTCTAACTTGCAGTTGCTAGCCGTATAGAACTGGAAGTACTCCAGTTGTCGCTCGTTCTGGAAGAAGCACTGCCTCCGTTCCGGCTGCAAAGCTCTGAGCGAAGAATCTGTCCGGTAGGTGATGGGGTATACTTCGACGGTAGTCATGCGGTCCATGGGGAGGCGAATTATGGTGGTGGTGTAGACGTGGTTGGTTGGTGAGCTGATGATTATCTGTGTATGAAAGAGAAAGAAGTTAATCCATTTAGTGGCTGATGATGCATCCATATGAGCCGAACACAGATCACCTCAGTGTTCTGTGCAGCCGAAAGACGTCTACTGCTGGACATAGGCTTCCCCTAATTTCATAGGGGGTCAATGCCATAATCGCCACGCTTAGCATGCGGGTCGGCGATCGCAGTATCTCCACCGCACTTCCCTTGGAGTGCGGTGGGGATACTGGCAGCAGCATCCTTATGCTGCTGCCCATCCCCCGGTGGTCTTGGTCCACAGACATCAGAGAAAAGCAGACTCGCAGTATTAAGCCAGATGATTTTCCATATAGTTGTCTCTTTAATCCTTATGGTGCACCAAAATGAGTTAGAATGCGACAGATAATACAATCATTTTCGGCTGTTAACAAGTTGTCTCGATTTGCGAGCACACCAGGATGTTAAATCCCATATAAACTTAACACACCATAACGTCAGTTCAGTACAATTTTCAGTTATGAAGACGGAGACACTGACAGGTAAAGACGTGTCAGATGTCACTTGTCTGTCTCTCTCAAACTTTCTGATTTGTACATTTGTGAGAATAGATCAGACGTACAAAAATCGTTCAACTTAAATGAGCGGATCTGCTTTACTCTGATATCTGTGTCTTGGTCGTAGTTGTAGGACATACCCGGGTCCATCAATAATGAATAATACATGCGTACTATTGGGCTTTCCTTTACTGACGAAATTCACTGCACGATTTTTATCGTTATTTTATGGCGCTAATTTATATATAATTAATAAATACGTGAGTAAGTAAGTAAGTAAGTAAGTAATTTATTTTGCATAAAACATGGTACAGAAAAGGTGGTTTACATAAGCAATGGAACACACATTTCACCAGTAGCTGGCATGCAAAAAGAACACAAGTCAAAGAGCATAAATTAATATTCGTGACAAGGTAAATATATTTTCCTCTTCGATATAATCTTACGGTAATCCCTATATATAGGTAACGCTTGCACGCTTGCTTGCTTTGCTTGTAATTGCACGTAGAACCGATGGCCGTTGGGGCGGAAAAATTCTCGAGTGGCGACCACGTACTGGATGGTGCAGCGTGGGTAGGCCCCCACAAGGTAGACTGATGACCTGGTAAAGGTCGCGGGAGTCCGCTGGATATGGATGGCGCAGGAACAGTCATTCTGGCACTATTTAGGGGAGGCCTATGTCCAGCAGTTGACGTCGATGGAAATAAGAAAATATGCTCGATACTAACATTTTCCCATGAAGCAGAACCTAAAGCCGTAAGCTTGGCTTACTACGAAATAGTCCACCTCGAAAGTAGAGAGACATAAATAAAGCTTACATTAAACCCAACACTGGCCCCGTCACACGCCACCTGATGCTCACTATCATTGAGATACAGCTCGACTCCCAGCCCGTGCATCTCCCCCGAAGCCATAACCCTGAAGGGCTCCATCGCAGGGTCAGGGGGAAACACTTTCGGGTAGCCCGCGTCCAGCCCCCAGTCTAGCGTCTTCTGGGAGACTGTGGAGAATGTGCGTTGCCAAGGGAGGGTGACGTTTGTCCTGAGGAAAAAGATAAGTGTGAGAAGGATAGATTCGTGAGTCTCATGAAGAGATCGACAACCCGGCCAAGAATACCACTCTAAATTTTACAAGCGCGCTAAAGTTCAGAATTGTTGTCTAGAGGCTTTTAGCGATAGTGCTCCCGGTTGTCTACATTGTATATGTCTAATTTGATTTTTTCTTTTGTGAAACAACTATTTTCAGTAACGCTTAAAGGCAAGGTTCGCAACAATCATATTATGGAGCTTTAAGATTGCAAAATCGCTGATAAAATAAAAGAGTCCAGGCTGAGATGAAGAACATAGAGTGAGCAATTAAGTACATTTTCTATTGTATTGAAAGTTTTAGCTTAGTAAGATATTACACCAGTAAAAGCTTAGAAATATTGATAAGTAAAGATGCTTTTTTATCCAATGAAGTAAGAAAGATAAATCATATTTTTTTTAAACAAATGTTGCATGCGTTCCCAGAAACGACGCTTTTGTTGCAGTCAAGTACGTACATTCCCAAAGCTTCAAAACTATCTGAGCATTTATGCCCAATTAAATAAGTCATGTTCACTTATTTTTGACTACTTTGTCCATGCACATATTTCCGAACTCGACTGTAATACCAATGCTCCCAGCAGCGGCTTCGCTACTCGTGCATATTCTTGTAATATAATTAAAACAGCGCTAAAAGCTTCTAACTATAGCCTAGATCCGTATATTCTGGTCTGGTAACATAGTTTTAGGAAATCGAATTATAGATTGGCAGATCACACGTGAATAATGGTTATAGTCGGCCAATAACTAAGTTTTAGTTTTAACGTGTAGTGCCGTAGCTAGTAAACTCTAAATAAATAAAAATAAATTATTGGCCGTTGGGGCGGAAAGGTTCTCGAGTGGCGACCACGTACCGAAAGGTGCAGTGGGTACACATAGTCACGCCTATATTCCCAAAAGGGGTAGGCAGAGCACACGAAAAGTCACCTTCTGTACCACTTTTAGCTATTAGGTTTATAGATGGAGGAAATTGATATTGCAGTGACCACAAACTTCGGATTGCGGCGACCATCGGCGACAACACACTTCAACCTGGTTCCCATACTCTACTCTTACAACACCCAAGGGAAGAAAGGGGGTGGCGCCATTCTAACGGCACTACAAGGGGCAGCATCCTGGGTAGACCCCCCAAAAGCTGTTCTGATGACCTTATAAAGATCGCGGGACTCCGCTGGATGCGGATGGCACAGGACCGGTCATTGTGGCACTCTTTTTGGGAGGCCTATGTGCAGTGGACGTCCTTCGGCTGATATGATGATTGAACGAGCGATCGAAACGGGCGATGCGCTCCGAGTCTACTTGAACAATCCGGCGTTGCCACAACAACAAATTACATTACATAATGTATTCGTGCCATAAAATTAATTGATTGGAACATCGTGAAATTAGGTATGTGGTGTTGTGTTCCTGGTGGTGAGTAAGGTCGCCAGAGCTCCCGAGGATGCGCTGTGTTGGGAGTGAGGGGCCTGCATATGTCTCTAGCTTAACAGCTGGAGACATCTGCGGGTCCCGCACTCCCAACACAGCGCATCCAAAAGTCAAAAAGCGGCCAAGTGCGTGTCGGACCGCGCACAAAGAAGGGTTCTGTACCGACACCTCCTTATCTACATTTTAAACCACTATACAATACATTGAATGAAAAAGGTCGTATCTTCATAGGAAACTCACGGCACTTAGGTTGTTTTGTTTGCCCAAGACAGTTTTTCAGCAATTACCGTTAGACCTATCTTGTTCAAACCAAAAATCATTAAAAGAATTTATTTATGTAAATCATCCTGATTTTTTTCTGAATTTTAAACTTCATAGTTTGGAAATTAGAGGGAGGGGGGGGGCGGGGACACACTTTTTACGACTTTGACAGCTAATATCTCACGAACGGTTGACTTAAATGGATAAGTTTTTTTGAAACCTCCATATCATTTTTGAAGGCCTACTCGTATCCATAGCCACACGCCTATGTGCATTGAAAATTGAAAAACAAATTTGATCCCCCTGTTACATGTATGGGGTGCCCCCCCAGTTTAATATTTTTTCGTAATTTCACATTACATTTCTATAGCGGTTCATAACATGCACCTTCCTACCAAATTTCATAATTGTAGTGCTCATAGTCTCCGAGTAAATCATAAAAAAGGGTAGGCGAATTAATAAGACATATATTATGTTCGAACATAAGCCGAATAGATCAAGGCGTTGATTGCCGAGATATAGGAGGCTGTAATAATATGTTGAAAATATGTCGTCTCTCAACACCACTAGATGGCGCTGCTGGATAGATCCACGAATACGAGTACGACGATTTCACAAACCGCTATTTATTTTAAATCGCAATGGCGAAGCCACGGACTGCAGGAGAGGCACGACGAGTGGAAGGAAAACTCCAAAATTGAATATAAAATTATATTGGTAGTTTAGTACATGTTACAGCGTTACGATCAAAAGGAGAAGAGAGCGTTGCTTGGCTACAAACGACTTTCATAGCAATTGTCATAGACAATTATTACAGTGTATACAATACTTTTTATGTTTCTAACATAGCTGCGCCTCTTTAAGAGAAAACAATAAAATTGTTTAAAACTTATCTTGCTTATTATTTAGGCTTATATAAACAAATGAGAGGAGATGTTAACTTATACAATGATTCAGGATTACTACCAAACTTATAGAAATAAGTTACTACATAAAATTCAACATACTATCTGAGTAACTAAAACTTATATGTTGCAATAACAAGTAGGTAAAAGGTACTTACAAATTAATACATTGCAACACTATGGTAAGTACTGATGAGTTAGCCAGGTGAGTACTTATGTTGGTAGGTATTACATAACATTTATAAGCCTTCGCTGTGTATAAATATCACAGAAATATATGATGAACTAAAATAAATGGGAAAAACAAAGTTCCTTGTTCATACAAAATCAAGCACATACATTTAAAACTAAGCATTTATGGAAACATTGTTGTACATTGTACACAAATAGCTAAGTAGGTACATAAATGCTATAAATATAAATAAATTCACAATTGTTTTTTACCTATGAGGCACTTGAGCAAATTACTGACCTACTTCTATAGGCAGTACACAGATCTTTGTAAGAGACCTGTTGTTAGTATGACCGTTTGCCGTCCGTACTTCGACTGCGCGCACTATGCCATCCTTCCCCGGGAACAAGTTGGTAACCCTGGCCATCGGCCACTCGAGAGGAGGTGAGTTATCGCTACGCAATATGACCAAACTACCTATAGCTATGTTTGGCGTTACGGACTGCCATTTTGGTCGATTTTGTAACTGGTTTAAATAATGCTTGCTCCAATACTTCCAGAACGTCTGTTTCATGTTAGTTATTATGGACCAAAACTTAAGTAAATTTGTAGGTTTATTGCTTACATCTTGTTCTGGGTAAGTATTGAGAGGTGCACCAGTAAGAAAATGACCAGCAGAGAGATAAGAAAAATCATTCACATCACTTGTTAACGCTGTGAGCGGGCGAGAGTTCAAAACACCTTCTATTTCTACTAGCACCGAGTTAAGTTGTTCGTAGGTGAGCAGTGTCTTGCCTACAACGCATTTCAAGTGATGTTTTGTACTCTTTACGCCGCTCTCCCATAGGCCACCAAATACCGGACTGTAACTCGGAATGAAATGGAAATTGATTCCCTTTTGGGATGCGAACGAGTTTACAGCCAGTTGATGGGCTTGAGAGGCATGCAAGCGATATAGCTCGTCTAGCTGATTCTTCGCGCCTTTGAACGTGGTCCCGTTGTCACAATAGACATCGCTGGGCAAGTTTCACCGCGCTATAAAGCGCTTGAAGCAGGCAAGGAAGCACTCTGTTGTTAGATCGCTACAGAGCTCGAGATGAATCGCCTTGGTAACAAAACATACAAATAGAGCTATGTATCCTTTTCCGATAACTGGTTTTCTAATGCGACTGTTCTTGACTGACACTGGTCCAGCGAAGTCTAATCCTACCCTTTCATAGATTCGACAAGCAGTGACTCGCGCCGCCGGCAAGGAACCCATCAGCTGAGTTGTCGCAGCCGCCTTCAGTCTGAAACATATTATACATTTATGTATAACTTTTTTTACAGTGCGTAAACCATCGATTATCCAGAATCTATGTCTAAGGGAACACAAGACTAACTTTTGTCCTGCATGCAGTAAACATAGATGCTCATTTCTCACAATCAATTCAGTAAGTACTGACTGCCTCGGCAGTATAGCTGGGTGCTGCGCTGCAAATGGAAGTGATGCATTTTGCAAGCGACCACCTACACGAATGATACCTTCCCTATCAAGGAAGGGTGCCAGCGGTTTCAAATTTCCCTTGACTTGCTTGTGAGATTGTAGCAACCTTATGTCATCTGAACAGTATTGAGCTTGCTCATGCTTGACTAGTAGCATGAGTGCTTTGTTTAGTTCAATCGCAGTGATGAAACCTTGCAGATTTTGAGATGTAGGCCTTACATTGTTGCAAAATCTAAGAATATATGCAAGAACACGCGTCATCTTTCCTATGGTGGAGAACTTGTTTACTATGTCAAACACATCATTATGCACTGTGGTTGTAAGGCACAGAGCACCAATGTGAACAGGCTTCAGTTCCGGCAGTTCTGTGGGCACTGGTGACACTTCTGAAAAGTTATAATCTTTGTCATGCAGAAATGTTGGGCCATGCCACCACAAGTTGTGGTCTGCGATTTCTTGGGGTTGAAGACCCCTGCTAAGGCAATCTGAAGGATTGTCGCTAGTATGCACATAATGCCAATGATACCCATTTGTCAATTCTCCTACAGCTCTGATTCGGTTCGCGACGTAAGTTAGCAGTTTCGTGACGCCGGTCTTAAGCCATGCTAAGACTATCTGCGAGTCAGAGTAGAGATGGACTACGTGAATCTCTAGCTTTGTAGTAAGAGTGTCGTGTACCCTTTTGACCAATCTAGATAGCAGGACTGCAGCGTTCAATTCAAGCTTTGGAGTCCTTCGAGCAACAATTTGAATGCAGCGCCACGAGACAGAAACTGGAGCATCGAACACGCAATTTCAACGAGTGCATCAAAGGGTATAAACTCTACGACGAGGTACATTTCAGAAACAGATAGTAATTACGTGAGAACGAGCATAAATATGATCTCTGTTTGCGCAACATCATTATCACTGCGTGTGCGACATCATCATCACATCAGTGAAAACGCATGCAGAGATGCAACGGGCGTACGACGCTAAATAACGCCACGAAGCGCCAGCAATAGGTGCTGCGGAGCATAATCGAACGTGCAGCGCAATCTTATTTGTCGCGGCAACACCGCATCACTACAACGTCGAGCGGCGACGGGCTTCGCGTACGCTACAACCAAACCGCCATTTTGTTTCAACGAAGCTGTCAGGAACAAACGAATACGAAATTATTTAATAAGGACTGTTAAGATTTAGTGTTAGCAAAAAGAAAGTGAATAACTGTTGTAGTCAGTGTGTCATAATTTAGTGATTCATAATGGGCGAGGCAGAGGAGCAAAAAGAGGCGATTTCAGCCAGAGGTCGCGCGAAGGCTTCAATTACTCGACTAAAAAACTCATTCGACAAAAATGCCTTACTAAATAGTCCGATAGAGTTAACTCTAGTTAAAAGGCAGCGATTAATTGATGCTTTCGCCGAGTATGAACGTTTGTCGGCCAAGATTGTGTCCATGTTTGCTACACCTCCTTCAAGTTTAGTAAAAGACGACGAAGAGGTTGAGGAGACCTACCTTTACCTGTTGGCGCAGCTTGACAGTGTATTAAACACATTGAGGCAGCAAGCGGCTGCAATAACACCGCCATCTCCATCCGATGCCAATCGTAACGTTCGCAACGCAGGTCAAATACAACTACCTAGCGTAGTAATAAGAACTTTTACTGGTAAGTACACAGAATACTACGAGTTTATTAGCATGTTCACAGCGATGATACATAGCTCGACTTCGTTCACTTCTGTGCAGAAATTATATTACCTTAAAGGTTTTTTAAGTGGTGAACCACTGGCCTTGATTAACAACTTGCCGCTGCAGGATGAAAGCTATCCTGAGGCACTAAAGCTTTTGAAAGACAGATATGACAATAAAGTTAGAGTTGTCCACGAGCACATAAACACGTTACTTGATATGCAACCTGTTGCGCGATCAAATGTAGCTAATTTACGTGAATTTATTTCAGCGGTAAAGCAGAATTTGGCAGCGTTAAAGAACTTGGGTGAGCCAGTAGACAGCTGGAACTCTATCGTAGTGTGCATCCTATCACGGAAGCTTGACATTGCGACATATAGAGGCTTCCAGCTAGAAAGGGACAACACATCTCTGCCCACAGCTGCTGAATTTATTAGTTATATAGAAAAACGCGCTCTCGCCATGGAGAACTCTGACGCTAATATTCAGCGGGTGCCAACGCAACGTTTTGCCAGTCATGCAGTGGCTGCTGAGCAGAAACCAGCACCAGCCGAATGTCTATATTGTAAGTCCAACAAACATAAATTATTTAAGTGCCCAACCTTTATTATGGCTTCACCACACACACGCATGGAGTTCGCATCAGCAAACAAATTGTGCAATATTTGTTTGTCGAAACACATGCGCAAATGCAAATATCACTTTCGCTGCTCAGTGTGCAAGTTGCATCATAATACATTACTGCATCAAGACCCTAACCACAAACCACTGCTTCCTGCACCAACTCCTTCTGTAACTTTGGCTGCAACTTCCCGCCAGGGTCATGTGTTGTTGCCCACTGCTCGAGTAAAACTAATAGCCGAATCTGGGTTGACCATATATGCACGATCCCTGCTCGATAGTGCTTCGCAGGCATCGTTTGTGACGCAGAAAGTAGTAGATTTGTTGGAAAAGCCGTCAAAGAAAGCTAACACTACCATCATTGGCATCACTAACAGAAGGCAAGCAGTTGACAAATGTATAAACCTTGATGTGCATTCTGCAGTTTATCCATTCAAAATAAATGTCAACTGCCATATTGTAAATAAAATAACGTCCAAATTGCCACAAACTCAAGTTGATCAATCTCACTTAACATTGCCTACTAACTGCAAACTGGCCGATGAAAGCTTTGACAAACCGGGTGACGTGCATCTTTTGCTTGGAGCTGACATATTCTTTCAGATTCTCCTGCCACAACCGCAGCAAACTAATGGAGGAGAGCCGGCAAGCTACCAGCCCCCCATCTCTGCAGGCAGCGAGCAAACTGCAACATCGTGCAACTCTAGCCCCCGAAGCCCATCACTACTGAATACTTCATTTGGCCTGGTCATCGCCGGACAGACGCAGCTACCTGCAAACTACAATCAGGTTGTGTCTTTATTTTGTAGAGAATGCAATGACAATATTAGTGAGCAATTGAGTGCATTTTGGGAAAGTGAGAAAGTGCCTGAAATCTTCCCAGAAAAACTACCAGAGCATGAATATTGTGAAAAGCTTTTTAGGGAAACTACCAAGCTAGACGACAATAAATTTGAAGTCTCTATGCCCATTAAGGTTCCTTTAGAGCAGATGAACTCTGAGTTAGGGGATTCTTTTCGCTTAGCACTCAATAGGTTTCTCAATCTTGAAAAGAGACTGCACATGCCTAGGAATGAGACTCTTTTCAACGAATACAAAAAGTTCATTGATCAATATGTTGATTTGAAACATGGTGAATATCATGACATGCATAAGTATGATTTAACTAAGGATCCTGTATACTTTCTACCGCACCATGCAGTGATCCGACATGATAGCCGCACAACGAAATTGAGATGTGTATTTGATGGCTCTATGCGGACCAATAAGAAGGTTTCGCTGAATGATATGCTCTTTAATGGTGCTGTGGTGCAAAGAGACCTCTTCGACATACTGACCTTGTTCAGAACTGACAAGTTCTTCTTCATTTGTGACATAAAGGCAATGTTCCGCTGTATTAATTTAAATCCAGCTCAGCGATCACTGCAAAATATACTCTGGCGAGCGTCCCCAGAGCAGGATATAAGATGCATTCAGCTTAATACGGTCTCATATGGCCTCAGATCATCATCATTTCTGGCCACGCGCTGTCTCAGTGATCTTGCAGAACGGAATGAACAATCCATGCCTCTCGCAGCATCAGCTATACGAAACAGTGCGTATGTTGATGATATATTGGTATCTTGCAGATCTGAACAAGAGTTAGTACAAACACAATCACAATTAGTCGAAATGCTCAATATGGGAAGCTTTCAGTTGCACAAATGGGCCTCTAATTGCAAGCTAGTATTAGAAAATGTACCCAAAGACAGTCACTACTTGGGAGAAGTAGACCTCCAAAAAGATCATGCGTTCGTGAAGACATTGGGCGTACGTCTCGACGTGAAGTCTGATGCCTTCAAGAGCACATACCCCGAGCCCTATAGTAGCCCAAATGATTCAAAACGCGACATTTTAAGCTACATAAGCAAATTTTACGATCCACTGGGACTAATTGGTCCAGTTTTCGTTCGCGCGAAGGTTATTATGCAAATGCTTTGGGCAGCTGATTCGGATTAGGACTCTACTCCTCCAGATAATATACGCAAAGTGTGGACTGACTTTATTGATGACCTCTCTCAGATGCAGCCTGTAGTTGTACCACGTTGTGTCAAACCTCAGCAAACTGTAGTTATTCAATTAATCGGCTTCGCTGATGCTTCATCAGTAGCGTACGGCTGCTGCTTATACTTGCGTACTATAGACGAGCACAAAAATGTACGTACTGAGCTATTGTGTTCAAAGTCTCGAATCAATCCAAGTAAGAATAAGCTCACGACTCCAAAGCTTGAATTGAACGCTGCAGTCCTGCTATCTAGATTGGTCAAAAGGGTACACGACACTCTTACTACAAAGCTAGAGATTCACGTAGTCCATCTCTACTCTGACTCGCAGATAGTCTTAGCATGGCTTAAGACCGACGTCACGAAACTGCTAACTTACGTCGCGAACCGAATCAGAGCTGTAGGAGAATTGACAAATGGGTATCATTGGCATTATGTGCATACTAGCGACAATCCTTCAGATTGCCTTAGCAGGGGTCTTCAACCCCAAGAAATCGCAGACCACAACTTGTGGTGGCATGGCCCAACATTTCTGCATGACAAAGATTATAACTTTTCAGAAGTGTCACCGGTGCCCACAGAACTGCCGGAACTGAAGCCTGTTCACATTGGTGCTCTGTGCCTTACAACCACAGTGCATAATGATGTGTTTGACATAGTAAACAAGTTCTCCACCATAGGAAAGATGACGCGTGTTCTTGCATATATTCTTAGATTTTGCAACAATGTAAGGCCTACATCTCAAAATCTGCAAGGTTTCATCACTGCGATTGAACTAAACAAAGCACTCATGCTACTAGTCAAGCATGAGCAAGCTCAATACTGTTCAGATGACATAAGGTTGCTACAATCTCACAAGCAAGTCAAGGGAAATTTGAAACCGCTGGCACCCTTCCTTGATAGGGAAGGTATCATTCGTGTAGGTGGTCGCTTGCAAAATGCATCACTTCCATTTGCAGCGCAGCACCCAGCTATACTGCCGAGGCAGTCAGTACTTACTGAATTGATTGTGAGAAATGAGCATCTATGTTTACTGCATGCAGGACAAAAGTTAGTCTTGTGTTCCCTTAGACATAGATTCTGGATAATCGATGGTTTACGCACTGTAAAAAAAGTTATACATAAATGTATAATATGTTTCAGACTGAAGGCGGCTGCGACAACTCAGCTGATGGGTTCCTTGCCGGCGGCGCGAGTCACTGCTTGTCGAATCTATGAAAGGGTAGGATTAGACTTCGCTGGACCAGTGTCAGTCAAGAACAGTCGCATTAGAAAAACAGTTATCGGAAAAGGATACATAGCTCTATTTGTATGTTTTGTTACCAAGGCGATTCATCTCGAGCTCTGTAGCGATCTAACAACAGAGTGCTTCCTTGCCTGCTTCAAGCGCTTTATAGCGCGGCGAAACTTGCCCAGCGATGTCTATTGTGACAACGGGACCACGTTCAAAGGCGCGAAGAATCAGCTAGAGGAGCTATATCGCTTGCATGCCTCTCAAGCCCATACTAAACCACATACTAGCTGTAAACTCGTTCGCATCCCAAAAGGGAATCAATTTCCATTTCATTCCGAGTTACAGTCCGGTATTTGGTGGCCTATGGGAGAGCGGCGTAAAGAGTACAAAACATCACTTGAAACGCGTTGTAGGCAAGACACTGCTCACCTACGAACAACTTAACTCGGTGCTAGTAGAAATAGAAGGTGTTTTGAACTCTCGCCCGCTCACAGCGTTAACAAGTGATGTGAATGATTTTTCTTATCTCTCTGCTGGTCATTTTCTTACTGGTGCACCTCTCAATACTTACCCAGAACAAGATGTAAGCAATAAACCTACAAATTTACTTAAGTTTTGGTCCATAATAACTAACATGAAACAGACGTTCTGGAAGTATTGGAGCAAGCATTATTTAAACCAGTTACAAAATCGACCAAAATGGCAGTCCGTAACGCCAAACATAGCTATAGGTAGTTTGGTCATATTGCGTAGCGATAACTCACCTCCTCTCGAGTGGCCGATGGCCAGGGTTACCAACTTGTTCCCGGGGAAGGATGGCATAGTGCGCGCAGTCGAAGTACGGACGGCAAACGGTCATACTCACAACAGGTCTCTTACAAAGATCTGTGTACTGCCTATAGAAGTAGGTCAGTAATTTGCTCAAGTGCCTCATAGGTAAAAAACAATTGTGAATTTATTTATATTTATAGCATTTATGTACCTACTTAGCTATTTGTGTACAATGTACAACAATGTTTCCATAAATGCTTAGTTTTAAATGTATGTGCTTGATTTTGTATGAACAAGGAACTTTGTTTTTCCCATTTATTTTAGTTCATCATATATTTCTGTGATATTTATACACAGCGAAGGCTTATAAATGTTATGTAATACCTACCAACATAAGTACTCACCTGGCTAACTCATCAGTACTTACCATAGTGTTGCAATGTATTAATTTGTAAGTACCTTTTACCTACTTGTTATTGCAACATATAAGTTTTAGTTACTCAGATAGTATGTTGAATTTTATGTAGTAACTTATTTCTATAAGTTTGGTAGTAATCCTGAATCATTGTATAAGTTAACATCTCCTCTCATTTGTTTATATAAGCCTAAATAATAAGCAAGATAAGTTTTAAACAATTTTATTGTTTTCTCTTAAAGAGGCGCAGCTATGTTAGAAACATAAAAAGTATTGTATACACTGTAATAATTGTCTATGACAATTGCTATGAAAGTCGTTTGTAGCCAAGCAACGCTCTCTTCTCCTTTTGATCGTAACGCTGTAACATGTACTAAACTACCAATATAATGTTATATTCAATTTTGGAGTTTTCCTTCCACTCGTCGTGCCTCTCCTGCAGTCCGTGGCTTCGCCACACAGACAGTCATAATTTTCAGCCTGCGCTGAACATAAGCTCTTCACGTCACTCGTTCCAATCCAGCTGAGTAATTTTTAGAAAGAGCGTTGGGACAAATCAACCACCATTATCACCATCACTAACTGACAACTTAAAAAAGTTGAAAAAGCCCCCAACATTTTCATTCCAAAATTCAATATCTCAAAAACGGCTAATACGATTTTGATACAACATTTCTAAGAACCATCTAGCCATTAAGACCTTTGATTAAAAAAAAATACACTCAAATTGGTTCATCCGTTTAGGAGCTACGATGGCGCAGACAGACACACATACACAGAAACACGTGTTAAACTTATAACACCCTTTTTTGGGTTCCGTACCCAAAGGGTAAAACGGGACCTTATTACTAAGACTCCTCTTTCTGTCCGTCCGTCTGTCTATCTGTTTGTCTGTCCTTTTGTCACGGGGCTGTATCTCGTGAAGCTATCACGGTTAGACAGTTGAAACTTTCACAGATGATGTATTTCTGTTGCCGCTATACTAACAAATACTAAAAACAAAATAAAATAAATATTTAAGGTAGTTCCCATACAAAAAAATCTTTTAAAAAGTTGCTCGTTGTGTTCATCAGGTGCTGGGTCTCAAAATGTATGGGAAAACTAAAATCCGACTCGCACTTGACCAAAATTCTACTTGATATTATTTAACGTTCAATCACTGATAAAAAATATAAAAATAATATTCTTATTTAAATTAAATTAAAAAGTTATAATAAAGTGTCTACTGTTGTATATACAGAATAGGGTGTCCCAGAAATCGACGTCAAGCCGTAAATGGGTGATAGACCAAGTTATAACAGTTCTCAGAAAATACTATCTCATGTTTTTAAAAAATTATGGTCACTTTAAAAATTTTCTAAAAAATCAATCCCTGTAATGGTTCTTTAACTCCAATTGCTACAAATCCCATAATTTATCTAATTTTTTATTTATTATGTAATCTTGAATAATGCTTGTGTAGATTTTTGCCTAAAATTCAAAGCCAACTCCTCCTACTTGGAAGAAAATTAAACTTTTTCAAAACCAAATTATTCAAATTTACTTTTTCGCCCAACTTTAACTGACTGTACTGAAAAAAAATGTACTACGATAGTTTGGCAAGTAACATGAAAAATTGGCGCATTTAATAAGGATTCAAAAATGGTGTAACACTTGCTAGATTACGTTTTCAATAATTGGTCAAATTTTTTTTTGTAAATAGCCTCGGTTTTTACACAAAATGTCCATACTTCCTTAAAATGACTTTAGCTTACCTAAAGCTTTGCTAAACTCCGTTTTAGTTCGATAGAGACGGAGAGAGTCATTTTACGAAGTGTGAGTGAGATAAGAAATCGAAATTTCACGTAATTTAAGAGCAAGATTATGATAGTGACTCAACCTTTTTACTTTAAGTCAGGACCAGTTTTCTCATCTTAGAAAAAAAACAAATTCAAAAAAAGCGCAGACACACATACAATTACAAATCAGTACGTTACGCTGCTTCGTTTACTGCGCATCTCCGTATTCGTTCATGTTGATTCCGTACTTACCACTTTTTGCGTTGTTTTCTGGACTTAATTGCTTGTGATTTGGACTGTTTAATTCCTCTTTCTGACGACCTGTGCTTTACTCTGGACTGTTGCTGATCCTGTGATTGTGTAGTACTACCATGGCTGTGTACACTGCATTGAATATGCATGCAGTGTACATGCACCTCGTTTATGAGGAATGCAGATGCAATGCCAATGCAGCCGCTAGACTTTATCGTGAGAGGTACCCGAACAATCGTCACCCAGATCATCGAGTTTTTATTAATGTGCACCGTTCACTATCAGAGGGACGATTCCCTAACCAAGTACATGGTGAAGGAAGACATCGTAATCCGTACGAAGACGTCGTACTACAAGCAGTCCAAGAAGACCCAAGTGCTTCTGTACGTGGAATCGAAACAAGCACATGTGTATCTAAGAGTAACGCCCACCGAATCTTAAAAAAGAACGAGTTCCACCCGTATCATGTACAGCGAGTACAATCATTACTGCCACGGGATTACGCTCCTAGAGTTGCGTTTTGCCAAAGGATGCTAGAAAGGCACAGAGAAGACCCTCGATTCTTAGAGAAGATTTTATGGACCGATGAGTCAACATTTAAAAAAGATGGCTACATGAATTTGCACAATTTGCACGAGTGGCATGTAGAAAATCCAAATTTGATGAGGCAAGATAAGTCACAGTATCGATTTAAAGTAAACATGTGGACCGGGATACTAAATGGCAAAATAATTGGACCTTTTGAGCTGCCAGAGATTTTGAATGGCGCAGTTTATTTGGATTTTCTTCAAAATACTTTACCAGATTTATTAGAAGACGTGCCACTGAACGTTTACAGGGAAATGTGGTTCCAGCAAGATGGCTGCCCAGCGCATTATGCCCGTTTAGTAAGAGAACATCTTGATGAAGAATACCCGCTCAGGTGGATAGGGCGCGGTGGGACAATCTTGTGGCCACCCCGTTCGCCTGATTTAAATCCCCTAGATTTTTTTTACTGGGGAGCGGTAAAAGAGAAAGTGTACTCAAAAACAATAGAGAATTTAGCCGAGCTGCGGGAAAGAATAACGGAAGCCGTTGACTTTGTAAATAGGGGAAGATTTGCCCGGAAAATAACCAGATCTTTTTTAAGAAGATGTCGTGCGTGCATTGCCGTCGAAGGAAGGCAGTTTGAACATTTATTGTAATAAAAAAAAATTAAATCTGATAATTTGTTTTTTTTTCTAAGATGAGAAAACTGGTCCTGACTTAAAGTAAAAAGGTTGAGTCACTATCATAATCTTGCTCTTAAATTACGTGAAATTTCGATTTCTTATCTCGCTCACACTTCGTAAAATGACTCTCTCCGTCTCTATCGAACTAAAACGGAGTTTAGCAAAGCTTTAGGTAAGCTAAAGTCATTTTAAGGAAGTATGGACATTTTGTGTAAAAACCGAGGCTATTTACAAAAAAAAAATTGACCAATTATTGAAAACGTAATCTAGCAAGTGTTACACCATTTTTGAATCCTTATTAAAAGCGCCAATTTTTCATGTTACTTGCCAAACTAGCGTAGTACATTTTTTTTCAGTACAGTCAGTTAAAGTTGGGCGAAATAGTAAATTTGAATAATTTGGTTTTGAAAAAGTTTAATTTTCTTCCAAGTAGGAGAAGTTGGCTTTGAATTTTAGGCAAAAATCTACACAAGCATTATTAAAGATTACATAATAAAAAAAAATAGATAAATTATGGGATTGTAGCAATTGGAGTTAAAGAACCATTACAGGGATTGATTTTTTTAGTAAATTTTTAAAGTGACCATAATTTTTTAAAAACATGGGATAGATTTTTTTTCGTATTTTTCTGAGAACTGTTATAACTTGGTCTATCACCCATTTACGGCTTGACGTCGATTTCTGGGACACCCTATATTAGTACGGAACCCTTCGTGCGCGAGTGCGACTCGCACTTGGCCAGTTTTTATTGCGTTACGCGTCTTCAAGTGACACGATACTTAAAGTAGTTACCGGAATATTTCATAATAATTCATAATTCATTTTTTCATTTGTTTAGGTGAGTTATGCCGGAATCATACAAACATGGGCAATTCTGTAGGTCTCTGCATTACACGTGGTCAATGATTAGGAATGCACATTGTAAATTTAAATGACATTACGATATACCAAAGTAATTTAATTATGCATGACTATCATGTTTGGGACAACGGAATAAGCAATGGCGATAGGAGGGATGGCGCTAATGCAATGCTGTATACACACGGTAAGGTGTTTTACGCTGAAATCCTAGACACATTTAAGTGACCATTCGTAAAGCTTATTGCAACGATATAAGATCTACGTTGAGTCAGCGTTGAGTGTACAATTTCACATTAAGTAATAAACAGATTGGACCCATTCCGTCCATACATAATTATCATTACCTTTTGAGTAACAGTAGCCGAGGTTTGCCAATACGTTTAGTCCAACCAACCATGCATGCCCTTAAGACTGAAGAACACCGAATATGGTAAATTAGCAGTAATTCGTATGAAGAATTGCGTTTGCGAAAAATTGTTTCTAGAAACGATTTTATGGGAAACGTAGATATTCGTCTACTTTATGCGAAAGAGCTACGCTAGCCTAGTGGTTCAAGCGGCAATCGTGGGTTGGAATCACGACTATGAGTTTTTAAGAACTTATGTACGGAATATCATTTGATGTTTATCGTTAGCCTTTCGGTGAAAGAAAACATCGTTAGGAAACCTTCGAAGAAATTCAAAGTTGTATTTGAAGTCTCCAACCCGCGCTGGGCGAGTGTAGAGACTATTGCCCAATCACTCTCATTGATGAGCTTTTGCTCAGCAGTGGGACGTTTATACGCTGATGATGATGCAAAAAGTGAGAAGATGAGGTTTTCTTTGTACAGGGTAAAATTGCGTTATGGATACCTACCACCGCACCGCGGGGACAGTAGGAGGTTAAGAAGAAGAAGAAGCAGTGAGGAGGAAAACTCCCCGATGGTCTTCCTCAACTCATTTCTGACGGCTCTGGGATCTCCTTCGGATCGCACCTGTGCCGCCCTCTGTGGGTCCCTCCCTCTATTTTCATGGAAGATCGCAGTTCCCAACTGGATACCGTAGCTGTATTCTATGCCTGGGCAACAGGGCGCAAGTGAGATAGGCCTGATACTCACATGCCGTGCAGCGGAAGACTGTTGAAGGCAAAGCAGAGCCCGTAGTTGGTGAACACTGGGCTGAACAGCCTAGAGCAGCATTCGTCAGTCATCCAGTGAGGAGAGGAGGAGCGCCAGTAGCACGACTTTATGACCTCGGTGCATTTCGGGGCGCCCTGGGATCCAAAAGATATATTTCAGTACAAAGCTTAGAAAAATATTCATAAACCTATTAACACTGTGTTGTCTATTCAAATTTACAGTCATTCAACCAAAATGTAAACGTAATCAGTTGTCGTATCACTCTTTGTTCTCAAAACACATGGCGACCCTGCCTGCATTTGTTTGTGAAACGGTCCCAAAGCGGTGCAATGTAAGATTTCAATATTAAAAAAAATTGAATTCTTCAACAACCAACCAATTAACTTACGTAGTATACTTTTCGCAATTTTTTTCTTTGGCTTTCTATACATTTTGACAGGGTTGTCATCCTTAAGGGGGTCTCATATTATAGTTCGTGACTGTAGATACTGAACAAGGAATGAATTAAGGCGTAACTTTTTTTATCAAAATTTGGAAACTTTGGGTTTTTATAATCATGAGCACTCTTGATTCTGATAAAGAAAAAAGTTCCAAGTATAATTTTCTAGGTTCTATGTGACGTTATCCATATATCTTGTATAGACCGTCACATACCAGTCTCTAAAACTAAAAAATATATTCCGAAAAATTGATTTTTGTTCCGTATCAGAACTAATCATGCTGAGTAGAAAAACTCAAAGGTTTTCCAAAACTGAGTAAAAAGTAAAAACTTTTGAGTGAATTTCTCATTAGGTACCTCCAAAATAAATTTATCCAGGAAGTGGTTCTGCTGTGGCGTTAGCCTTTCGTCCAGTGCCCGATTCTCCCTCGTCATTTGCGGGCAGACTAAGGAAGCGAAAAACTTCTCCAGGCTACGAACATAGAATTACTAAATAAGTATACGAATCAATAATAAAAGTATTCAGACAGGGCCTCTATTCATCATGCGCTTTATTTTTGCCGCTATATTCACCCGATATTTTTTTTATACAACGACGGTAGCAACTAAGCTTACGCGGTCTATTAGATGGTAATCAGGTATGGTATGGACACTTGAGACTCCAGAAGAATCACAGGCGTGTTGCCAGCCCTTTATTAACTGGATTTTTTGGGTTGCTGTTGACATGTATGCATGCATGTCCCTCAATCTCTACACAGCGCATCCTAGGGAGCTCTGGCGACGTAACTCACCACCAGGAATACAACAACACACAGACAGAGCAAGCTTCTTAATACCTTTTTTTTTGCTCCAGGGGGAAAATCCGTTATGGATACCACCGCTCCGCGGGGACAGTGCGGAGGTTATGTTGGTCTTGCACCGACTAAAAACCCCCCGATCATTCTTATCAACTCATTTCGGACGGCTCTGGGATCTAAGTTTCTTAATAGTTGAGGAGTAATATGCATTTTGCCAACGATTTATTAATTTGTGGATTCACCACGACGGCAGCAAGAGTAACTTGCAGGTAGGTTCCTTTTTTCTTACCGCAGCGTTCCTTTGGCAAGTGATAGCAGTGTGTAAACAAAGTTGTACAGGGAGGCAGTGAGTAGCAATTACATGTTTGAGATTAGAATTAATTCTAGATGCTTCTAGCAAAGGTCTAGAGGGTCGGTAGCGTGCTTGTGACTGTCCTGGCGTCGCAAGTGTCCACAGGCTACAGTGTCTTCTACCATCAGGCTGTATACTTGATTGCCACCTTCGTAATATAAAAAGAACCTCTCGCTATTGTAGAGATCCATTAGCAAGTATTTCAATAAACCTTTTGTATGCTCTGTAAAAGGTGGGTGTTTTCATTTTTCTTCGTTTTAAATCAACAAGAGGAAATGCGTGTAAGGAAAAATATTGTAGAATAGACCCTGTTATTATCAGAGTATAAATAAATATCGGCCATCGTAAAATAAATGCCCCAGTCCACATGCTCATTATTCATCAGTTTGCACCATCATTTTAATTCAAAGGTGACAAACAAGGCGTCAATTCGTTAGAATAACACAAATTAAGTTGTTTATTCTTCAATTTAGGCATATTTTGAATTTGAATAAACTACTACCGGTTCAGAAAAACACATTACATTATTTAATTCATTCATTTATATGGAGAACCCACAGCTTTAATTACACAGCAAAACACTTTCACATATAGACAGATAAGATAACCAATTATAGGATCTCACAGGATGATTGTATAAAATTACAATATGACAGTACTTACTACAAATATAACAATAGAAATAAAACAATAAAAAAAGCCATAAATCGTCTGCACAGGACGCTAGCACCTGCGTGACACCCCTCCCTACCAATGATGTAATCGGTTTGTACCTTATGTCCTTTCGGATCTTTTGAAAATTTGATCTTCATACATATGTATTTTGACCCATTCTGTGCGGTGCAATAGCATCAATGAATTAATAAAAATGGTATTACAAACTTTAACGCCCTAGGAACGTAATATTTATCATGGTTGTTGAATTGTTGTACCAAAACTGGCTGGCCAGTAATATAAATAAATAAAATAAATAAATTTATTAATAAATATTAGGGGACAAATTTTACACAAATCGAACTAGTCCCATAGTAAGCTCAATAAAGGCTTGTGTTTGGGTACTAGACGACGAATATAAGCTGTATGTAAGCCATAAGCCATGTATATAATCAACACTAGTACTTAGTAAATTAATTTTTAATCTAACAGTTGTTTAATTAACTAGTGAGGTGTGTAGACCTGGCTCTGCCATTTTGATAAATCCTAAAATTCAATCTATAACAAAATCCATTCAATTATTCAACCTGCAAAATTGCACAAGAATCGGTTGAAATTGCGACCTGTAGAGTTGGAAACTTTTTTGCCCAAGCTGAAACGGAGATGCCTCGCTTGCACTTCGCGCTCGCTCGGTTTTTTTATGAAATAGGAGGCAAACGAGCGGACGAATTGCCTGATGGTAAGCGATTATCGCCGCCCATAGACACCCGCAACACCAGAGGGGTTTTAAGTCCGTTGCCGGCCTTTAAGATGGTAGTACCAGGGTATACCGTAGTTGGGGCGCTAGTCGGGTAACCTCCACGAGTGTCTGGGCTCTTCCAGTTCCCCTGGACCCACGCGGGTCTGGGGGAAGGGGAAGGGTTCTGGCCGGTGCGCCCTGGAGGCAACGGTAAGTGATTCATCTTCGGAGGGATCGCTTACCGGTGCTACCAATAACCCGGAGACGGGGTCGCTCTGGGTGTTCCTCTGTTAAGCGGAGGACACTCCAGATGCGACCAATGGGGGGTTCCGCATTAGGGAGTCGCATGACACCCCAGGTGCGGCGAGAGGAACAGGCCATGCCGTATGCCTGTTTAAAGAAGTACAGACCCGTAACCCTGACTTCGGCAAACGGCCCCTATAGTCGGGAGCGAGGGCTGTCATCGTCAGGCCGGGGCCGGGTGGTGGCTGCGAGGGAGAAAACCTCTATAAAAAGTTAAAAGGGGACCTGAGGGAGTGAATCCGGGGTTTTTCACTCTCCTGGCGTGGAGGTCCTTTGGGCGGCAAGTGTGTGGTGTCGCCCTGCACGCTTGCCGTCGGGTGGGGGGCGCAAGCCTCTACCGAGAGCGGACAGCTTCGGCTGTCGCAGCAGGCGGTGTTCGCGTTTGTGTGCCTTGGCGATTCCGTGTCACCGCCACTAATGCTGTGTGATGGGCATACATACCCTGGTGGTTTTAGACGGTAGTCCGGGCGGTTCCCGGGAGTCCGTCATACCTGTCCTAGTTCCCCAGCTAGGCGGGATGCGTAAATGCATTTCCCCAGGTAAAAAAAACCTCATTCATATTTTATTCATTTTCGCTTTCTACTATTCGGCCTGTAATTAATTCTCCTATTTTGCCATCATTCAAGATTGTATTGCCAAAAATGAAGATAAAATAAATAAATAAATATTAAGGGACATTTTTTTACACAAACCGAACTAGTCCCGTAGTAAAGGTCAATAAGGCTTGTGTTATGGGTACTAGATGAGGATACCTATATATTTAATAGATATATATGTATATATACTTAAATACATACAAAACATCCAAGTCTCAGGAACAAATGTTTCTGCTCACCACAAAAACAAATGCCCTTACCGGGATTCGAACCCGGGACCTCTAGCTTCGGAGGCAGTGTCACTACCAACCAGACTAAACAGGCCAACAAAGATGGAGATATAATGTCTGTATGAACTCACTCGTCAAGCCGGCTAACGTTTCCATACGACAACTTGACATGTGTGTGCGGACATAGCACGACGTTGGGGAAGGGCACCGCCCACACGGGCGTCGGCAGTGAGTCGATGACGTTCACGAACGGGGTCGACGTCCACTTCAGGAACAGCTGGGTGATGTTGCCAGCGCAGGCCGCTACGCTGGCCAGCATGATGGCCACCCAGGTGAGGCGCTCTGCGCGGCTGAAGCTTGGGTCTAACATGTATCTGAGAAAAAAAATCGTTTCATGATAAAGAACGATGCTTTTGGATTACCACGTAAGTGTAGCTCCACAACCACCATATCAGCCGAAGGACGTCCACTGTTAGACATAGGCCTCCTCGATTTCATGGGGGAGTAAATGCCATAATCGCCACGCTTGGCATGCGGGTTGGCGATCGCAGCATCTCCAACGCACTCCAGGGATGCTGCTGCCCATCCCCCCGTGGTATAAACCACCGGTGTGTGGGAAGACCAGTGGTAGAGTGGCTTCATGTATGTATGTATGTATGTAAATATTTAATTGTACACAAAACACAGGTAAAAATACAGACAAATTCGGTTACATCGGTACAAATGCGACCTTATCCCTGTAAGGGATTTATTTCCAGTTAACCTTTGAGCAATTGAGTGGAACACAGGAACCAAAAGATAGACAAACTAATACATGTACAAATGCGTATCAAAACGAAACACAACGCGTAACGCAATGCAACGTATGCGTACCTATGCGTAGCGTGCGTGCGTGCTTCTTCGGTCCAAAATACAAAGGTTGAGGTACCTATTATTTAAAACCTTCTAAGGGCCACCTTCTACCACGTTTTAAGCAAAATAAACATCTTTGTACGCTAGCTAGCGCGGATTACACGGAGCGGGCGCACGCCTATTGAAAAATAGTATGAGCGGCGCTAACTGACCCGCGGCGGGTTGCCTAGGCCCTAGAGCGAGTACCCGCAGGCGTGCGCCCGCGCCAGCTAGCGTAGGCCCTTACGGTCAATGCTATACGCGGGCGCTGCGAGACTATGTTTTAAGAATGAATCAGAGAGCGTCTTCAGAGTCAATATTTTGGATAAAATAAAATGAGAAAGTTATGTAACTCCTGCACTTGGTTATCTTACTTATTTAAGGAAACGTGCCCCACTCGTAAATGCTAATTTGATTTGTCTTCAAAGCATTCTCGTACGTAGGAATTGAGCGCTTTTGGAGGCATTGAAAGTTTTATAACACGGGCAAAATTACTGAACGGTATTTATTAAAGGACAGTGGAATTAAAGGACAAGTGGCATGGCATCCACAGGAATTTCCGTGGGCAAATACGTGAAATAATTTATAAATTAATCAATTAAAATTGGTTTAGGTGCTTACTTCATCCCATGTAAAGATCCTTGACATAATAACTGCTTAATGCCTCTGACGACTTGCACCGCCCACACTTTCCCGACTGCTTTGTAGGTCCAGTCTTTCATTGTACTCCCATTCTTATGAACGCCCAACGCTTCGGGACCAATATATTTAAAGTCCTTTACATAAAAATCTAGTAAATATTTACTGTTTAAATTCTCCTTAGGTTTCTCGTCTGTGTGCAGTGACATCTTTTGTGCTATTGAACAATTGAAGTGGGAACAGTAATTGCTGCACCTTTGTATAAAATGGCGATTAATTTGCTACTAAATACATAGTTGTAATTGTAACTAGTAGTGTTAATGTCATTTTATAAGTTTGTTTGTCTGTTACATTAAAAAGAAAAAACTTTGACGAATCTTTTTTTATTCAATTTAACTACCGATACAAAAACTTTACCTACGTAAACATATCAGTATTTGACACTATAATGCAGATAGTGTCTATAGTGTGGTGTGTGTATGTGTATAGTGTGTTTTTTTTTAATCTGGATAGGTTTGCGCTTGACCACAAATCACCTGATGGTAGCGATATTGTGGTTTGGGATGGAGCGCGCTTACCTAGTAAAAAACTCTCGTGTGCTCTGTGTGTGTATATGCTCGTAGTCTGTATTTGACATTTATTATTTACTTCTATTGTTAATTATAAGTTATGAATTAAGATAAAGAGAGCTCGTAGCCCAGTAGCGCCCACGTAGTCGGCCGGGTCAACTGTTGGCTGGCAACTGCTTTTACTGGTTACTAACTTGTGCGCTCCCGTGCTTTGAAAGGGACCTTACGCCGTTGAACCCGGTTACTGTTTATGACACCAGACGTCAAGCCAAGTTAGAGCTCTAACTAGCCTAGACTATCGTGCGGTTTGAGAACTTGTAAAGTTGCCCACTCACTTGACAAGCCTAATCATAATAATGTCTAGTTTCACCCCTTGAGTTGGAAGGTCAGATGGTAGTCCTATCCAAAAAAACTAGTGGCTACGCCAATCCCTGGGATTAGGTAGCGGACCCCGGGCATCATTAAGGATGCAACTGTACCGGGATAACGCGTGTGCAAGGCGTGCACGCATTCGGTGTGGCTCGGCCTTAAACTGGAGTTTTCATTGTTTGCCAATATAAGGTAAATGTCCCACTCACTTCTTGACATTGCCCCAATTCATGTCAATATAAACTTTAAA
This sequence comes from Notocelia uddmanniana, assembly GCA_905163555.1. Lineage (NCBI taxonomy): Eukaryota > Metazoa > Arthropoda > Insecta > Lepidoptera > Tortricidae > Notocelia > Notocelia uddmanniana. The sequence continues at coordinate 6,032,101 of LR991063.1, forward strand.
GATTAAACTATAATGACGGAAAGTTGTCTATCCTCCTGAGACCCAGCGTCCTACACATAGGACATATGTCCCAATTAAGTTTTGACTTTTTGTCAATTTGACAGAGTATAATTTATTCCGGCAAATTTTGATACCCAGGACTCAGGAGGCTATGTTTTTCAAATCAGTACTAAAAAAAGTGTTTTTGAAATTATTGGACACGGTGTACGTTGTATTATCTATACAACATTAGACACTATATATATTTTTAATTTAAATAACTAGTGACTCTGTGAGCTGTAGACCTCGCAATCTTTTTTTCATGTTTTGAAAAACTGACTACAAAAAATTCTATATAATTATCGAACCTGCTCACAAAATTTCACAAGAATCGGTTGAGAAATGCGACCTGTAGAGGAGAACATCCGGACAGACAGACAGATATACGAAAGATTTTTTGTCGGAAGCTGAAACGGAGACGCTTCGCTCGCTCGGTCAATTTTTTTTTAATAGTAATAAAAACGTTGAATAACATAAAGTAGAATTTTGATCAAGTGCGAGTCGCATTTTAGTTTTCCCGTACATTTTGAGACATTTTGAGGCAACGAGCAACATTTTAAAAGTTTTTTTGTGTTAAATATTTATTTTATTTTTGTTTTTAGTATTTTTTTTATACTACGACGTTGGCATACAAGCTTACAGCCTGCCTGATGGTAAGCAGACACCGTAGCCAATGGACACCTGCGAATCCAGAGGAATCACAAGTGCGTTGTTGTTATAGCGCCAACAAAAATACATCATCTGTGAAAATTTCAATTGTCTAGCTATCACGGTTTATGAGATACAGCCTGGTGACAAAGAGACGGACGGACGGACAGGCAGCGGAGTCTTAGTAATAGGGTTCCCGTTTTACCCTTTGGATACGAAACCCTAAAAACTTAAGAAAAAGACCTGTTGTATGTAGTTGTGTCGTGTTCGTTTCGAATATACATAACATATTTAAAATGTGTAACACAAACAAAATAAATGTCTATTCAAACACGTCACAACTACATACAACATGTCCTTCTCTTAAGTTTTTTTTACCTTTATTCACTTCTATACGTAAACAACCGAATAAACTAAATTTAACTCTATCCTAATCGAAAATGATTTAAATTCCTTCGAAGGATAAGTTATATCAGTCCACGGGCCTTAGATGGGTCAATCCTAAAAAAAGTTACTCAATAGCCATGCAGGGAACGCCGGCGGGCACGCTAGTGTATAGATGTACGATCCATATGGATGACGTTATTAGCTAAATGCACTCAAGCCTATTAGCGATATGTTAGGCGCTTACTGCGATCGAGCCGCGTACTCCAGTCAACAACGGCCATAGAAAACCCCCGTGAGTTTCGTTTCACTTTCTCTCACGTTTAAGTAATTCAAAACTCTTTTTTATTATTACTTTTAATGTGTAACGGTTACATTCTTCTGCCACAAGTATATGTAATACTTACTAGACGATTCCAACCCTAATCTATTTAATTGTACCCATTATTGTAACCAAATAAATATTTTTCATTTTCGTTTCAGACATCATGGAGTCGGGTTTACCATAAACTAAGCTGCCGGCGGCATCGTGAGCATTCTAATTAAAAGAACCACGTCTCCGTTTGTCTAAACACGCGGCAGCGTGTCCAGCCAAGTTCACCCCAGGAACTGGCGGACAGCAGCCGTGTGTTATATTACACGAACCGTTTGGAGCCACTTTTGACCCCGCAACAACTCCAAATCTATCTGACATAAAAAAATGAAATTTGGTACATATATTTAGACCCTTTAGAGCAACTAGAGCCCCAAATTTCATAAAAATAGGTTTAATAATTATTGAGATATCAAATTCCAAAAAACTGCATTTTTACCACTGACTGACTGACTAGTAATCAAATACCTAACCCACTTCCAGGTGACCTAGAAAGCTGAAATTTGGCATGCAGCTTTGTAATTGTGTGTGTAAACCAGAAAAAAAAAACGGTGTTTTTTTATTAGTTTCCGTTTTTAAACTCTCGGGTCTTTACAGCCGGGTCATTTGGTGCGTGGGGATATAGATCCAACACGTAGAGGCCTTTGGGAGACGAAGTTTGATGTAATATAGTACACCTATTAGAACCCTTCCCTTTAACACTTCCACCCCTGGAGCATATAGCTCTAACGACTCTTCTCTGGACGGCCAGTGAAGGCAAGCCAGAGCTGAGAGTCCCCCTTGGGATTCCACTCCGACCGACGAAGACACGCCGGAGACGGAGACCCTGACCGACTCCCGGGAGCACTCGGGTTGGTGGGGTCGTTACTCCCCAACAGCTCGCCACAAGCTGCCCTGCGGGCTTATTAGTTTTATTATTATTATTATTTATGCTAGTTACCTCAGAACTCCGTCATTTATGAACCGATTTGGAAAATTCATTTTTGTTTCAAACGGTATACTTCAGGGGTAGTCCCATAGTTATCAAGTAAGAATCTGATCATAGGGTCCTAGAGAAATCAAGGGAACTCTTAAAATATTTGAGGTGCACCTATAGCGATTTGGGTATTTTGTATTAACTTGGCAGTTTTCTATACAGTATGTTATAATACCATAAAAGCTGTTTAAGAAAACTGCCAAGTTAAAGCTCAAAATGCATTAAGCCGCAGTAAATTAGTTTTACTGTAAACAATGTAGTGCCGGACTTGGCACCATTTCAGAGAGTCTACGGAACTTGGCACCCATTTAGACCTCAATTCTTTTGTCGGTGAAGACGACAACCAAGCATCGCATATTCTTAGTATTGAACTTGGCTCCCATTTTCACATTTATGTTTTTAATGGGATATTTATGTCGAGCTATACTCGTATTCGACCTTAAAGACGTGACGTGAGCCATCCGTTTCGTTATACTTATTTTAACAAAGATCATTTTCACGATAGTAGCGAATGACCGATAAATCTGCAACAGTGAGAAAAAACAGACAGTTAACTTGAATGCTAAAAATAGCAGTTAACTTCAATGGTAAAGGTTACTGGCCGGGACGCCAATTTTTTCTGGTAAGTATCCAAAATTTAAATAAAACAAGTTATGAGGTTTCAAAAATTCTAAAGTTGTTTTTTTTTTCACGAAGATTTGTGGACTATTTTATCATCCATGTGCATTAGTTTCTGTCATATTTGAGTTGTGGTTAAGTAGAAATTTAAATATTTCTCTTTATCAACAGCATCGAATCAAAATAATATTAGATATGAAAATTTAACTTTTACAGAATTGACTAAGTCGCAAACCGGTGTATGAACGTATTTTGTGTCATTTCTATCCACGGGAATACTGTTATTTAACCAATACCTAACAAGTCGCCTTAAAGCTCTAATGAGCTATTAGAATACATTACAGGTGTCAATGACGTCATGCATTTAATAATAAATGTATGTTGTTTAAACAAATTTAGATCAAAATACATCCATGATATTTCTTTTTTTAATGAGTTTCTTCAAACATTCTGTATACACCAGGAAATAAAATTAAAGGTATTTGAGTTTAAGCCTACGTTAATATAATCATATAACAAAACATTATTCATAAATGGTGTCACTTTTATCCATGGACTCTTAGAATTCGAGCTTTTGCTATATTGACACTAGGTTAGGTTGCGCTGGATGAAAATGACACAAACTGGGCTTATACGTTACGCGAGCTATCCTAAATACAGAACCGTTATATTTTTCAACATAAATTTTATATTGTGTCTTTTAACTCGAAATAATAAAAAAAACTATCTCAAGTAGTCGAATGGCTGAAAACCCATAATTCTAAAATGACACAAAACAAAGAATCTGACTTATAAGTACATGTTTTATCCACAGGAATACATAAACTGTAAGTGACTTAAGAATTATAGAAACTTAGAGGTCAAAATATCACTAGCGCTACAGCTGTGCTACCGCGAACTTCGAAAATCGAACTTAATGTCGTGCCGTCCCTTTCATTCTCGTGTTATATTCTATATGACGGAAAGGGACGGTACGATACGAAGTTCGATTTTCGAAGTTCGCGGTACTACCCTAGGACTAATCGGGGCTATTGCTACGGTTGGCGGATGGAGTGGCCGCTATAGGCGCCTAAATGCTGAATGAGAAAAAAAACCTACGTATGTTAAATATTTGGAGGCGCCTCTTGAATGGCACGGAATTGACGGAATTCGATACACCCTGATCAGGATTCAGGAGCTAAGGTCAGTGCTGCATGTAATAGCATAGAAATTGCATCCGTGACTAACGTCTGTTGATTGATTGTAATTCTAAATCCGCCCCGCTACTACTACTAATGGACATTGTAATACTTACTGACCATATACCGATAAGTAAAAGTTTTGTGATGCCTGCAAAGTACGAAATATCGCACACAGGTCGCACCTTGCCACGTCAGGACGAAGTCTTAATGAATCATTCTGTCAGACGTGATAATCATGGGGGTCAAGTGCTGTGTTGATTGGTGTAATAGTCCAGTGGTCTCTATTGACCGCCCATTTAACGGCAATTAACGAATAAATAACTATTGATTGGATATTGCGACGGTGGCCTTTAGGAAGGTAGACAGTGATTATCTAATTAACAATTATATTTAATTCATCCTCACACCTTAGAACTTCAATGGTCGCGTACGGTACGGTTTCAGACGAATTTCCTCCCTCGGACGCTCCGACTGTGGAATGAGTTCCCTGCCGAGGTTTTCCCGAGGGACTACGGTATGGGGTTCTTCAAGGTAGGAGTGTATAGGAGATTTTTAAAGGGTCGGCGACGCGTATTCTATTCCCCTGGAGTTGCGGGCGTCCATAGCTGTGGAGACCGCTTACCATCAGGCGGGCCGTACTCTTGTTTGCCACCGACGTGGTATAAAGAAAAACTTTTTTCAGGCGAATTATTAAAAAAAATATTTTGGTATTTTGAATTTAGTAGTTGTGACACTAGTTGTAGTTTATGTATATACGTAAAAGCGAAATGACAGTTATAGGCACTGAAATTCCATAAATGTCATGTTACTAAATATCTGATTTTGGGGTCTCACAGACACAGTCCGCTTTCATTTGCAATTTGAATATTCTACCCACAAATAGAAAAATCATCCAAGTTTTAGTTCTTCCTAAAGTACACATCAAAATGCAAATATGGAGAAATTGTCGACGAAGAGAAATCGAACTGTTTGGAAAAGTTTATGCATACAATTGTCGTACTTTTATTCTTTACAGTTATTCTTTGCCAAAATAACAAAAACACTGGAACTACTTGACTTATCTTCATCAATAGTTTTTGTACTTTGGAAAATGTAAACATTGTTTTCCATGAAATGTGTATTTAAGATTCTTGATGAATGAATTTTTGAACGAAAGCAAAAATATCATTAGTTATGCTTTTTACAGCATTCATTACGTAATAAGTAAGTTTACCTTAGACGACTTCTTCGACCTTAGGTATTTTGCTCTTTGACGTGAATTTACCGATGTGAGATTTCGGCGACTTCCTGACTTGGCGGGGCGGGAGCGATATGTCATAGGTATTTTGCTCTTTGACGTAAGCTTACTGATGCGAGATTTCCTCACTTGAAGAAATACTGTCAGTAATACGTTTACGCAGTAGTAAGTGCGCAGTAAGAAGTGGGGCAGTACTGCATTAGTATCGGTTGACACTGACAGCTGACAGTTTTCTCATATCGTACCGCCCCCGCATCGATAAGTCAGGAAGGCGCCTTAGATTATAATTGTCAGAGATAGATAACTGCTACTTTTTTGGAATGAGCAACGTAAGTACTTGACTCCACTACTTGTACCTACTCGAGCCGTGAATAAAATTTATCTAGTATTCATGTTTTTGTTTTCAAATGGTTGTTTATTTAAATGACTGTAATACTAAGTATCAAGTGTTACTGCACTGGAATCCTGTACAGAAGCCCCACGAAGATATCGTATGGCAAGGAGCTAAAGGATTTCACTCGTACGTTACGAACTAAACAATAAAATTGTTAAATTCACACGGATATTTTTTCTTTTAGGTACTTATTCTTAAAAGGTACTTTCCGTAAGACAAACTGAAGAACTATCCAAAAATATCTAACATAAAAAATTATTTTGTACCAAGCAGTAACGCTGCTAACGAAAATGCCAAATTTCAAATTAAAGGGAAAAATTGAAAAATGTAATGCTCCGAGCAGGATTCGAACCTGCGTCATCTGTCATACGCGGCCACTCGCTCTAGCCTCTGAGCTGTGTGAGGTTCGAATCCTACTTCGAGCATACAATTTTTCAATTTTTTCCCTTTAATTTGAAATTTACTATCTAGTATGCTCTTACAGCTATCGTTTTTTTAGTTTAATGTGAAAGTGTGAGTGAAAATACTGAAAATCTGTGTCGCACATTTTAGCTAGAGTTAGAGATTTAGAACAATGTATTTTGATTCTAATAGTAGAGTAGCGAATTTAAGTCTATCCTCCTATTTTATTAACTTCATCATCATTCTTTAATGTTCTAAAAATAATCAATTCAATTGTTGGTTAGATATTAAAGCATCAGGTTTTTATTTTAATATGATTAGGTAATATATGGGGGTCTGTATGTGGTCGTTTAGTTTTCCAAACCAAACTTAACTCATAATTCAAGTCTCTTGCCACTAAATAGATAAAAGATGCGTCAGAAATAAACACAAAGGAGGTGACCATAAACAGTAGTAATTTTTTCCATAATATTTAAATTGTGTTCTATAAAGGATAAGGCACTTAAAAATCGCCTTTTTACCAGACCGCTATTTTTATATGAATTAACATATTAAACCTAGTTTTCGAGTACGATTTTTTACTACCTACGTTGATGGTTATTCTTTACGCGTTACTCTTTCTTAATGACATTATTTTTATTGAAACGCAAGTCACCCGTCGACAAAATCAAACTTAAATACCTAATCCTTTATACAGGTTGACCTAAAAGACGCAGTACAAAATCATTACATGTGTAATGAGACATACTTATTCGTTTTTCGCTAAATCAGTGGAGCTAATTTTATATTGCTTCACACTGCGTTTTTATCTCACTTTATACAGAAGTAAATACGTGCATGTCTCGCCTTGGACCCGATCTTTTATTGAAATTAATACACTCAGTTATGATAAGCTGCAATGGCTAGTTTCAACTAAGCTATAATTTTTAGGTCTTGAATGCATGAAAAAAAATGCATTACAAACAATGTGATTTATTTATTTACACCATATTCGTAATTACTATTTTAGAATTACCTACTTTCTCGTATCGCGTGTGTAGTTTGATTTGGGAATGTCAGAGGTCAGAGATAAGGGACAATAACAAACGTCTTTATAGTTCAACTTATTATATTGAGTATTAAATCGAAAGAGCACATTAAAGTAGTATCTACATATTTTTATCCATCTTTTACATAGTATTTACATGTGATCAACCGTAATGCTGAACAGCTCCAAGAAATACTTACAGAGAATAAAAATACATTTCATCTAATCTAAATCTATACTAAACTCGTCATGAATACTTTTTGTGGTCAACTTTTGTATTAATTTCCGTTGTCTGTTGTGTCATATCCGGGCTTTTGGCGAAAACTGTAGGTTGGGTCAGTTGCAGTAAGGCACGTTACGCTGTTAACAATAGCTAGTTGACGTCAAATATATGTATACGATTTGGTTGTTAGTATGCCAGCCATACGTGGTTATGTCAAACATAAGTAGAAAATATGTAGTAAAGTGTTTGAAAGATGCGTGTGGTTTGCAACATTTGCTGGCTAAATTATTAATGGTGTTGCGTGAAACATAGCCACACAAACACTGGGCCATCAACTCAAGTATTTATTAGCTCTTGTTATTTTAAAGCGACCACGTTCAGAACGACCACCGTTAGGTAGAAGAAATAGAAGAACTAGGAGCATTTGCGAAGTACCTATTACAAAAGCTATTAAAAAAAAGGAACTAAAAACAGAAATAATTACTTATTTAATAAAGATGAAATACGTTCATAATACTAATTATTACTACCTAACAAATAAACAATATCTATAAGTTTTATCACCTTTTGAAGTCGATGCCCAGGTCCTAACCCAATTTGAATGGTGATGTGTATAATTGTCGGCGGTTATGAAGTCAATCCTGACACCTGTTATTTCCATACAGTTTATAACCTCAAAGTGTCTTAAAGGTTATAAAATCTATGGAAATGACAGGTGTCAAGATTGACTTCGTAACCGCCGACCACTATAGGATACTTGGCAAGACGGAACTACGGCAGATGTCGGCTGGGTACGGAAATCCGTACCCAGGCAGACCACCAGCCCGTGGATCCGATGGAATTTGGCAGCCCTAGATGAGACTAGCTCAGAATAAAGTGACGTGAATATCAAGAGGCCTCTACTGAACAGTAGATGGATACAGGCTGACATTGACATTGAGGATCCATGTAACCAAGAACTACATGCAATTGAAAATTACACAGAAGTTAAGTCCATACAATTTTGACGTTAAAAGAAACAAGGGCTTAGTAAACATTAATAGTTTCAAGTATCAAGACAGTTCGATCAACCGCGCGATGCGTTGTTCGCAACAGAACGCAAGTTAGTGCCCCCGTGCCTCCCGTGCCGTGCCCACTGCCAGTGCTATTATTCTACTTTAATTTCAAGTAAGTTTTTTTTTATATTAAAAATGGGATTGCTTTTGGCCAGCATCTAGCCAGGGGGCAAAGATGAGGCCGACGATGAATATGATTTACGTTTTCTTTGTTGTGCGTTGTTTTTGTTTGTAAAAAAAAATATTCAATAATAAAAATGTATTTTTGGGGGACATTTAGCGTGCTATCTTCTTACAGAAAATAAATGTACTTAATCAAGATTAGACTGTTTGTTTTTTTGTAACCAGACAGTATCTACACAATGTAGCGATCCTAATAAAAGAAAGGGCTTCGGACAATCATTATAATGGTTAAGAAGTCGGACCTATCTACAGTAATTAAAACCCCTTCCGTCCCGGCCTCTGTAGTAATGTACTATTTTTAACATAGTCTGTTATGTTGACTGCGTAGGAAAGTCTTTGTTCCTTCCCAACTGGTTCATGAATACACCAACTGGTTCATGGTACTGAACATATTTTTTATACAGTTTACAGTATAAAAAATATTTTCAGGCACTCACACGTATGGGTCCAAGTTGTATAGATAATAACTATTTAAATTACATTTAATTTATATGCCTAACTAACTGATTATAATTATAATCATTATACATCATAAGTACATTAGTCGTAAATTGATGTTTCAAAACTTCGTTGCTGACGGCCTTCCTCTTCACAAGAACGTCACGCCAAGCTCAAATGGTTTTGACCGTTCCATCGATGCCCTAAAGCTTACTAAGCTACTATAATAGGCAAGATAAAACGTAATTTTGGTAATCGTGAGGAGAATATTAAATAGTACGAATTTTCAGATTCAATTAGGCAGGAAAAGAAAAAACGTAACTGGATTTATCAATTATATTAGGAATTTAACTAAATTAGGGTAAAGTTTTGAAGTTGGTTATCCAGTTTGGGAATGGTTCAATATTTAACTGGATACCTGATGAATCTTGCAATAGTGCTTTAATTTAAAATAAGGACACCACAACAAAAAATGTAGACGATCATTTTAGTACTTTGTCGCACTAACGTAACAATACTGCGACACTTGGAGTGCGTCAAAGTAGTGAAAATGACAAGGCACTAAAATGATCGTTGACTTTTGCTGTTCACTTTACAATACAAATACTTATTTATCGCACATCTCAATAAAAATGACAGTGACTTGGGCTATTCTGCAATTAATTTCTTTCTGTGTTTCAGATTTCGAGAAAAATGTCTTCAAAAACTTCGGCACTTATCGTTCTCTTGGTGTTTTTGTCTTTGATCTATAAATGTGAGTATTTACTAGTGGCTTGAGACCTCGCAAAAAAGATTTTATTTTCAAATTTCCGAAAACCGACTCGACAAAAAAAACTATATAATTATCGAACCTGCTCACAAAATTTCACGAGAATCGGTTGAAAAATGCGACCAGTCCGGCTAGTATGATAGCTTATACTGTCACGTTATATGTGACGTTTTAATACATTTTGGCCATATATCGTGACGGTATAAGCTATCATACTAGCCGGGCTGTGGAGGTGAACATCCGGACAGACAGACAGACATACGAAAGAATTATTGTCGAAAGCTGAAACGGAGACGCTTCGCTCGCTCGGTCAACTAGCTTTGTATTAATATCATCACTGTACATATTACTAGTGACTCAGTGAATTTGTAGACCTCGCTAGCGACCTTTTTTTAACTTTTTTGTGAAATATTTCCATAAACTGATTCATAAAAACAAATCCATATAAGTAGTAATTATCGAACTTGCTTACAAAGTTTTTCGATAATCGGTTAAGAATTGAGACATGTATAGGTAAACTAGAACAGCCGCAGTTCCGCCGGAAAGACTACGAAAGCATTTTTGCCCAAGCTAAAATGGTGTCGCTTCGGTCGCCCTTCGCGCTTGCTGGGTCAATACCCGCCGCGTCTACCTGTATATCTGTCTGTACGCGCTAAACTCAAACACTTCGCAAAAGAATTACATACCTATGGTTTTCGCCAATGGACGGAGTGTTCAATGTGATATGAGATCATGAGGAAGGTTTACTTGTATAATTGATTGAGGTTTTGTTTAAACTGGCTAAAATGTAACGGTAAAGAGGTTGAGTGACAACATTTCATTTTTCAAGCAGGCTTTTTTCCGATGAAATCAAATAGAAGATAAAAAGTATAATAATCATTTATTTATGTACAACGAAAATATATACAAGAATACATACATACATACATACATATAATCACGCCTGTTTCCCATAGGGGTAGGCAGAGATCACGGATTTCCACTTGCTACGATCCTGACATACAACTTTCGCTTCATGAACTTTCATAACATTCTTCATGCATGCGCGCCGATTTAGGGTACTCCTGACCTGGCCTTTCTGCAGAATGTCTCCGATTTGGTCGGAGTACGTTCGCCGAGGTCTTCCCCTTCCAACTTTTCCATCCACTCTTCCTTCATACACTCGTTTTGTCAATCTTCTTTCATCCATCCTCTCTACATGTCCAAACCATCTTAGCATACCTTTCTCAATTTTCGTCACTATATCTTCATTCACTCCACACCTCCGTCTTATAACGGTGTTTCTCACTCTATCTCTCAAAGTAACGCTACACATACTTCTCAGCGCTCTCATTTCCACTGCATTCACTCGACTCTGATGTTTCTTCTGCCACACCCAACTTTCACTACCATACATTAGTGTCGGCACCAACACTCCTCTATGCACGGCCAGCCGCGCCTTTTCTGACACTTTCTGGCTACTCATAAAGGCGTGAAGTGCCCCATTCACTCGATTCCCAGCTATCACTCTCCTTTCAATATCTCCTTCATGCTTACCGTCTCTCGTGAACAAAGTCCCCAAATACACAAACCCATCCACTTGCTCCAACCTCTCTCCATCTACAGCAATTTCACAAACTGTCATACACTCATCTCTTTCAAATACCATCACTTTCGTCTTGCTTACATTCATTTTCATTCCTTTTCTCGCAAATAATCTGTGCATGCTAGTTACCATCTTCTGTAGCTTCTCAGCCGATGACGCTAATAAAACCTGGTCATCGGCGTAGAGTAGACATTTGATAAGCAACCCATTCATTTCCAACCCACATTCATCGTCTTTCAAATCTTGCAAACAACTGTCCAGAAATAGATTAAACAGCCACGGTGACGCTACACATCCCTGTCTAACACCCTTTTCGATGCTAAACCATTCAGTGTAGGACCCGTTTACTCTCACGCAAGCAGAGGAATCCTCGTAGAGAGATTTCAGAGCTTGAATGAGATGGTCGCTCACTCCATATCCGGACAGTACCGACCAAAGTTCATTCCTCACCACTCTGTCATAGGCCTTCTCCAAATCCACGAACGCGCAATAGACCTTTTGACCTTGGGCCAAATATTTTTCGGCTATGCATCGTAACGAGAAGACCTGATCCGTACATCCCATACCTTTCCTAAATCCCGCTTGTACATCCCATATTTTCTCATCGGTTTCTTGCATTACCCTTTCAATCAACACTTTCGCATATAATTTGCCAACGATGCTGAGTAAGCTAATGCCCCTGTAGTTCTTGCAGTCAAGTTGTGAGCCCTTTCCCTTGTACAGTGGCACGATGACCGCCTTGCACCAATCTTTTGGAACTATGCCGGTATTAAAACATAAGTTGAAAAGGCGATACAACTGACTTGCTACGACGCCTTGCCCAGCCTTCAGCATCTCGACTGAAATTCTATCATACCCCGCTGCCTTTCCTGGTTTCATTCCTTTCAAAGCTTTTACAATTTCATCCATACTAATACTACACTCCTCATGTGGCAGTGCATTATCATTCACTCCTGACGTATTTTCCTCTTCTCTCTCAAACAAACCTTCAAAATATTCCTTCCATCTCCCTAATATGCATTCCTCATCATTCAATAAACTTCCATGCTGGTCTCTAATCGAGGTTAGCTCTGAGGTCTGAGTTTTACCTCTGGCTAGTCGAATGGCTTTCCAGAAAAACTTTATGTTTGCCCGGAAATCCTGAGACAACCTCTGATCCATCTCATCATTCTGTTCATCTTTCTTTCTTTTAACTACCTCCTTTACCAGAACATTCAACCTTTTATAGTTACTTTTCCTTTCACTCACGTCTTCAAGCGTGGCTTTTTGACTTCTTTGGTCAGCTCTTATCGCCAACCAATCTAGCCACGCTTTCTTCTTCTCACTTACTGCCTTTTGTACCTCTTTATCCCACCATACATTCTTCTTCTTCTTCCCTTTGCTCCTTTCTTTCACACCACATACATCCCTGGCTGTACTTACAAGCTTATCTTTAAAACCATTCCATAGTTGATCAATCTCGCATATATCATCTATCTCTCTAAGATTTTCCTTTAGTTTATGAATATACTCATCAGCCACACTTTCCTCTTGCAAATTTTCTACTTTTATTCTCTCCAGAACACTAGTGAATATACGAGGTCGATGCCGCCATCCTTGAAACAGCCCTTTCATTCGGCTCATCACCAGGAAGTGGTCTGTATTTATTCCGGCCCCGCGATACACCCTAGTGTCCAGAACATTCTTCCTCAATCTTTCGTCCACTATCACAAAATCAATCATACTCTTTCTTACGTTCTCCGCCTCACGCGTGTACAAATGAATCCATTTGTGGGCAAACATTGTATTTGTCACAAAAAGATTTCTCTCGAGGCAAATATCTAACAAACTCTCACCATTCTCATTCACTCTCTCGTCACCGTGAGTACCCAGAACCTTTTCAAATCCATCTCGCTTTACCCCTACCCATGCATTAAAATCACCTAACATAATCAACCTTTCATTATCCTTACATCTACTTGTGACATCCCTTAATTCCTCCCAGAACTGTTTTCCCTCTTCCTGGGTCGACTGTGATGTTCTCGTACCTAGGTTTACAGGGGCATATACCCCAACAACAAAGATACGAGTCAGTCCTAATTTCATTCTGACCCATTACTTAACCAAAATAATATAAAGAAAATTAAAACTAACTTAAATCTAAAACGGGCCCTTGAGGCATTGTACCGAGGATGCTGGCGGCATTTCCTCGCTGTATCGCAATGCTGATACGTTGAGCGAAGAAACCGCCAGCTCTTCGGTCACCAGTTACGTCAACCAGACGCTTCGCAATTTCTGCAAATAACTTATGCGCGCTGGGACCCCATGGACCTAGAGTTTCGACGCCAAAAGGTACAAACATGTACTCTCTGCCGAGGCCCTTGTATTTATTACGCTTAAGAATTTCGGCGTTTTCCGCCGCTGCACCCGCTTTTACTGTAGTCCGTTGGAGGTGAGACGGTGCCAGTGTGTCTACACAGGTAGCATCCCACACCAACATCCGTCCCATGCTCCAAGGAACTAAAGACACCCCATCAGGTCTCTTACCATCGTCCCTGACCATGCCAGTCGGCTCAAGAAGAGCAGGCACATTGACGGTGGCAAGAGACCGGCGGATTATATCATTAAGCGTCGCATGTCTCGAAAAACGGCCTGCACTTTTTTGACAACACAATCCATGGTGTCCCAGTCGGTCCACGTCCGTGCCACAAGAGCATATATGTGGGGTACATACCGCGACCCCGAGTCGCAGTCCAGTCGCCAATCTAAGCGAGGTCGGATCCAGGAAGGTACCGGTATTTGGCGAGGGATGGGCATGTAGCCAGTAACCAGCCTCCCGGGTTCCGACCGCCAAAAGTCTCGCACGATCTGGACCTGCACTGCTGTTTAGAAGAATATTATAATTTAAATCACAGTAAATATTATCCCAGCTCCTTTGTGATTTTGGGTTGTCTGGAATTTTTTTACCTGGGCAAGCAACTTTAAAAGCATTTTTGGCACCCTCCAAGCCCGCAATCTCACAGTATGTGGGCAAAGCCCTTAGGATATTTCCTATGAGACCAGTCGTGCTATTGGTGGATGCCAAAAAGGCTGGGGATGCCACACTGGACACTTTGCGGATTCCTAAGCCACCGTATCGAATAGGAAGGGACGCTTGAGACCAGGAAGGCTCAGTGAGCTGAATATTTGGAATCATTTCTAAACTAGTTTTGATTAAGTCATCCATTCGTGACAAAAGATTTTGATGTTTCCAGAAAGGACAGCAACGGAGCACATATGTAAATTTAGGGACAAAAAGACAAAACTTAAGAATGATTAGCGCATAATGTGGGCTAATTTCGAGTAAACGATTCGCGTGGCTTTGGAATTTAGAAATAGTGTCAGAAATATAACCGGGAAAGGATTCTTCAAAAATAGGAGAACCCAGGAGGCAAAGTGAAAATTTGTCGACTATTCTGATACCAGGAGCCAGATGAACAAATTTTTGTATTAAATCGACCAAACTGCAAGAAGTCTTTTGAATAAAGAGTTCGCATTTGCTAAAATTTAGTTCTAAACCAATATTTTCGAAATTAGTTTTAATAAAAGCCAAATCAGAGAGCACAGTATCCACGTCGCCTCCTAGAGTTCCGTCATCTAAGTACCATACATTAAATTTAGATTTTAATTTTTGAATTATTGGATTTATGGCCAAACTAAAAATTGCTGGCCCTAGGCGATCACCCTGCTGACAGCCAACTTCTGAAGATAATTCATGGGACTTGTACATTAATTTAGAAGGATCTGCATAGCAGAGGAGAAGTTAATTGTAAATTTCTGGAATTTTGTCTTTTACTTCCGCCAGCAAAGTGTCCCTATTTACCGAATTGAAGGCATTTTTCACATCAATTTTGACAACGATTTCACAATCGTCGTATGAAAGGTAGGTCCTTAAGGCATGGACGGCTGCCTCGCACCCACCTTTCGTGCCAAAACCTAACTGCACTGGTTCAAAAAGAGACTGCAATTTTGATCTGATATGTCTAACCACAATTTTGGATGCCAGACGCCGTAAAGTTGACCCCACAGCGATAGGTCTCACCCCTCCGTCCTTTTTGGTTAGGGCGATCAGGTTAGCACCATATAATAGTGGGACGACTTCATTGTTAATTTTGCCTGAAAACATAAAATTTATTAATTTTGTAAGGGAACAGATAAGCTGCTCACCTGCGTCACCCACAGACTGAGAAATTAGATCCTTCAAATGCTGGGGTGAGATCCCATCCAGGCCGGCCGCTGAACCGGTTTTGAATGAAATTATGGCGTCAATAACGTCTTTGCCTTCGATTTGAAGGCAGGCCTGGTCAGCTGTAGGAGGGTCAATAACGTAAGGTATTACAGGAGCCGGGGGGTGTTTCGAACGTAAAGCCAGGAGGGTATCTGGAGTATCTGGCGACAGCACGTCGTTTGTGAAAAGGAGACGAGCGGCACCTTTAAGATCGCCGTCGCTGATTTTACATTCAATCAATTTAGTTTTATTAAAGGTGGATGAGGCGCACCTTTTAGGAGGTCGAGAAAAGTGTGGAGTTGTATTCGAAACGCAATTGTTTTTGATTTTTTGGGTTAATGAAATTGCCTCATCATTTTTGGCATGAAGGGTATTGAATGAAAAAAGGAGAAGATTATGCCAATCATCAATTTGGTTGTTTTCCACACATTTTGTAATCAGGCCTGAAAGGTGGTTAGCGACGGAGATCCTAGCGCCGCGCGGAACTCTTTTAACAACGGGCACATTATTTTTTAGATCGCTCAGATACAAATGGAATGGGATAGAATTTGGTTTGTCGGAAAGAGGGGCGGGTATAAAGGCTGGGTCTAAATTTAGAGCAGGGCCATTTTGGCTGAGACAAAGACGATGTTTTTTGGAAATATGAATATTGAGGCCTCTCTGGGTTTTAAAAGAGTTGTCGCATTGTACACAAATAAAATTTAGATTTGACGTGCCATCGTCTGATTGGGTTGCGGCATGCATCCACTTACCTTAAATAATAATCCAATAAAGAAAACACAAATCACTTGAATACAAATAATAAATAAATCTAAACTATTATTAATATAGTTCTTCAAAGGCGTTGACGTCGGACGTCAGGGCGACACGACTTTCAGTTATTACACATACTTATCTATGGACACGACGTTGCCAAAGAAGACCGCAATCTGAAACAAAAAGATATGTTATTATTTATTCGGTAATGGGGCCTGCCTACACTTTTGCACAGCAATTTAGCCTTGTTTAACAAAATAAGAATAGTTTTAGGTATCTAGAGCCATGTATAATTTGTAAAATTAGCTAAAGTAAAGCTCTGCAAAGATAAAAAGTTAAGTAGTAAAACCACATTTTTAAATTATCGAAATATTCCAATTTCATATAAGTAAATCGATTTCAAAAGTTCCTCATTCGAAAGAGAGTAAGTGACAAGTAAGGCGTCACAGCGTAACAAATCATACAGAAGCACTGTTACTAAGACAGATTTCTAAAGAAAGTGAACTGTTCTTTTTGTGCGCTGTGACTGTCACAATTCATAGTAGTGACGTCATTACTACGATGGTAGGCTTTCTTCCATTTTCGTGAATATTTAGAAAACGAATAACTATAAAAATATAAAAAATATATTTTGGGGTTTCTCGTTAACAAATTAACGAAATGAGTTAAGATTTCATACTAGTTAAAAATTTGAAATGTTGTTAAATTTAAGGGAGGCCTCCCTCCTCCTATGTCCAGCAGTGGATATCCATCAGCTGATATGTTGATGATGATGATAAGGATAAATGTCACTTTTTTAACGCTATACCCTAAATAGTTCCACACGTAGGAAGCCTCGGGCAAATAAATATGTATGTACATTAGCAACAGAAGTAGCTACGCATATGAAGAGCTTTAATATTTAATATAAATATTTTTATGTACGAACAATTTTTGTAAGTACATTTATTTATTTAATTTAGGGATTTCTCTATCTTGATGAGATTTACAATTCGGGGGCTTGGGGGCGAAAAATCGTTTTAGCTAGGTCTCACCTTCGGGAAAACTCTTCATCATCATCCTCCTAGCGTTATTCCCAGTACAGTTGCATCCTGAAGGATGCCTGGGGTCCGCTACCTAATCCCAAGAATTGGCGTAGGCACTAGTTTTTAAGGAAGCGACTGCCATCTCACCTTCCAACCCGAGGGGGAAACTAGACCTTATTGGGATTAGGCTTGTCAAGTGAGTGGGCAACTTGACTGTTAGAAGTTCTCAAGCCGCCCGGAGGCCTCTAACTTGGCTTAAGACTGCTATCGTAGACAGCAACCGGGATCAACGGCTTAACGTGCCTTCCAAAGCACGGGAGCGCTCAGTTAGTAACCACTCAAAGCGGTCACCCATGCAAGGACTGACCTCGCCCGACATTGCTGAACCTCGCACGCGGTACGTGGGCGCCGCTGGGTCACGAACGCTCCCGGAAAAACACGAAAGAATTTATATTTATATAGAGGATCTCGGAAACGGATCTAAAGATTTCGATAAAATTTACAATATACGGCCAACAAATCGATCTAGCTAGCGGGGATATCGGAAACTAAGTACCTAATGTAAACTTCATCTAAATCGTCAAAGCCGTTTCCTAGATCCCCGAAATAAATAAATAAATATACAAATATTGGGGTGCACACACAAACAAACAACCTCTCACCCTTAACGCATATACCAACTCTGTTCCGTCGTGGGTAAAAATTGCTTGTAGATATCTGTAGATATTACAGTAGATAGATTAGGTAGAAAAAGACTTACAACATTTTCATATCCGTAGCTACTTTTGATGCTGACTGTACATAGCAATTGTAATCCAATCTTGAAAATCGATTGTCACCCACTCCCATTAGTCGATCGATTTGAAACTTTGCAAGTATATATGATTGTTTATTTATCGTACAAAAGGTTATAATATGCCTAAATACATTGAATTGTGTTATTACATAATTCCTTCCCGACTAAAGATAATAAATAAACTTATACTTATCAAAAACTTACAAAATAAATAATTTAAAATAAGGGGTCACCCCGTGGCATCGTGCTAAAGATGCTGGCAGCATTTATCGTATTGCATATAAGTATGTTTAACAATATATGACAATACAATAATTTAGCACCATCAAGTTGATCTGGTGATGGAGCCATAAGGTGGAACTCTTCAATGGTCGACAGTGAACCCTCGAACAAAATACGCACGGTTTTCCAAGCACCTCGCCCACCTTATAATACTTAGCACTAGTGCTCATGCCCCGGTTGCGGGCAACCCTACGTAGTAGAGCTAGAGACCACTGGTGACCCGAGGGCTGGCCAATATTTCGTACAGAGAATACCATCCGTTGACAGTACGGCATTGCCATCCGTTGACAACCAAGTCCAAACCAACTCTGACGGCTACTTGGCTTATTGTTTTATCTTTAAGTTTATTGTCTTTGTCTAGTTTAAGTCGTTGTTTTATTGCCCCGATTTGGATATACTGTTATTTATTTATGTATTTGGGTTAACAAACAGTGGTTACAATAAGGGCTTAAAAATATATAAATAATTACATTTTATTTATTGTGCCACCATCAATTTTTTTATCGTATGGCATTTATTTTCGAACCGTGAGGTCTTCGAGAAGACAAGTACCATCAATATTAACCACAGATTATTATTAAAGAAAAAACATTGAGGCAGTGGTGGTGCAGCTTAATACTATTATTAGAATGAGCTTAGTTTAATTCTAATTCAAGTTGAAATTGAGGTAGGAATGCTACGGATTATACGTTTGGCTATGCGTATTTAGAGCTTCTTAGTGGATATTTAGCGTGAAATGTATGTTTCAGCGTCCGCAATCCATTGCTACTACTGCAACAGTGCCAACAACAGCGCTTGCCTCGATCCTAATGAGCTGGATGATGAGGTATGTGAAAGCATTTATTATCGATTTATGAGTAAAACGCAGATTGTTTCAAGCTCCATGAGAATTTAGTCTTTAAAAAACATCATTTATGTTTTACAAAAGCAACATGTTGTGCAAGAGCTCCCTTGCACTGCGCTAAGTGTGAGGGACCTGCATACGTCTCTCGCTGTCAGCACAACGTCAGCTTACTATCAGACGGGCCGTAGAATTGTTTACCGCAGTCAATGTTTAAATAAACGTGCTTATCATTGGCAGGTGCGCGCACGCATAATCCCGGCGGTGGACTGCGCCGTCGCCGTACCACAGTCGATCTCCGTCAAATTCTTCTGCAGGAAAATAGTGCAGACCAGTAAGTGAAAAATATCTTTATTCGCGCCTTCCGATTCCAATCGCAACGAGTTTTGTCCGATAGCAAGTGTTTTCCGATAGCAATTACATCTTCTTCTTTATCCTATTACCCTTTACTGGAGTGTAGGGCTCGAAAGAACTCCCTCCATTTTCGTCTTGGTGAGTTTGGGTTAGGTATAGGCGAGGAATGGAAAGGTTCATCACTTTTCGATCTTAACAGCATTAAAATAGAGTCGAAAAGTGACGTACCTTTTCATTCCTCGACTGTACCTATATCTTCCAATTTTGTCCCCAAAGAGCCTAAATCTTACCCCGCGGAAGACCTTCTTTCCGCTTGCCGGGTATCTACCAGGCCAGGGCCTTCTTGGATAAGTGGGAGTCTGGTTTCCGAAGCCTATATATACCTAAAATATTTTTTGTGGGATCTAAGTGTGGTTAACTAAGTACAAAAAGCGGATGTGATAATTTTTTGTAACCAAGCAATGTTGGGTGAATCAAATTTGTATGGATAGCGACACGAAATGTTCGTCCTTAACATTGTAGATACATGGCCTAGTAGGAAACTCACTCGTAACCCAATTTCTTCTAGTTTTCCACAGCAGACGAGAAAACGACGTGCGTGTGACCCGTGGGTGCGGCTGGATGCCCTCGCATAAGGAGTGCTACCGCGCGGACAACAGCGACCACCTCGAGACCGTGTGCCAGTGCTTTACTGTGAGTATACACACATACTCTCTCCCCATTCTTGAGCACAAGCTGGAACGAATAGGAATTAGAGGGCAACCTTTGAATTTAATTAAGAACTATCTTCATGGTCGTACTCAGAGGGTAAAACTGGGAAACTACATGAGCGAAGAAAAACAAATCACTTTCGGGGTACCCGAGGGCAGCGTACTGGGACCCAAGTTGTTCCTGGCCTACATTAACGACCTCACAAACTTAAAAATAGAACATGGACACGTGCTTTCCTACGCTGATGATACTGCCGTCGTTTTTGAGGGGTCAACTTGGGAGTCAGTCTTTGCAAGTGCTGAATCCGGTCTTAGGAAAGTGGCTGACTGGTTAAGAGAAAACCTTCTCACATTGAACATTGCAAAAACCAACTACATATGTTTTACCAAGTACAAAATTACACAACCGCAGATTGATCTACACCTCAGAATACATACTTGTGACTCAATAGAAAACTCGAGCTGTAAGTGCATGGACATTGAGAAGGTTTCCTCTACCAAATACCTTGGCATTATGTTAGATGAGCGTCTTTCTTGGCACACGCATATTGAATATGTGAATGGCAGGATAAGAAAACTCGTCTGGCTATTCAAGATACTTAGGCATGTTGCGAACAAATCTTTATTAGACCAGTTATATACTAGCCTTGCACAATCGGTTATGACTTATTGTATAGCTGCGTGGGGAGGATCAAGTAAAACCAAGTTTCTTGAGGTGGAGAGAGGTCAGCGTTGCATTTTAAAAGTGATGTACTTAAAACCCTTCAGATACCCTACAGAAGAGCTATATCAGCTTGCTGGACTCCTAACCATGAGAAAACTGTACATACTTTCATCTGTACTGCGGCTGCATAGGTCCTTGCCTTATAATCCCTCGCTAGTAACTACGAGAAGCAAAAAAGTCTCAAGTCAGCCCAGAAGCAGATCTGTGTTTGCAAAAAGACAATATGCTGCAAAAGCGACTTACTTGTATAATAGCATAAACTCAAAATTAAATATCTTCCAATTGCAAACATACGCCTGTAAAAGGGCTCTTAACGAGCCTCTGAAATATGAGGATGTGGAGAAACTAGTGAAGTGAGTTTTTACACATGACACACCCAAATACTGGCGCGTAGACACGACACATACCACACGCACACACACACACGCATGCACGCAGGCACGCACACACGAACGCACGCACACACACACACACACACACACACACACAGACACACACACACACACACACACACACACACAGACACACACACACACACACACACACAAATTTAACCTTTTTAGGGTTCCGTAGTCAACTAGGAACCCTTATAGTTTCGCCATGTCTGTCCGTCCGTCTGTCCGTCCGTCCGCGGATAATCTCAGTGACCGTTAGCACTAGAAAGCTGAAATTTGGTACTAATATGTATATCAATTACGCCGACAAAGTGGTAAAATAAAAAGTGGAAAAAAATATTTTATTAGGGTACCTCCCCTATACGTAAAGTGGGGAGTGTTTTTTTTTTTTCATTTTAACCCTAACGTGTGATATATTGTTAGATAGGTATTTAAAAATAAATAGGGGTTTACTAAAATCTTTTTTTGATAATGTTAATATTTTCGGAAATAATCGCTCCAGAAGTAAAAAAAAATGTGTTCCCCCCCTCTAACTTTTGAACCATAAGTTTTAAAAATATGAAAAAAATCTCAAAAGTAGAACTTTATAAAAACTTTGTAGGAAAATTATTTTGAACTTGATAGGTTGAATAGTTTTTGAAAAAATTACAAAAATAATTTCTGAACTAACTACGGAACCCTACACTGAGCGTGGCCCGACACGCTCTTGGCCGGTTTTTTTATGTATAAGTAAATTTTCCTTAAACTAAGATTTATTTCTGTAAATTTACAAGTATTTATGGAAGAGCGGGACTTCCTGTCATAGGTAGATAATACTTACTAGGAGGTCCCAACCTTACAAACAGTCATGTAATTAGAAAGAAGAAATAAATATTTTTCATTTTTTTCATTTTCATTTTCACAGTCAGACAGTCGCACACACACACACACACACATAATAGTCAGTAGACGTGCGACGGACTCACGGGTGCGGCTGGATGCCCTTGCACAAGAAGTGTCATGGCTCTGTGTGTCGGGGCTTTGCAGTGATTGTAAACTACTTGTGTTAATATAACCCCACAAAAAATCATGATGATGATGATGATGATGATGATGATGATGAAGTTAAATAAATGAAATTATTTCCGAGTTGCACGCGGACGGAGTCGCGTGCAAAAGCTAGTAAGCTATAAATTATCCTGTTATAAAATCAAAGACACAACGAACCTAATTTAGTGTACAAAGTTCATCTACAATTTCCCAGCGTACCTATACTTAGAGCTACTCTCGAAATTTGGAATCAGCGGAATTCCATCTTGGTCAATTAGACTTGTCTCAAGAGAGAGCATTCCCCCTTTACTTAGAACTTCACAGGCAAATTACTACCTATTAATGCAAATAACTTCCTAAGGAGAAAACGAGGAGTAGCAGGTTAGCATGGTATGGGCATGTAATGAGGAGGGATGAATGTCATATTGATAAAATAATGTTAGGGTTGCATGTCGAAGGACGAATAGCAGTTGGAAGGTCCAATAAGCGATGGATGGATTGTTTGAGAGGATATGAGAAAGAAAGGAGGAAGTGACGAAAAAGGCTGAAGTGACAAATTATAGAGAGGAATTGAAGAAGAAAACATGTTGCGCCGATCCTGTATAAGCGCGATAAGGGCAGGGAGATGATGATGAATTCAAATAACTTCCTAGTAATCCTCTATTATGAGAAAATCGGTCTAAACCGAACAAGGTGTAGTTTTTGCTCTGTGTTCAGGTGGAATGCGCTTTCGTAAAACTTGGGTCTATGGAAAATCTTGAATATAGGTGGTAAGGCGTACCACGGGATCGTTTAGGCTGACAGGGGAACGCTTGATGATATTTTCTTCATGTTTCAGGACCACTGCAACAGTGGAGACCACGTGCGCCCCGAGGATGCTGTAGCCCTCTTCCTGTTATTCACAGCGGTCCTTTACTTCTATCGCTAAGTTATTCGTGTTTTGTTATAAATATTCATAAACTTTCTCACTGAAGTCACTTTGTCAGCCTTTCGTTCCCTATCATGCTCTCACAATAGCCACAATTCTAGACTTAATGTGTACAGTCGACAAACACATGTACGGAAGCTTAAAAAGAGATCTTCCTCTTTTCTACTCTATTCATTGTATATTAAGATTCCAAAGTGATAGACCAATTTCTTAACTGACTGTACTTATGCCTTTTAGCCAATACTATTTGGTTCTACTATTACTAGCTATGTGGCGTGTTTCTGGTTTCAAGTAAGGTCACCAAAGCTCCAGAGGAGGCGCAAACGTCCATAGGCGGTATCTGTTTACCCTCATAGGCGTTTGCGATAGTTTGTTTGCGTTTGGTGGACCGTTTGCTAGTTTTCCACCATCGTGGTATTAAATAAAGACACGATTAATAGACCTCATGATATGACGCAAAGGAAGATGCAGCGTGGGTGCGCCCCCCCACAAGGTGGACTGATGACCTGTTCAAGGTCGCGGGAGTCCGCTGGATGGTTGGCGCAGAGCGGTCATTGTGGCACTCTTTGAAGGCCTGTGTTCAGCAGTGGACGACCTTCGGCTGATATGATCAAGATGATGACATGACGCTAAGTGAAGCGTGGCGGTTTCTCGTGAACATCTTATAAAGTCGGATTCACATTACTGTGACGTGACGTGAGTGTCAACAAAAATCATACGAATGCAGTTACTGCCGCACTTCTGCGCATGGTATTACCACGCAAACGTAACTGACAGTATTTCGTCAAGTGAGGAAATCTCACATGTAAGCTCACGTCAAAGAACAAATAACTATGACGTATCAGTCCCACCTCGCCAAGTCTTGTCTTTATCCATTTAAATTTTATTGTAATCCATTAACATTCCTAACTATAATCTGCATCTTTTGATCTAATTTATTTTTACTAAAAAAAAAAATTTAAATTATAAAAAAAAGATATTTTTCTAACAACGATATACAAAATTTTTAATTAAGTAAAAATATTCGTGGATTATCAATTTATAAACAGATTCCTCTAAATGAACGCCACGCCAAATTATTTAAGTTTCAATAAATAAAATAAATACTATTTTAGTATTATAATTTAAATTTTGAATAGTAGGGTATATAATCCTAGTTTATAATAGAGCGCTCGTGGCCCAGTGGCACCCGCGTACTGCGTGCGGTATGCGAGGTTAAGCAATGTCGGGCGAGGTCAGTCCTTGGATGGGTGACCGCTTTGAGTGGTTACTAACTGAGCGCTCCCGTGCTTTGGAAGGCACGTTAAGCCGTTGATCCCGGTTGCTGTCTTTGATAGCAGTCGTTAAGCCAAGTTAGAGGCCTCCGGGCGGCTTGAGAACTTCTAACAGTCAAGTTGCCCACTCACTTGACAAGCCTATTCCCAATAAGGTCGGTTTCCCCCTCGGGTTGGAAGGTCAGATGGCAGTCGCTTCCGTAAAAACTAGTACCTACGCCAACTCTTGGGATTAGGTAGCGGACCCCAGGCATCCTTCAGGATGCAACTGTACTGGGAATAACGCTAGGAGGATGATGATAATCCTAGTTTATAATAAAATTTATTAATTCATAAATTTTAAATAACATTTAATTAAATTACAATTTTACCTAATAATTTAATTAAAATTTTAATTTATTAATTAATCTCTAATAAAATTTTATTTAATTTTTGTATAACCGCAACTGCTACAAAAGTGGTATCCATAATATAAATAAATAATAATATGTGTATTGGCCACTGTAATAGTCTGGGTTCGCAATGGAGTGCCTCAGAAGTAAAGTGAGCGTTACTTCATTGCGAACGCAGTACTCGGCTAGAAAAGAGCATGTCTCAGAGGTGTGGGTATAGGCCACCTTGAAGCAAGGAAACACCAGAATTTATTTATGAAGGTGCCAGGTGGTTCCTCGTCAAGCGAATGATACGTTTAAATGAAAGAAGCTGGTTTTAAACTTAAATATCGTTTAATAGACTGTTCAAGTCTCTGGACTGGAGAAGGCTAGGCATCAACCTAAACGGCGAGTACATCACTCACCTTCGGTTTGCTGACGATATAGTAGTCTTGGCTGAGACCATGGAGGATTTAAGTACAATGCTCAATGACCTCAGTAAAGCCTCAACATGGAGAAGACGAAGATCATGTCAAATGACCATGTAGCACCAACTCCCGTAACAATCGGACACTTTACGCTCGAAGTTGTAGACGATTACATATACCTAGGACAGACTGTCCAGTTAGGTAAGTCCAACTTCGAGAAAGAGGTTAATCGTCGAATCCGACTCGGCTGGGCAGCGTTCGGGAAGCTACGGCACATCTTTTCGTCCAATATTCCGCAGTGTCTCAAGACGAAAGTCTTTGACCAGTGTGTGTTGCCAGATGACATATGGTACTGAAACGTGGTCGCTAACTACAGGTATGGACCTTATAAGAAGGCTCAAAGTCACCCAAAGAGCAATGGAGAGGGCTATGCTAGGAGTGACTCTACGTGATCGCATCAGAAATGAGGCCGATATAGCCCTTCAAATCGCTAAACTTAGGTGGCAGTGGGCGGGGCACATAGCACGCAGAACCGATGGCCGTTGGGGCGGAAAGGTTCTCGAGTGACGACCACGTACCGTAAGGCGTAGCGTGGGCAGGCCCCCCACACGGTGGACTGATGACCTGGTAAGGGTCGCGGGTGTCCGCTGGATGCGGGTGGCGCAGGACCGGTCATTGTGGAAGTCTTTGGGGGAGGCCTATGTCCAGCAGTGGACGTCATTCGGCTGAATGATGATGATGATGATGATGTGTATTGGACAGGTAATTTGTTAGTATTTGCATGAATTCACTGTAAATGCAGTAAACAGATGCAGGATCCCCCGCGGCCGCGCGGGCTCACGCCGTGTTTGAACGTCCTTTATTTAGGTTAAGCTGTATGTGGGGCTCTAGTGCTAGCGGGTTCGTGTGGGTGATTTTGATATACAACTATCCAGTCATTCTATTCTATTATTAGCAATTTAGCGGGATCGTAATAAAAAAATGCAAATAATTTACCCATCATCAATACTAATATTATAAAGCTGATGTGTTTGTTTGATTTGAACGCGCTAATCTCAGGAACTACTGGTTGGAATTGAATTTTTTTTTGTGTTTGATAGTCCATCAACAAAACTAGTATATCACCTATTAGCTATATAGACCCACGTTGTTCGAATGAAACAAGTTGCTACTAATGCTGTAGATGAAACATACAACTACGCAATGAGCGAGTGAGGGGCTTCGTCATGTATTTCAGTCCACTCATTATTAATCTTGTCGCACTCCTATCGCTTTAATGGGCACGGCCTATAGAGCCACAGACAAATCAAAATAGTATTTTATGCATCAGTTACATAATAATAAGGGTTTGAAATTCGAGAGTCGCTGTAACAAAACGAGAGTCTCAAGAATTTTAAGACCTAATTATATACCGTTGCATACAATATTTTTTCTACGACAGCAAATATTATTTTTATATAAAAAATCGATATGGTGGCAGAGTACGGGCATTGACGTGTACCTCTTTAAAAAAACAGTTGTGTCATAATGTATGGAATCCATTTTGATTCTGCCACCAGTATACGGTGGACTGATGACCTGGTGAAGGTCGCGGGTGTCCGCTGGATGCGGGTGGCGCAGGACCGGTCATTGTGGAAGTCTTTGGGGGAGGCCTATATCCAGCAGTGGACGTCTTTCGGCTGACATGATGATGAATATAATGACTTGTCTATGGTATAGACTTGCATTTGTATAAAGTTTATTGTGTTAATACTGCTGTCAGTCATTTAATTTATATATTATAAATATTATAATGCTGGAGTAGAAAAAAAAGGATTAATCTTGTCTGACTCCAGACACAGGCCCAGCGTCAGAAGTCGCCCAAACCAAACATGACATTGCTTAGACGTGAACAATTCTTATTCCCTGACAACACGCGTCTCGTCTCTGCACGCACGGCCTGTCCATGAATATGTCCTTAAATAAAAAAAAAAATAAAATAAAAATCATTTATTTCAGAAAACAGGTTCCATAATTTGTTAATAACAAGCCACTTATAATCTATGTTATATAATATAAAAAAACACCTGGGGTCCACACACAAAAAAGACCCCTCCCCTCATCGATCACCCCTCACGTGGAGATCCATAAAGCGGGCGAGGACGGCAGAGTCCACCCTGTCCGAGATCATCTCCAGGATCCTGTTCCCACTCCCCCGCATACGCCTTATAATGGATGTAGACTTTTTGCGCATTATGGCGTAGAAGTCGTCCACAGCTGCGTCCGCAAACATTCCTGACGCACTACAAAAGCGGGGGAGTCGAAACAGGGCCCTGAAAACATTATTGTATTGCACTCTTAGTGCACTATACGCTCGCTGCGTGAAACTGACCCATAAACCACTTGTATAAAAACTTTGGCAATAGGCTCTAAAAAGAGTTAACTTTACAGGCACAGAACAGCGAGTAAATCTATGTGCCAGCATGTTGCCACGCACTGACAATGACCTTCGCTCACTATATGACCCAAATATTTGAACTGTGATACCTGCTTTATTGGCACATTGTTTAAAAGAAGCGGTGTTATGTAATATGGCACTTTATTTTTACCTTTGAAGATCATGAACTCGCTCTTTTTTACATTGTACCTCAAGCCATGCGTCACCGCATATCTTACACATACATTCACTAATTTTTGCAACCCATAAAATGACGGACTGAGCAGCACCATATCGTCCGCATAGCTTATGTTGTTTACACTTACATTATCCACACGACAACCGACATGCATACCACTCAGTTCGCCGATCAGCTCATTCACATATAAGTTAAACAAACGTGGCGATGTTAACCCTCCCTGTCTCACACCGCATTTAAGTGAATACTCGTCAGAATAAACATTTGCCCATCTCACTTTATTTTTTTGGTTACTATACCAATATGAGAAAAGATTCACAACCTCGGGTGAAACACCCGTCTCCCTTAGCTTGTCCCAGAGTAGATCGTATGACACTAAGTCAAAAGCTTTGGACAAGTCTAAGAAGCACGCATATATAGGAGTTTTTCTCTTGACATAGTAATCAACAGTGTGCTTAAGTGTTAAGATTGCACTTTCAGTCGATAGCCCCTCCTGAAAGCCAAACTGTGCTTCATAAAGTTGTATATGTCGGCTAAGATGCACGTCTAGTATTTTATCTAACACTTTTGCAACCACCGTAGCCAGCGAGATAGGCCGATAGTTCTCCTTATCAGCAATGTCACCTGACGAGTTTTTGATAAGCGGAGTCACAATAGTTTTCATAAGATCACCTGGCAAGTAACAATGGCGCACACAAAAAGTAAAAAGCATAGCTAGTATTCTATTCAGATGTGGACCTGCATGCTGTAGGTGTTCAATACTTAGTCCATCATGTCCCGGAGACTTGCCCTTTTTCATGTTTCTAATGACCTGTGACACCATAGTACTTGTTATTTCAAAGGTAGGGCTAATGCCCAACATATCTGGTTTTGCATGTGACTGTAATTGTGATTCTACTTTGAAACACTTCCCAAACATATTGGCAATACTCACAGGATCACTTAAACCATCCACACTAACAGGCAGAGATACCTTTCCATTTAACCTTTTAGTGCTTTTCCAAAACTTGTTAAACTGTTTAGATGCATGCTGCGAGGCAAGAATATCCATACTGATTTGTTCTTGACTGACTTGACAAAACTTTAGTCTAGCCTTAAATATCTTTCTACTGTGACACATAGCTTCATAAACAGGCCCACACTGCGGCTTCCCATATAGGACATATGTGCAAAAATCCAGTCTTGCCTGCTTATGCGCTCCCGCCACATGTTTATTCCAGCCCCGCAAACATCCATTTCTATTGATATTTTTAACAAACTTTTTAGTACAACAGGAAAAAAAAAAATATTGACAACAAAGTGACAACAGCCTCTTCTTCCAGTTAATTTTATTTATTAAATAATATACCTTTATTATATTATCAAATACTTGAGCCCAACATGCTTATAAGTTAGTAATGCAGCCCTGTGAGTGTGGGTGGCCTATAAAGTGGCATTAATCAGTCGGAATATGGAAAACTAAAAAGCTATATTTTGAAAGATAGCCATCGACTTAAGTCAAACTCGATATTTATTTACGTATCCAGTGACAACAAGATTTTGTTGCTCATTATTGGCCGAGCGGCTGTGTCTCTACGGGAAACGCCAATCCACGCCTGCGCGCTTGTGACCACTTTCGCTCAAACGTCATCCAACAATGTTTTGTCTTTTTTATTTTGACAGTTGATTAAGATTGTGATTGTGAATGTTTATATTTACTTAGTTTTAGATATTATTAGTTTAATATTTTTAAGAATTTAAGTGCTTCTATCTCGTTGTTGTATATTTTCGACACTTGCCCGTTGCCTACAATGGAGTGCTGTGTGTGTAACAAAATTTTTTCATCAACTAGAGGTCTACATATACATCAATCACGAATTCATCGGGTATGTATCCTTCCGTTAAGTATATCCGCACCTAGTTCCGTAAGCTCCAGCACTCCCACGCCTTCACCCAACGCCACAGCCACAGCTCCGCTTCAAATTCTCCTCGGCCAGCTCAAACAGACAACGCCTACAATAAAACGCGTGCCACGTGGTGCCCGATCCGCAGTAGCTGAAGCTCTTACCGATACTATCAACAAGTGCGTTCGTCACAATAATACAGAAGAATGGTACAATCTTTTAACTTTTTCATACAAAATTCTCCACGTCTCCGAGCAAAAAAATAGTAATATCTCTCTAACTCAACAGATCAAAAATAATATCCAAATGCCGAACATGCCCACTTCTAATTTACGTCCTCGATCCAGAAACAGGAAATATAACTTGTTTGAGAAGGTCGAGGAGAAAATTCACGATGGTGACTTTAGGGGTGCAACTCGCTTACTCTTCTCCAATGACACGCTGGCACCTGATACACCGGAAACCGCGGCCGCTTTAATATCTAAACACCCACCAGGCCCTTCCAGTCCTATTTTTGTGGACCCTCCATCTGACCATTCGGCTTGCCTCCAAGCCACTGGCAAAGACATTTTAACAGCTCTGCTATCGTTCCCAAAAGGGTCTGCATCTGGCTTAGACGGCATTTCTCCTCAGCATCTGATTGATCTTACCAGTCATGGCAGCGGTATTACTGGTGAGCAACTTATATCTAGCATTACAAAGCTGGTTAATCTTATGCTGATGGGAGATGTCTGTCAAGAAGTGACACCGGTGATCTACGGGGCGAACCTCATTGCCCTCTCAAAAAAGGATGGTGGCGTGCGCCCTATCGCCGTAGGGTCGACTCTACGGCGATTAGCGGCCAAAGTCTGTGTCCGACTAACACGCAAAAAATTAGAAAATGTTTTTGAACCCGTTCAGGTTGGCTTCGGCACCCGCGGTGGCTGCGAGGCGGCCGTTCATGCCGTACGCACCTTTGTACACAGCGACGCATGCGAGGTACTTTTAAAATTAGATGTACAGAACGCTTTTAATTCGGTTAATAGGGACACCCTGCTGAACGAAATAAAAATAACTGTTCCCGAAATTTATAACTTTTTACTACAGTGTTATCACTGTCCTTCCAAATTAATGCACAATAACAATGAGATCCTTTCGGCAGTAGGTTGTCAGCAGGGTGATCCCCTCGGTCCAGCTATTTTTAGTTTGGCAATTAATTCAATAATTCACAGTCTAAATTCTAAATTAAACGTGTGGTACCTTGATGATGGCACTCTGGGCGGCGACTCGCAAACGGTCTTAGCAGATTTTTTCCAAATTAAAAATAAATTTAGAGATATTGGCCTGGAATTGAATTTCAATAAATGCGAATTATATATTTCCGATAATGTTGAATCATCTTCGGCATCTCAAATTATTCAGAGTTTTAATAACATCGCGCCAAACATTAAAACTGTATCAAAAGACTGCCTACATCTTCTCGGATCGCCCATCTTCAATGAAGCCATTCCCCCCCTTCTGAGCAGATCTATTTCGAAATTCAGTGATCATACGGAGCGCCTTCTCAAAATTAGCAGTCATTCTGCATTGTTTATATTAAAATTCTGTTTACTTATTCCAAAATTCACGTACCTGCTCCGCTGTTGTCCCATTTGGAAATTTCCCCATCTACTACAACCTATCGACCTACTTTTAAAATCTCAAGTTGAAACAATTTTGAACATCCGATTAAGTGAGCAGGCTTGGACCCAAGCATCCTTACCGATAAGGTATGGTGGTTTGGGTACTCGTAAAATTTCAAGTATTGCCCTGCCGGCATTTTTGGCCTCAATACATAGCACCTCCGATCTCGCAGGTAAAATTCTCCAAGCCTCTCCGGCTACAAACTGCGAGATTGCGTGCATGGTTGAGGCCTCAAATGCCTGGCTAGCTGGACCGAATCAAAATTTTCCGTCTCGACCGAAGATTCAAAGGGCCTGGGATACCATAGCTTCAGCTTCAACCCTAAAGTCACTCATAGACTCTGCAACAGGCAGGGACCGAGCGAGGCTTCTGGCGTCAGCTAGACCGGAGTCCGGTCAATGGCTTCACGCATATCCGTCGCCTAACATCGGCACCTTTATCGACCCTGAGACGCTCCGCATAGCCGCCGGTCTCCGGCTTGGGGTTGATCTCTGTGCCGACCACAGCTGTGCTTGTTGTGGTTCCTGTGTAGACCGCCTCGGCCACCACGGGCTCGCCTGCTCTTCGGGTGCCGGCCGCCTGTCTCGTCATGCTGCCATTAACGACATTCTGAGAAGGGCGCTCGTCAGTGCCGGCGTTCCCGCTGCCTTGGAACCCCAAATAGTGCGGAACGATGGCAAGCGCCCCGACGGGATGTCGTTAATTCCCTGGAAGATGGGGCGTGCATTGGTGTGGGACGCCACTTGCGCTGACACGCTAGCGGCGTCCTACCTCCCATTGACCAGCAGGCATGCGGGCGCGGCGGCGGACACTCGGGAGCGCCAAAAAATAGTTAAGTACAGTTGTCTCGGCGCCCAATATGAGTTCGTAGCGTTTGGCGTCGAGACACTTGGCTCGTGGGGCAGGGGCGCACAGATGCTCCACAAGGTGCTTGGCAAGCGGCTGAGGGAGGCAACGGGCGAACCTCGCGCGGGCAGCTTTCTCGCGCAGAGAATTGCAATCGCAATCCAGCGCGGGAACGCTGCCTGCGTGATGGGCACCCTACCCAGGGCATTAAATTTTGATAGGTATTTTTAATTTATAGCTTTAATTATTTTAATTGTAGTTAGTTTTAGTTTTGTGTTCTTAGTTATTTATTAATACTATGTATGTATTTTTATTTTCTATTTAATAAACTCAATTATTCATTAAAAAAAAAAAAAAAAAAAAAAAAAAAAAAAAAAAAAAAAAAAAAAAAAGTCAACAGCAGCTTGGCACATAATATCTATAATAGACTTGTAATATCTATCTATAACAATTCTATGTTCCACATCCTTACAAAATTCATCGGCACATAATTGAAACTCAGGAGGAAAATGAATAAGTTTTAGTTTATCATTACATATATTGGTATATTTTTCTATTTCTTCCACATTTCTCATGCCCCAAATAACTCTATTATTACAGTATTCAGTGCATACTTGGACCTTGAACCTAATATGCCCTAAATCACACTCAATCCGTACAGGAAAGTGATCTGACCAGTACATATCATATAAAACTTCAATATTGTTAATAGTTTGCCATGCTGATTCACTAACTATGCAGTGATCCAGCCATCTTTGACACCCATGAGCCTCGCTTATATATGTATATGTATCAGAAGTAATACCTAATTTTACAATATCTGCGCAGACCCATTTATTTTCACTACAGAAATCAAATAATTCCTCCCCAAAAAGGGCTGTAGGATGTGCATTTAAATCTCCTAAAATGTAAACAGTTTCAATACAGCTGTCTTGTGCTAATGCATACGAGTACAACTCACCCAAACATTGAGTGAACAAAGGTAAATTATCATGTTGGTCCGTAGGCATATACACACACATTATCAAGATTTCACTCAGGCTAGATGTAACCGCTCTTATCGCACAGATCCTATCACTTGTGCACTTAATCACTGACACATTACGGAATACACTCTTTCGCCACAGTATTCCAACTCCGCCATGAGGCCGTCCACGATGAATACCCGATGTTACGTCTATCGCAGATTTACCCGTATGGTTAAAGTCCTTGTCAATGCCACTCAGATACGCCAGGTCATGTGGCATCAGCCAAGTCTCCTGCAACGCCACAACGTCAGCGGTTTTACATAACGTCTGCACACAACCTACGCTCCGTTTGATGTTTTTACAATTGTAGCTAATGAATACGTTGTTATTATTTTGTCTTGTTGTTGTAGTATCCATCATGAGTCATTGTTTTGATTGTTAATTAACGGCGAGTCAAGCTCGGTCGCACTTTCCGTCTTCTCGCTCGGCCGTTTGTTCTTCCTCGCTTTAAACTTTACAAAATGACTGACGTAAACACCTTCCGGCCACAATGAACCATCCAGAAATGTGTTTACTTTTTCTTGCGACACAAACATCTTATAAGACTGATGATCTTTCGGTTCGCGCGAACTTAATTTAAGCATAGAAACCCTTTCATTCGTTTTCTCGTAGATATAATCTATAACGTCTTTCAACACAACCTCTTTATGAACGTTAGTCACAAACAAAGGAATCCGCACGGCCGCCGCTTTAAACTTCATGTTCGCTCCTGGTTGAACTTTTCCTTCACACCCAATAGTCCTGTTCCTTAATTTCTTTCTTTGTGCTTTCCTATAGTCTTCGTCCACTTTCGGTGTTTTCCACTCCTTCTCACTGCCCGCCATTTGCGCAAACGTCATTTTCGGCGCAGGAGGTGCCACTCTCAATTTACTTTCAGTTATATCAGCCGCTTCGTTTGACTTTATTTTACCACTATGAGTCATAGAACTTAGAGCCTTAGGAGCACTGGTTACGGTTGATTTTTGCTTACCCATTCGCGCTATCAGCGGTGCGACCGCATTCGTTCCCAACTCATTCGGCGACGAGTGCGAGTGAGACAGCTCCTCAATCGCACCCACGTGCGACAAGGAGGGCGAACCGTGTGTGTTTCGCTCGGCCTGCTTCGCTGCTGCACTCAGGTGACTTGACGATGCGTCATTATTACCGTTATCATTGTTACAAAAATTAACGGACATTATTGATTTATCATCACTTTGGTTTATAAAACCCATCGGACCACTATCAAGCATATTACACGCGCCTCTTCTAGTGTTCACATTAATTTGGCCATTCAGAAAGGATGCATATCTCTCATGATGACACTTAGCTTCCAGCTCTTCCACCCTTTGATTTGTCGCATACAGAGTCTTTATGTCCTGTATCTCTGCTTTCAAACGAACAATGTCCTTTAGCAATGTTGATACATCAACATGGTCGAAAGTTACCGGTGGCAACTTATTTAATTCTTTGGCAACAAACATCGGGAGTAATTCGGGATCAGTTTCCTGGAACACACGTATTATGTCCTCAAGATCTCGTTGCACTTTACCTTCTTTTCTTCGTGACACTTTCTTCTTTCTATTTTTCATGGCATCAAACAACATAGATTTTGCTGCTGCCACCTCCTCTTCTTTATATGTAGATACGCATATGCGAATCATACTTTCCAAGTCCATGACGTCAACTTTATTCTGGATAAACGCTAACGGCTCGCATATCACAATGTTGCAACTGGCACACTTTACAATATTCGAAGACGACATTTTTTATTATAACACGCGTTAAGCGTTATTTTTATTTATTTAAGCGCGCACGCCCACTCGAGACCGCGTTCGCGCGCTGACTGACCTTAGCATACCTATATCGCCCACAGTCGAGCCCTACACCACTATGCTTCTACCAGACCCACGCTTCAGTTTAAACAGTGTTATTTGCCGATGCCGTTACAAATCGTTTGTTTATGGTCCGCGCACGTTTTATTTATATACACGCATTTCGGACCTTATGTATCGTGTGGAATTTAATGTGGCATCGGCCCAGGATGGACAGTCGGACACATTTATAAATAAAGCTTAACTAATGGTTAGTTCCCCTATATAGTGACGGGTTAGAATAGCGCCACCCACTTTCTTCCCTTGGGTGTCGTAAGGGGAACTTAAAGTGTGTTATCGGCCATAGGCTAGCAACCTGTCACTGCAATATCACATTTTCTAAAACTATAAACCTAGAATTGCTAAAAGGGGCTCTGAAATTGATTTACGCGAAAAAATCCTCACTCTACGTGTATGGAAGGTAATCTAAAAAATCTTTTTTCATTACTTGTAGGAACTAGCGAGCTTTGAAAACGGCTCGTGCCAATGACAGCTAAAAGTTACGTTACAACCTTAAACCCCGTACTAATTGTTGCAAGATAAAAACATATACTTACATATCTATTAAGCAAAACTGTTTTACATTTTAAAATTGAGAATCCTCCAAATTCGCCCTGTACCGTAAAACGGGGTGAGTAGGTTTCGCGGGGAGAGTTGGGTTATGAATGGGGAGAGAAGGTTTGAGAGGGGGGTGAGAAGGGACTTTAAGGCTACTGCTTTAAAAATAATGTATTCCAATTTAAAACGGGGCTAGTAATACGCATAATAAAAAAAAACGATCCAACAATCTTCCAAAATCACCTTTGTATGAAAAACCCTCTCATCCCAAATACGAGGCACTTCGGGGTGAGGTGGGTTTTCCTCTTTATCCTCAAAGTTGTGAAATGGAACTACCCAAAATAAAATATAAACTAAAATACAAACGTCCAAACCACCTTTTTTATACCACGTCGGTGGCAAACAAGCGTACGGCCCGCCTGATGGTAAGCGGTCACCGCAGCCTATGGACGCCTGCAACTCCAGGGGTGTCACATGCGCATTGCCGACCCTTTAAAAAATTATACACTCTTATTATATATACCATTATTCACATGTAAATTATCGCGGTTTGAAAGTCAAATTTCACCCAACTCACTCCATTTTACGGTATACGTATTTATGCAGTAATCCGCCTGATATTTGTAGATGCTTAATGGTGTAAATATAATATTAAATTCCTATTAAAATAGTGCAATAAATTTGATGAATGAATGCTACGTATTGGATTGTTGCGAGTATATTTACAACTGCTAGAATGGTGGCATGCGGATCAAAATGGTGTCGAACTGTAGGATAATCACGTATCTTTTTGGCCGTTAAGCCTTTGGCCTTTAAGTTTAAGGAGAAACTTTGCCTCCTTGTGCGTGTTCTACCGCTTGTATCGAAGAACTGACATGATGCCCACGGCCGCTTTCTATCATCGCACTGCTCGCCGTCGGCAGGGCATTCATCCTCAGACCTTAGAACGTAAATGGTCACGTACGGTACGCTTTCAGAGGAACTTTCTCCCTCGGACGCTCCGGTTGCGGAATGAGCTCTCTGCCGAGATTTTCCCTGGTATGGGATTCATCAAGAAAGGAGTGTATAATAATAATAGTACCCCTTGCATTTCATTAAATTGTCAAAAGGGCCTCTACGTGTTGGCTATGTGGTACTCGGTTGGTACTTCGGTACCTCGGTACTTCGGCTCCGCGCACGCCTTCCAAATGTCCGGGACACCATTGTCCCGTGGGCGGAAAAGACATACAATAATAATAATAATATTGAGGGACAATCTTACACAAATTGACCTAGTCCCAAACTAAGCAAAGTTTGTAGTATGGGTACTAGACGACGATATACATACTTATATAGATAAATACATACTTAAATATATAGAAAACATCCAAGACCTAAGAACAAATATCCGTGAAAAATGTACAAATAAATGCCCTGGCCGGGATTCGAACCCGGGACCTCTAGCTTCGGAGGCAGAGCCACTACCAACTAGGCTAAACAGGTCGTCATAATTTTTAAAGGGTCGGCAACGCGCATGTAGCACCCCTGGTGTTGCAGGCGTCCATAGGCTGCGGTGACCGCTTACCATCAGGCGGGCCGTACGCTTGTTTGCCACCGACGTGGTATAAAAGAAACGTAGGTACGATAGATCAATAGGTAGATGTAACTGACATTTTTATTATGGAAAATGACAGATCTAACTTACGCACGCTCGAAAACATTACGTAATCACCCGAAGAGGGCCAGACCGTTTGTGATCGTTAGTATGTATGTATGTAAGCACTTTATTGTACACAATTACAGGTTGAAACATAAAGAGGTCACAAAGCGTTAAAGTACAAAGGCGAGCTTATCCCTATAAGGGATCTCTTCCAGCTAACCTTTGAGCAATTGAGTGGAAGGTAGGTAGAATAAGATAGACAAACTTAAACCATGTACAATACAAATAAAACAGATGCAATATATATATGTAAAATAAAACTTATAATATATGCATAAATGTAATCGGTAAATATATACATTATATATATCCATACAAATGTCGTAAATATGAGTAAATTAATAAAATTTTAAAACTGTATTTAACCAATTCACTAGTTATTGGAAAGCCACAACTTCTTTAAATGACTCTTGAGTGACGCGACAGACGGGCACTGTCTTAGTGACAACGGCAACGCATTCCACAGCTTCACAGCGCGCACAGTAAAAGACCTGGAATAAGTCCGCGTCTTATTCGGTGGTATGGCTAGAGTAAGATTAGCGATCGTTAGTGGTTGTGGTGGTTTGTTATTAAAATTAGATTGTATCAAAAGTCTGACAAAGTTTTTATGGGATGACAGCTGCATCAAATTTAACGTTTATGGGTCAGTAATCGTAAGGAGCGTTAAGCAATGTCGGGCGAGGTCAGTCCTTGGATGGGTGACCGCTTTGAGTGGTTACTAACTGAGCGCTCCCGTGCTTTGGAAGGCACGTTAAGGCGTTGATCCCGGTTATTAGGAGGTATTAGGAGGATGGATGGATCAGTAATCGTAAGTCTGTTTATTAACCAGTCGATATAACAAGCACGTTATGTTGTATGTACAGTCGAGGGTATAAATAAATACGTATATATTTTTGGGCCTTGTTGAAAAGGAATAAGGTCAAAAATAGATTTATATTGACTGTATCAAATTCACGATCCATCATTAATTGAGCAATTTATCAACATCCACATCACCATACTTATGCCTATGTATACAGAGTAATTCAAAAGACGTGAGCAGGATCAGCCGTACGGATTCAGTTAACTATAAGCTACCTCCTTCCTACTAGCATTGGCGCGATTAACCTATTTTTTTAATGTTAAAAAATAAAGGTTTTTTAGGGCAAGCATGGTCACTCTACAATTAGTATACTTCTATTAAACCTTAACTTGGCAAGAAATAGAGAATGCCCCTAATTCAAGCCTCGGTGTCGCTGAATAGTCATACTCATACTGGCCAAGAAAAAAATACAAAAAATAAGAAAAGAAAGAAGAAACCCAAGGGACGTTGCCAAGTTGAGGATTAAGTACCGATACTCATCGCGTTGTCTTGATTCACATCTCAAATTGATTGTCAATACGTCAGTCTTGTTACTTTTGAAACATCGTATCTCCCTCAAGTATGTAATTATTAGTAGTGTGACCATGATTTTAGAGAATTAATCTTTTACTTCACTAAAAATATAAAAAATGGAAAAAGTTGTGGTATTTAACATAATTACGATGGTAAACGATCCACTAACATTAACAGCAAATGTAGTGTTGGTTCTGCTCCAGACTCCTGAATCACCCTGTATATATATTTCACGTCCCACTGCTGGGCACAGGCCTCTCCTGGATGAGAGAGATCAGGCAGCTAGTTCCCACGCTGGTCCAGTGTGGATTGGGGATTTCACATACAACATTGAATTTCTTCGCGAATGTGACAACATCGTGAGGAAACCTGGTTCTCACGGAAACGATCAAATTATAGCAATAGAATTAAAAAAAGCAAACACAGTGATGGATAACCTTTTTCTCCGAGCGTTATTTTTAATACTTAAGTAAGTACCACAAACGCAAGTCCATCTAATTTGCCGGCCATGGCTGCAGGGGCGCTTACCCAAGATTGTTTAATTTATTTATATCTAAACCCACGTGGGTGAAGGCGAATGGAATTTGAAAAAGAATGTCACGGATTGTTATTACAAGACCATTTTGCAGTTCGTATCTTGTAAATTAATTTTAAAATAACACGGCAAAAAATAAGCAAGCTACTAGGAAAAGGAATGATTACTTTACACGAGCAATAACATGGTGACTTTGTTCCTTATTCGCATCTCGCTTTAATTTAATTAGTCATTTGACTTTAGGCAATCCGGTTGAAATACGAGTCTAAATATATCTTTTGATCACATCACCAATATAATCCGGCTTGAAGGACCATTATGTACATACAAGCAAGTAAGTGTCTAGTGTAAAAGCAATTATCTAGTCACTTGTTTTGGGCAATTCTGGTTGTTAGGCGTCACCCTTATTACAACGGAATAGAGTTCAACTAAATCATGAGATTATTGTTAGTAAAATAATTGAAAATAAATGACATACAAGTTACGTTAGGGGGCAATTTTTACAAATTGAACT
Source organism: Notocelia uddmanniana (assembly GCA_905163555.1). Lineage (NCBI taxonomy): Eukaryota > Metazoa > Arthropoda > Insecta > Lepidoptera > Tortricidae > Notocelia > Notocelia uddmanniana. Next base: position 6,072,357 of record LR991063.1, read on the forward strand.
AGTCCCATAGTAAGCTCAATAGGGCTTGTGCTATGGGTACTAGACGACGATATATTTAATAGATATATACTTAAATACATCTATGTACTAAGCATCCAAGTCTCAGGAACAAATGGTTTTGCTCACTACAGAAACAAATGCCCATACCGGGATTCGAATCCCGGACCTCTAGCTTCGTAGGGAGTCTCACTACCAACAAGGCTAAGCAGGCCGGCAAATATTCTATAAATAAATAAATAAATATTGAGGGCAATCTTACACAAATCGACCTAGTCCCAAACTAAGCAAAGCTTGTACTATGGGTACTAGGCGACGATATACATACTTATATATATACTTAAAATATATAGAGAACATCCAAGACCCAAGAACAAAATCCGTGCTAAATGCACAAATAATGCCCTGGCCGGGATTCGAACCCGGGACCTCTAGCTTCGGAGGCAGTGTCACTACCAACTAGGCTGAACAGGTCTATATATTGGTATATTTATTTATTTGGTAGATTATTATCTTATTTATTTACCATACTCTAAAGTAGGGAAATGACAACATTTCAAATTTCCAAGTAGTATGAAATCTTGACTCATTTTGTTAAGTGGTTAAAAATATTTATTTGGGTTTCTTGTCAACTCAACGAAAGTTTTCAAGATATTCACGAAAATGTGAAGAAAGCCTACCACCCTCTATATGAAGTCACAAGGCTGAATTGTGACAGTCACAGCACAAAAAATGAACAGCAGTCCAGTTTCTTTAGTAATTCCGCCTTAGTAATATGTGGTAATATCTACATATTAATAAAATCATACAGAAGCACTACTGCTTCTGTATGATTTTGTACTCTGTGATGCCTTACTTGTCATGTCACTTCCTCTCTTTTATAATGAGGAACTTTTTAAAGGGTGTTACTTTATTAAAACAACACAAAAATAAATGATTACTAGAAATAAGTTAAACTACTTATAACTACCGACTTATAGATAAAAAATGGGCTCAAGCTCGGAACCCGGCGGTAGGGTGCCCAGAAGGCTGGCTTTTTAAATAGATTTTTGAATATGGAATTGGGATATTTTCGAAAATTTAAAAAATGTGGTTATTTTTAATTTTTTATTTTCTCATCGGAAAAAGCCCGCTTAAAAAATGAAATTGTGTCAATGGCGGCTTGGCGCCTATTGTTCACTTCTTGTGTTGTAGGCCTTACTTAAAATGTTACGAACACAAATTACAAAAGTACCCATTTATTTATTAGTCTAAAAAACTGACTCAATGATACAATGCTTTTGTTGAAATTTTAGAGAATAACCGAGCCATTTCTTGCTTTTATTTTATGTTATAATTAAAGAGTCCGCAGGAAGCTCGGTCCTTCACACAAACGTAGTTTCGCTCTCATTTTAAAACGGCATACTGGAATGTTGCGAAGCGTTTATAAAGCCATTACGGTATATATTCAATCTCTCACTTCAGACAACATCGTATCCTCTACCTTGGAAAATCTCCACAGTGCTCCCAATTCATAAATCGGGTTCAAAATCGGATATTTCTAACTATAGGCCGATTGCAGTGTTGCCTATCTTTGGAAAGATATTTGAGTCTGTAATCTACTCACACATCGTTAATCAACTTCACGGGTCATTTAGTGAGGAGCAGCATGGTTTTCTGCCTAAGCGTTCGACCACATCAAACCTTTTAAACGTAGTTACCTTAATCGCCAATAATATGGATCAGAAGAGGCAGGTTGATGTGGCGTACTTTGATTTTCAGAAAGCCTTTGATAGAGTGAATAACGACACGTTGTTGAGAAAGATTGCACAAGCTGGTTTCTCGACTTCATTACTAAAGCTATTCGCCTGCTATTTGTCAGGTAGACAGCAGTTTGTCCAATACGGCCACACAACCTCGAGATCATTCCCAGTCACATCCGGAATAGGTCAAGGAAGTAATCTAGGTCCCTTACTATTCCTTATCCTAATAAATGATCTTCCAACGTCCATTAAGCATGCCACTTGTTTATTGTTTGCAGACGATCTTAAATTAGCCCTACCCATTGGCAGCCTTAACGACTGTCTTAAATTGCAGGATGACATAAATACAGTTCGGGCCTGGGGCCTTGAAAACAGTTTGACCTTAAATAAGGAGAAATGTTCTGTTGTGTCCTTTACGCGGGTGCGCCAGCCGGTGCTCTTTAGCTACACCTTAGAGAATAATCCTTTGAATCGCGTCTCATCAGTTCGAGATCTGGGTACATTATTTGACTCGCAGCTTACTTTAAATGAAAATATTATCAAGACCTGTGATGCGGCACGAAGATCTCTAGGCTTTGTCATAAGACAGGCTAAATACTTCTTTAATCGCAACGCGATTGCGGTATTGTACAATGCATATGTTCGCAGTCGTCTTGAAACTAACTGTATCATATGGAGCCCGCATGAGCAAAAATATGTACTAATGCTTGAAAAGGTACAAAAATCATTTATTCGTTTTCTCTTCAAAAAAATGTATGGGTATTATCCCTACATGTATCCCACACTTTATATTTTGGGAATGGTGGGCTATACGTCTCTAGAGACCAGGAGAGATTTGTACCTAGTTAAATATTTCTTCCAGCTCATTAGAGGTTATATAAGTAACTCCTCAATGCTGGAGTTAATTAGTCTGCGGGTACCATTTGTATCCAACCAACAACTTCGCCCTCGCAGCCGTCCTCTGTTCGCCGTCCCGGCGGCGCACACGCGCTCGCTGACCCACTCTCCACTGCATCGGGCCTTGAAGCTTTTAAACGATATCTTGGCCAGCGACAGCCAACTCGATATTTTTCACACCTCTGAACCGCGCTTTTACGCATGCGCCAGCCGGCACTTGGAGTCAATTGTTACTATAAGCTCAGTTCAGGAAAGTGTGTAACTATATATTAGCTGTAAGCTCTTCTCTATGTACTAATGTTAATTTGCCAGAATAATTAATACGTATAGCTTGTCTGTTAGTGTTAATTTGGAATAATAAATAAATAAATAAATAAATAACATGAAACTTTGTATTAGTATAAACTATATTGTATTTTATTTCTTTTACAATTTCTAACAACAGGGACTAATTTCCGGCTTAGATATGATGGATCCCATTGTGTTTATAAAGTTTCCTGTTATTTCAGCACGCCGTTTTAAAATGAGAAAGAAGCTACGTTTGAATTGAGAATCGAGTACAGTCGAGCGTGCGGAGTTCCCTTGAAATAATGGGGTATAGACTTAGCCAATTTCATTATATTGATATATTATTAATATCATAAATGCGAAAGTGTGTCTGTCTGTCTGTCTGTTACCTCTTCAGACTTAAACTGCTAAGCCGATTTAGATGAAATTTGATATAGAGATAGTTTGAGTCCCGGGAATCTTAGCTTTTCCCGGGACTAAAAAAAACTAAAAACTTATATATAAAAGTTTTTACTCGTAAATCATCCCTTAGGTCTTCATTTGTCGATGCGGAGGCGGTACGATATGAAAAAACTGTCAGCTGTCAGTGTCAGCGATACGAATGCAGTACTGTCCCACTTCTACGCATGGTATTAGGACTGCGCAAACGTAATACTGACAGTATTTCATCAAGTGACGAAATCTCACATCAGTAAGCTCACGTCAACGAATAAAATACCTATCAGGCTATCACTTATCGCTCCCGCCCCGCCAAGTCAAGAAGTAGCCTTAAATCAGCGGTAAAATAAAACACACATTTGCGCATATCAGCATCCCTTTTATTGTTTCAATAAACTGGCGCATATAAACAATTACTATTTATACTTTATTTAAATATGAACAACAAATACGAGCGAAGTTCCATGGATTACACAAATAAACCCATCCAGCCTTAGGAACTACTCTCGCGACTTACATCTAAGTAATATATAAACCTATTATATTAATATTAAATATACATAAGCGAATATACATATATTTAAGTCACAATAAATTTGACGGTAACGTTTCATTTCGTATACATAAATAATTTAAGTTATAAGGGTGTCCATACTGTCCTTATGTTTGAAGATTAGCTAGGTCATTCCTATTAGGTATTACGACTCTTTCATATGCAGTATGTACGACAACTTAAAAGGAGAGAGCGATAATAACAAAATATGGCATTTATAGAAACTCATTTTGAACAATGGAACGATCCGATTTGGCGTCATAGCAACATCTCAATTTCATTTTTTTTCCAAATTTATTTAGCAGCGGTACAAAACGCGTCAGCAACAGTGCAAAGTACATGACAAAGGTACATTCTAAAAATATTGTATGGTTCATTTTTTGTAAATTTGTAGTTATAAACCAAAGTAACTTAATTACCTGGAAGTATCGAAACGGTGACGCCATTTTAAATTATCATCAAGATCAATGAATATGGGCAAACCCTGTTTCGGATTTCCATCCAAACGGACCCACTTACATTGCTCTTTAGTGCACACTCCTTTCGCAATTGACAATAAGGTTGCGTTAAAAAAAAGTCACTCTGGCTTTCAGCCTCGTTTCGGCCACTATAAGTTTGAAACGTATACACGTCGGGAAGGTGTAACTGTCAGAACACCGCTTAAACTAAACAATGCTTCAGTCGGGTTGCGGGTAACCTAGTGGATCTGCCTCTTCTTTCTCTCTGTGAGCTCGGGGTCAATATGTTCGGGGTCGCTGTGCTCGTTGCTCGTCTGGTAAGTATCTGTACAAACAAAAATAGTCGTTGAGCCTAAAAGATAAAATCGTTTATTTCTCCAACATAAGTTAAGTTACAAAGATGGTATAATTTCGTCAGTTTCACTATGTGGCGCCTTGCGGCATACAAATTGTGTGAGCATGCAAGACAAACCAATTAAATTTCTTTCTCATTTAATTTTTTTAACAAGTTGTCTGTTTCAGGAAGCTGCAAGTTTGCAACTGGCAACACTAAGGCGCCTTCCTGATTTGTCGTTGCGAAGGCCGAATGACATGAGAAATCTATCAGCTGTCAGTGTTAACCGATACGAATGCAGTACTGCCCCGCTTCTGCGCAAACGTAATACTGATAGTATTTCGTCAAGTGAGGAAATCTCACAGCAGTAAACTCAAGTCGAAGAACAAAATATCCATCACAGTGTAATAATAGAGTCTTTATGTGAAAGTGAGTTAAATACAAAAATGCAAGAATGCTGGTCACAACTTTCTACATGGTTCTCATCTAATGGTCTGAAAATGAACTGTAGTAAGTGTTGCTATATGATATTCCGTCGTGGGTTTAATAGCCCTGATCATGTATGTAACGTTCCTATTTCGAAGTTAGATTGTGTAAGGTTTTTGGGTGTTGAACTAGACTCCTTTTTAAGATGGCACAAGCAAATTGATCAAGTATCTAATAGGCTAGCAAGTGCATGCTATGCTCTGAAATGCCTAGCCAGTACAGCAGACAAAGAAACTCTAAGAACAGTATATTTTGCTTACTTTCAAAGTATCATCACATATTGCATAGAAGTTTGGGGTAATGGTACAAATATAAGTGCGCTACTATTGAAACAAAAAAAGGCCCTTCGTTTTCTCGCTGGGTGCTCACGGATACCTGTCACACATAGATCAATTTTTATAGAGCACAAGATAATGACTATAATTTCTCTATATCTTTACTGCATCTGCTTGTATGTATTTAAAAACAAAGATCAATTCAAAACAGCTAGACAAAACTTGCATAGGCAACTTAGAAATAGGAATGAACTTTTAGTGACCAAATCAAATTTTAGGTATTTCGATAAAAGCCTAAACAATACCGCAATTAGAGTGTATAATAAACTGGACAATAGTATAAAAGAATGTGATGACTTCCGAACGTTTGAACGAAAATTAAAACAATATTTTATCAACCGACCTTACTACTCAATTAAAGAATTTTTCGCAAATGCATTAGATCATTGAACTATTTTATTATTGTAATTCTGTTTTATTTTTCTCTCGATATTTCTCAGCGCTGACATGACTATTCATACATACATTTAATTTTTATTGGAACTTCGGAGGATTAATACATTCTTTAATTTTTATTTTATTTTATTTTATTACTTTAATGATTATGAATATGTGACTTTTTTTTTTTTTAATAGTATCAATCTGTTTCTGTTTTTCTCTTTGACATTGTATAATCACCGATTCAATTTGTGTTTTCTGTATCCAATATCCATTGCGTTCTATGTATTTTTAATTTTATTTAATTTACTAAATTGTATTTGCATGCATTTAACTATGTTTTACTGCAAATAAATAATTGAGTATTGAGTATTGAGTACATAGGTGTCGCACAATCGGAAGGAAACTTTACGCTCGAAGTTGTAGACGATTAAATATACCTAGGACAGACTGTCCAGTTAGGTAAGTCCAACTTCGAGAAAGAGGTTAATCGTCGAATCCGACTCGACTGGGCAGTGTTTGGTAAGCTACGGCACATCTTTTCGTCTAATATTCCACAGTGTCTCAAGACGAAAGTCACACACACACACAGGTCACAGACCACCACACACCAGGGGACAGAGAGAGAGGTCGACAGTCAGTGTGTGTTGCCAGTGACGACATATGATACTGAAACGTGGTCGCTTACTATGGGCCTCAGAAGAAGGCTCAAAGAGCAATGTAGAGGGCTATGCTGGGAGTTTCTCTGTGTGATTGCATCAGAAATGAGACCATCCTCAGCAGAACCAAAGTGACTAATATAGCCTTTCGAATCGCTAAATTTAAGTGGCAGTCGGCGGGACACATAGCACGTAGAACCGATAGCCGTTGGGGCGGAAAGGTTCTCGAGTGGCGACCACGTACCGGAAGGCGTAGCGGGCGTAGTGGTGTGACCTGGTAAGGGTCGCGGGTGTCCGCTGGATGCGGGTGGCGCAGGACCGGTCATTGTGGAAGTCTTTGGGGGAGGCTTATGTCCAGAAGTGGACGTCATTCCAAGTCAGGAAGTCGCCTTAGGCTCTAGCTAGACCAATAACTCCGACTGAAGGACTTTGTGTCCATGGTCGAGAAATAAATTGAAAAAGACCATTAACAACAGACCATTTGACCCGTGTCTCCAGTTTACTTGTATAATTGTATTTGTAGCTTTGCGAAATGGGCCACTGTTACTGAAATTTAAGGACATTAAAAGTTCTGGGTGATTAACAGTCAATGTTTCCACTTTTGATTATGATGCACGCTTCGTCATGACAGGAGTCATCTAATGATATGTCTACATCTAATGATAATGGATCAGGATCGTTAAGAGAACAGTTGACCACTTACCCTCTTCGCTCTTGTAAGCCCGTCCCAACCTGGGTCCGAACCACATGCCGGTGCTGTCCGAGTTCTCGCTCTCTCTCTTCTCGTTCTGATGCCGATGGAACAGGTCTTCGAGACGGTACATCTGGTTGGGGTGTTCGGGGCGGACCTCGCTGCGGCCGACGCGCGGGAACGCGTAGAGTTGGCGTTTCTCAGATGGCTTGTATTCTGTCAAAAATATCAAAATACATAAATTTACGATGTAGTCCGATTTGTCCTACGATTTTGTTCACATCGTAGGACAAACCGGACAAAAAAATCCGTTTTGTTCTACGATGTGAACAAATCGGACATGAAAATCCGTTTTGTCCTACGATGTGAACAAAACGGACGGAAATAATAAGAAGTTCGTTTTGTCCTACGATTTGTTCAACGAGTAGAACAAAACGAACTGCTAATAGGTATTCTGGTTATGGAATGAGCTCCTTGCCGAAGTTTTCCCGAGGGGCTAGATTATGGGGTTCTTCTAGATAGGATTGATATATTTTTTTTGGGTCGGCAACGCGCATGTGATACACCTGGAACTCCATGTGTCCATAGGCTGTGGTGACCGCTTACCATTAGGCGGACCATACGCTTGTTTGCCACCAACGTGGTAGTAAAAAAAAGAAAATAGAACTTGACGAAAAAGAAAGAACTGCTATTAAATTGTGATATGTAATTGTAGAAATGAACTTTGGCCCCGAAGGGAATAATTCCATTCCGAGTAAATTGTTACATCAATGCTTGTAGTTTCTCAAAATCAGATGCTAACATTTAGGCTGTGCAAACTATGTAGCTGAGTTGCATATGAGGTGCAGCACCTCTGTCGATGGCCCTGAGTATAGGTGGGTGAGGGCGGTATAGGTTGTTATCAGCCGTGTCTATAATCTAATGTTATCTTTAAACGAGTAATTATTATAAATACATTTTAGGGGTCTTGGAAACGGCTACTCTCGATTTTAATGAATGCTATGTGGGGGCTTTGAAAGCCGCACGATCCCACCATAGCAAAGCATCCACTCCTTGGAATATGACCTAACCTAACTAGATGATACGCCGAGCAAAGCGCGGTCTCCCATGTACTTTTGTATTCATAGCTCAACGTTTTTCTATTCGACACTAGATTTCGCTACGTTGACAATAAGAGTTGTTAAGTTAACGTTATGAAACATAAAATATTTAAGTTGAATTACGTGCACAATCGGTTTGCTACTCCACACTAGATGTCGCTGTGGTAATATTCTCATTGCAGTTTGAAACGACGGTGTTACTCTTGCATGAACGAGTCCTTCATCATTGTCCGACAAAGACGTCGGTGCACTTTTAAAGAAAAAAATACTTACGTCGTAAACTATTGACAAGCTGTCATAATTACAAATTCATGAAAAAATATTTGTTGTGTCGGTGTTGTGTACGTTTTATTTCAGGAATTCCACTAATTGCAAAGATGTAAGTTATCAACTAGATGCAGTGATGACTACAGCTAAGAGCTCAATGTGAGTAGTTGTCCATGAAAAGTACCCAATAAGTAAGGTAGCACGACCAAGACAGTAAGCTTATACGGCTGGAGGAGAAATTAGTGGTTTCGAATTAGAAGTCGGTAGAGGAAGTACGAGTAAACTACTTTGGATAGCAAATATGTAAATTCGTCACTGTTCAACAAACATGAGACCAACCAGTTTCATCATCATCATTTTATCAGCCGAAGGACGTCCACTGCTGGACAAAGGCCTATCGAAAAGAGTGCCAGTGACCGGTGGACTCCCATGACGTTTATCAGGTCATCATTACACCTTGGGTTGGGGGGCCGTTTGAATTTGAATTTGAATTTGTCTTTTTTGGACATATTTCGTGGAGTTTTATTCATATTTCTGTATTATTTGAAGATAAACGCTTTAAAATTCAGTTGCTAGATTTGCCCGTAAACAACGTTGCAAATTAATAAAAATCCAAATGTAAAAATTCAGTTTTTAGATTTATCCCTTTGTATACACACAACGACCTAGTTGGATGCCAGATTTCACCATTCTAGGTCACCCGGAAGTCACCATCATGTTAGCCGAAGGACGTCCACTTCTGGACATAGGCCTCCCCCCCCCCCCCCCCCTCCAAAGACTTGCACAATGACCGGTCCTGCGCCACTCTCATCCAGCGGACTTCCGCGACCCTTACCAGGTCATCAGTCCATCGTGTGGGGGAAGTAGTCAAACATTTCAATGTGACAGAGTGAGTCAGTCAATCAGCCATTCAGTATAAATATAGTAATTTTTGGAAGTCATAATCTCCTGGACGGTAAGAGTTTTTACTGAAATTCAGGATTTGGTAATAGGAAGAAGGTCTTATAAGTCGTGGGAAGTTGTTTGTAGGTCAAATAGCATTTTAAATTATATAGAGGTCAAAAAGTGGCCCGATATGGTCCGTGTGATGTGGTCACACTAACGGCTACCCTGTCTGGCTTTGCAAACTTGAAGTACTTAGTCTGTTTTCTTTTTGTGACCTGCGGCACATAATAGTATTACATCCTGCGGCCTCAATTATTAGTATGCTTTATTGTATCGAATAAAATTTGTAAATAGCTCTTATTTACGGAAACCTTATTAACAACAACAGGATTTTTAGGGTTCCAACGCCAAAATGACAAAAGCTGAATCCTTATACTTTCGTCAAGCCCGTCTATCTGTCTATCTGTTCTGTCTGTCTTTATAAGGTGTATACAATTTGTAATGTAGGTGTATTATATATTATATCGGCCACTACATTGTTATATATTGAAATTACTAAAAAAAAATCTTGAACCGCCAATGCAACGCAAAAGAGGGGTGTTATAAGTTTAACATGTGTATCTGTACTATCTGTGTATATGTGTCTGTCTGTGGCACCATAGCTCTTTAACAGATGATCCGATTCGAGTGCGGTTTTTAGGGTTCCATACGGTACATCAAAAGGAAAAAACGGAACCTTTATAAGATCACTTGTGCGTCTGTCTCTCTGTCTGTCCATTCGTCTGTCACAGCCAATTTGCTTCGAAACAACTAGACCGATTGTGTTGAATTTGGTACGATATCTTGTTGGTGACAATGGTTGTGGTCGAATTTAATGTTTCAAGTAAATGTTTCTAGACCAACGTATAATCTAAATCACACAATTTTTTCTATGGAACTCAAAACTACTCGTAAGAAAACACTAGTGACCTATAATGAAAATTGACCAATCACGTGACGCCGTTAGTCAACTTCAATAAAATTGTCTAATCACGTGTCGCTGTCGTAGTCGTACGCGGCACGGTGGGCTAAAAAATGGTTTTGAAGTTATTTAAGAAAATAGACCCTTCTCCCATTGAAAAAACACATGAAATCGTTCTATGTATACATATAGATTACAGGAAAACTTGTAAGAACTCTATAAGTCTAACGGTTTTTGAATTATCGCTGAAAAACTGCCTTGCCCCAACAAAAGGCCTTAACTGCCGTAAATTTCTAATGAAGATATGACCTTTTTTAATACGAAGTGCAGGATAGTGGTTTTAAAATATAGAGCAGTAGTACTAGCTATGGAACCCTTCATTGCGTGTGGCCTGACACGCACTTGGCCAGTTTTTATTTATATTTGAAAACAGGTTTTCTAGCGATAGGTCTTAGGCGTTATTGTAAATATAAGACGATATTTTAAAGCCGCATAATGTCACGGCTGGACAACTACAGAACCCTTACATTACGCGTACTTTTAATTCACAGTATATAATAGTGGTTTTAAATTAGGACTAGTAGGTACGGAACCCTTTATTGTGCATGAAGTATTAATAGCATGCATGGCTTGATGGCCTGTTTAGCATAGTTGGTAGTGACACTGGCTCCGAAGCTAGAGGTCCCGGGTTCGAATCCCGGCCAGGGCATTATTTGTGCATTTAGCATGGATTCTGTACTTGGTTCTTGGGATGTTTTCTATGTATTTAAGTATCATCATCATCATCATATCAGCCAAAGGACGTCCTCTGCTGAACATAGGCCTCCCCCAATTTCATGGGGGGTAAGTGCCATAAGCGCCATGTATTTAAGTATGTATTTACCTATATAAGTAAGTATATCATCGTCTAGTACCCATAGTACAAGCTTTGCTTAGCTTTGCTTACTTGTCATTAGCTGTCAAGTTTACTATTGACCGCTACCGCAGGTCGCGCCAGTCTCATTCTGTGCTACCGCGAACTTCGAAAATCGAACTTCGTGTCGTGCCGTTCCTTTCACTCTCGTGCTATACTCTATATGGCGGAAAGGGACGGTACGATGCGAAGTTCGATTTTCGAAGTTCGCGGTAGCACCCCAGGCCTTATACGCCTGGCGGCTAACCATAAACAATCTCTTTAATTTGGGCGGGTAGTCGTTTATCTACTATTTGACATGACGTGAATATGACATTGAAGCAAATAATGAAGCAAATATATGACAAGGACAACAACTCTATATCCCGCTCTGTCGCAAATATATGACAAGGACAACAACTCTATATCCCGCTCTCTCCTTATTTCATTTAGTATATGACCATCTCGCTCGGTAGCGGTATTATTATTTGACGTCTTCTCTGGGGTACTCTGAGTTTGAACCTAAAATAGCACTTTCAAAACGTCTTTGCAAGAAGGTTAGTGTTAAACTTACACTAATGACAATTTTGTATATATTTTTTTGTTTGTTTTTGCTGTTTGACGTGCAACAGCCATTCACGCAGAATGATCGGATTGACTCCAAATCGAACGGAGTCGGTGGTCATCATTTTGGTGGCGAGGGTGCCGGTTGATGTCGCAGCATGTAAAACGCGCCTGAAGAGTTATATGTTGTTTATTCGTCACGTAACTAGATACAACTTAAATATTAATCCTACAGAAATCTTTGAACAGAATATCATGTGCTCTTTTTTGTTACATAAATTAACAGCCAAAGACTGTCAACCATTAAGGAGGCAGCAGTCGGACTTTTTGAATGTTCTAAAAACAAAAACTTGACGGCAGCTAATGACATTCTTTTTCAGGTAAAATCGGCGATGAAAGCTTGCGTCGAAAATATGTAATAAGTAAAAAGTAATGTAAGGTTTTACAAGAATCACAAATAAATAGCGTTGACGCTGATGCCGATGAAGGTACATAATCTCGATGTAGACTAGATTTATTTCCAAAAGGTAAGTACTGAATTACAAGTTAAGTTTGTTTAAAAAGATTTTGGTAGAAATAGTTCTTTGCGAGAACAAAGAAACAATTACAACTATTACAATTTGGAATTGACGTATCAGCCCTCATACGTCCCACTGCTGGGGACAGGCCTCCTCTCATAGACGAGAAGGAATGGTTAGTAGTTCCCACACGGCCCCACTGCAGTGTTCGGGCGAACAGGTTCGGGATTTCACTCACGGTGTTCTTCCACATAAGTATCATAAACTCAAATAACGGTGAATATCAAATGTGATATAAGCAACGGTAGCCCAGGTGTTTGAGCATGCAGCTGTCAAGCGGCGCTCGTGGTAAGAAATGTTCGAATCCCGCCTCGTGCCAATTGGAGTTTTACGAACTTATATACGAATACTAGACTAAAAGAACTAATAATAACACATCCAATTAGCTTATGTAAGAAGAAAGAAAATTGTTAAGTTACTCAATTCCAGTTTGGTGAAATGAATGCAATAGGGTCCTTAGGAGGTGTTCAATAGCAGATTTGCTTGTTAATAACGTTAAGGATATACTTTCTTCAAAATAAAAATACATTTGCTATAGTAAACTGATACCATTGGTAGTAGCTACGAACTAAGAATAAAGGAACTATTTGAACAGGAACTTTAAATGTTAATTTATTCTTTCAGGAACTCTGTAAATATAAATGATTAAGATTGACCAGGTGCTAAGTGCCATAATACAAATGCGGCCTCCGCTCAAAAACTCGTCTTTCCCCGCTGTTAAGAGTACATGATCACTAATTGTAGAAGATTTTTTTCATGAGCTGACATCATTACTAAGGTAAGGTAGTCTATTTGCAAGTAACGAAATTAGGCTCAGATAATTTTAGAAGAATTGATCACAAATATATTAGGTAGGTATATGTTACGGGCAACTTCATTACTGTATAATTATTACCAGTCTGTATAGGTACGTTACGACCGTATAAAATGGGCAGGGCTAGTAAAACAGTATGTATGTGTGTGTGGGACAAATCTTGCATCTGAATTCTAGAGCTAGAGTTATCTTCAATAGATTCAGCTGAAATTTGGCAAACTCAAGGAAGCATGAAGACAGAAGTTGGCTATCATCATCATGTCAGCCGAAAGACGTCCACTGCTGGACATAGGCCTCCCCCAAAGACTTCCACAATGACCGGTCCTGCGCCACCCGCATCCAGCGGACACCGGCAACCTTTACCAGGTCATCGGTCCACCGTGTGGGGGGCCTGCCCACGCTACGCCTTCCGGTACGTGGTCGCCACTCAAGAACCTTTCCGCCCCAACGGCCATCGGTTCTACGTGCTATGTGCCCCACCCACTGCCACTTAAGTTTAGCGATTCGGAGGGCTATATCGGTCACTTTGGTTCTGCTGCGGATGGCCTCATTCCTGATGCGATCACGCAGAGAAACTCCTAACATAGCCCTCTCCTTTGCTCTTTGGGTGACTTTGAGCCTTCTTATGAGGCCCATAGTAAGCGACCACGTTTCAGTGCCATATGTCATCACTGGCAACACACACTGATCAAAGACTTTTGTCTTGAGACACTGCGGAATATTGGACGAAAAGATGTGCCGTAGCTTCCCGAACGCTGCCCAGCCGAGTCGGATTCGACGATTAACCTCTTTCTCGAAGTTGGACTTACCTAACTGTAGACGATTACAAGTTGGCTATATTGACATCTAAAATTCAGAAGATAAACCCTTCGTGTTTGAACTCTCCGCCAGTGATAGGGTTCACTTTTTGACACCAAGAAACAAATGCATACACCCCTCACGATCAACAAAGCGCATCCTCGGGCCTGCCTGATGGTAAGCAGACTGAAGGACGCTTGCGACTTCAAAGTTTACGTTGCTTTCCCTTTATAGATTTTAGGATTCGTTGTGTTGACTGCTGGGTTTTGACATAGGACTCTTACTCTCAGCACATCGCATCCTCGAGAGCTCTGGCCGCCTTGCTTACCAACAGGAACACAACACCACATACCCATTTACAGAGCAATAAGTGTGTAAGAGTAGTAGGCTAATATATGAAGATGTACTCGTAGCACAGGCGATGAACTATCACAGTTCTCTACTATATCTACTGTTTTCATATAGTTCGATAATTATTATAGGGAATAAATACATAAGGAATCTAAGGAACTCTCAGATATTATAGGCAAGTCGATGGCAATTTCGGTGTTTTCTGCAGTCAATAAATACTCAGCTCTCGGAGAGCCTTGGCGTAAAACTAAATTGAAGGCGTTTTTTTAGGGTTCCGTAGTCAACTTATAATTTCGCCATGTCCGTCTGTCTGTCTGTCTGTCCGTCTGTCTGTCCGAGGCTTTGCTCTGTGATTGTTAGTGCTAGGATGCTGCAATTTGGCACAGATATATAAATCAATAAAACTGACAAAGTGGTAACATTAAATCTAAAATAAAATGTTTTAAGGGTATATATAACTCACCTACACATGCAGTAGAGAAGATTTTTTTGCTTCAATCCTATGGTGTGGTTTGTTGTTGGTTAATTTTATATGAACTGTTAAGTTATTTTTGACCCCCCGATAGCCAGTTACCAAACCGCTTTGAGCTGAAAGCGATACCCATAAAAGAGGTAAGTGTCTCGAAAGCACGTTTGGGTAATCTGCTTTTAGAAGCTACCAACAACACGAAGATAAATATTATGATATTTGTTTGAACAAAGTTGTTATCATCATCACCCTATTATGTCCCACTGTTGGACAAATGGGACCGTGGGACGGGCAGCAGCATCCCTGGAGTGCGGTGGAGACACTGCGATCGCCAACCCGCATGCCAAACGTGGTGATTATGGCATTTACCCCCCATGAAATTGGGGAAGGCCTATGTCCAGCAGTGGACGTCCTTGGGCTGATATGGTGGTGGGGATGGTGGTTGGACAAATGCCTGCTTTCACAGTTGAGCAGGAATGAGCAGTAGTCCCTACGCTGACTCGGGTTGCTTGGGATGGGACTTTACATACACCTTTGAATTTCTTCGCTGACTTTTGTAGGTTTCAAAGTACAAATGCCAAAGTAAGTATTGGCACTAAGAATATAAGTAAATGATTAAAAAGTAGTATACGTATAGTTAGCGTCATATAGTACATGTCAGCCAAAGTGGCCAAATAGTTCGATACACCATATATTTTGTATGGTGTTCCGAAGTATTTGGCCCCTTTGGCTGCTACGTATTATATCACGCTGACTGTACCACGCCATGACTGCCCAACAGCATGCCCTGATCATGCAAATAGGAACTTTTACTTGAACATTGCCACACGCAACACATGGAGCTGACCTGGACTACTGTGAGTAGAATATAAGCAATTATATTACTGATTCGGGTGAGATTATCGTGCTTGACGATATGTACTAAGGCCAATTACTTTATTTATTTATTTATTCGGGATGGCGGCTCTGAACAGCAGCTCATAATGGTGAATTCGACACTTTCAATCTATATAATTATTTAAATTGGCCAGTGAAATGACATGCGGTAGAGTCGCAAGGCCGGTTATGCGACCCCAGAGGCGGCTTGCGACCACCTGGAAGACGTGGTTTTATCAAAGATATTAATATTTTTACAGGCCCCCATAGAAACAGTGACTTGGTTATTTTTTATATAGAGTAGCTGTCGTCGGAATCTTTTCCGTCCCGTAAATTCCGTCACGGATTTCCACTCCGTCATAATATATGAAAGTTTAACTAATATTTTTGTTACTCAATCAAACAAAAACGGCTAAACGAATTTGCACCCAGATAGGGCTGTAACCTGAGATAAATACCGATACTGGTTAGTTGATGAGCCGGACAGAAACTAGTCTTTAAATAATAAATAATTTTATATACCATTAGGCTTCTTTCTGCTGCTGCTGCTTGGACAAACGTCCAGGGCTCGAAAACCGGCATTTTTTTTAAACCGGGGTCATATGTTCGTGTTTTTGTCGTAAGTTTCGTGTTTTAGGAAAAATTCTGGAATTATGTACAATCAAACAAATAAATATACAAATGTCAATCATTTAATGGCATAAAATTGGGAACATGTTGGTTTACTTTTTTTTATTAAAAATGGGATTGCTCTTGGCCAGCATCTAGCCAGGGGGCAAATATGAGGCCGACGATGAAGCGAGCTCACCCAGAAGATGCCTATTCACTCGTGCCTTAAAAAGGTCCTGGTTATATGAACTCGGAAATACAGACGCCGGCAGAGAATTCCAAACCTTAGAAGTGCGCATGCGCTTTACGACAGATAAATACATAATTATTTCGTTTTATTTGTTGTAACGTGTAATTTTGTGATGTATGTAGTTGCAATAGCTTTTCTCAATATTATCGTGATACTAAAAATATTCACGCATGTGCCTAAGGTAAGCAATTTTAAAATACTTCTAGTATATTGTAATCTCTATTTGCTAGTAAGCTTCGTGCAGTTTAACACCAGACCTAGCCATTAGTTTAGCTGTGTTTAACCGACTAAAATTTCATTTCGTCTTTGTCTTTAAATCATTTTATTTTATTTATTATAAATTATGTACAAGCTCCCCCTTGACTTGGCCCAGCAGTAGGGCTGCCTGACTGACAACCTTAGAAAAAAAGTGAATATGTTCAGCGATGATTCTTTGCTATATTGTTCGGTTTATAACCGACTTAAAAAAAGGAGGAAGCCCTATGTTTCACTCACTGTATGTATTTTTAACCACGACGGAACGGCTAAGATATATATGCGTTCAGGGTCAGAGGTTGTATGTTTGTTTGTTTGTGCAATATCTCCAAAACGGCTTGACCGCTTTGGATACAGTTTTATGCAATGAATTACTGGTTCATTCGGGACGAACTTCAAATAAATAAATGTTACAACGATAACAAATAAATGTTACAAAGATAACACCAGGGGCTCTGAAGTTAAATTTTCGCTTGAAAGTTCGTTTGAGCGCATTTTCTCTGGAACTGCCTGACCAGTGGGGACAATTTTGATAGGGCTTAGTGAAGATTACAAGATCTGATGATAGAGCACAAAAACATAGTTGAGAATGTACAGATGTAAGGTATATTTTTGGCTGTTTTTGGGCCCTTTTGTTTTTGTGTTGTTGTTGTTTTGTTTTGTTTGTTGTGTGTGTTGTTGTTGTGTTTTGTTTGTTTTTGTTTTGGTTAGGAACCGTTCTTAATGAACTTCTGAGAGTCTGATGATGAAGTAGAACAACTTCACAAAATACCGTTCGAAGAAACATAGCTACTTAACCGCTTTTGGGCTCTTTACATTGTGTTTGCTGAGTAGCTTCTGTACAATGGTCTGCTGAAGTTCTGATGATGGATCAGAATAATATTAAAGGGAATCTTGTTAAGGGGTAATTATTTAGTGAACCATGTTTAAACTTTAGGACTAGTACGATTTGTGTATAAAAATTCCCCAATATAAAAAAAAAAAAAAAACTGTTTTGTTAGTATTTATTAAGAAGCCTCTTCATATGAACTGCTGAAGGCCTAAAGAGCAGAACAGCATCATAGGGATTTTTGTGAAGGTAGTGTTGGGATTCTTTTTTTGCTAGCTTTTACGGAAACGACTGCCATCTGAATTCCCAACACAAGAGGGAAACTATACATTATTGGGATTAGGCTTCTAAAGAGAGTCGGCAACTTGACTGTTAGAAGTTCTCAAGCCACCCGAAGGCCTCTAACTTAGCTTAACGACTGCTGTCATTAGATCAATGGCTTAACGTGCCTTCTAAAGCAAGCTTAGTTAAACACTCAAAGCGGTCGTTTATCCAAGAGTTGACCTGTGCCGACGTAACCTCGCATACTGCACGCGGTATGCAGGCGATAAATTTAACACTGTATTTCTGTTAACTTTTCAGACTTAAGTCATTGGAGCGGGCAAAATGAAAGTTGCATCAGTTATTTTGGGTTCATAACTCAAAGTGCCGGCCACCGAATCAAAACACTTCCAAACTGTTGTGTGAACCATTCGAAGCATTTCATACAGTGGAAACGATACGACTGAATAGTATAGTACGATACTGCTACGATGTGCTAAGAATTTATAAAATTTCAGCTGAAGGACTAGTTATGTATGTATGTACGGATTACGGATGTAAAAATTATTTATTGTTAATGAGTGAAACATAACAATAAAACAATAATTACAAGGATAGTTGACATATGTACAAAGGCGAGCATAAGCATAAGCTTAAGCAATTAAGAGTTTTTGAGTTACAATGGCTATGAACTTATTTAAAGAAAAGTTGCTTTAGTTACCCGCCCAAACTTGATTTAATTTTTAGCTTATCAGTCAGTTATCCATGTGACTTATATCCCACTAGATTACGAAGGGTAGGTACATTTAGTTTTGCATTCATAATAAGCACGAAGCGGATATTGGGATTTTATGAGAAGTAAAGAACAGTGGACTGCCATCTCGCTCATATTTGGAGCACCTCAGCTAGGGAAGCAGCTCCACCTAACAGTAGACCGCAGCCATAATGTTATAACTCCTTGTTTTTAACCAACTAAAAAGAGGTTTTAATTTTCGCTGTATGTTTTTTATGTATAATGTTCGCCGGTTTCTTTGCATCTGATGATTAGATCATAGGAAAATCGAGGGCAACTCTCAAACTTTATAGGCATTTACTATCTGTTTCATATGTTTTACTATCTGTTTCATATGTTAATGGGCATTTACTATCTGTTTTATTTGTTTTCTAAAGCTATTCAAGTATTTGCATCTGGTAATCGCCATCTGATGTTCATGAACTGGTGAAGATACAACTCCTTTACAGTTAGGAGTTGGAGGATAATTCTCGAGTTAAATATTAACGGTATTACGTATAAATCGATACCTTTATTCTTTCAGGTTATTCAGGAGAGCTGATCATTATGATCATCATCATCCTAGCGTTATCCCAGTACAGTTGCATCCTGAACGATGCCCGCTGTCCGCCACCTAATCCCAAGAATTAGTCTAGGCACTAGGTTTTACGAAAGTGACTGCCATCGGACCTTTCAACCCAAGGGGGAGACTAGACCTTATTGGGATGAGGCTTGTCAAGTGAGTTGGCAACTTGACTATTGGAAGTTGGCATCTAACTTGGTTTACAAAGAAGGGAGCGCTCAGTTAGTAACCACTCAAAGCGGGCACCTATCCAAGAACTGACCCCAGCCAACCTTAACCTCCGGCATACCGCACGCGGTACGCGGCCGCTGCTGCGGGCGACGAGCGCTCCTCATGTCATTCAGGTGAGCTGATGATGGACGGTAAAACTCCTTAACGGTTAGGAGTAAGAGGATGATTCTTTAAATATCATAATTATGCACATAATAATAGGCCATTAGCCGTATTCGTTCAAGTCATTCAGGTTAGCTGATGATGGAAGGTAACTCTAAAACAGGAGTTAGATGATGCGTTAAGTACGATTTTTGACACTACATGCAAAAAAAAACAAATTAAAACTCCCTACCTATAAATAAGTTAGAATTCGGTGCCTAGGCTTGCGTGTAGATGTATTTTGTTTTTTACCGACTTCAATAAAAGGAAGGAGGAGGTACTCATTTCGTATGCATGTTTACTTGTTTTTTATGTATATATGTATGTTCCCCGATTACTCTTGACCACGTTGGCCGATTTTGATAATTCTTTTTTTCTTTCATAACAGGTACCCTGGCATTGAACCTCAGATCATAGAAAGAAATAGATGTGAAATGGGGGCGAGGCGCATGTCGCCGTGACATGGTCAAGAAGAAGTTTAAGTGATAATATATGAAAAAGCGTGATATTTTCTGCGAGCTGTACATTGAAAGATTTGTCCAATAATCACCCCGTACCGCGCTAAACCACGGCGCAATGTATCATGCCGCTGTAGCTTTGGTCGCTGCGTAAATTATTTAGTGGTGCGCAGTCGCCGGCCCACTGTTAGGCTCCGCCCGACTAGAGTGGTGCCGGTCAAAATTGCAATTTATGCGTCATCGATAAAATAGGAATAGAATGTCGAACTAGTCATTTAATATCAACGGTAAATTCACAAATCAATATTTAATAAACATAACTTTGTTCCAAAAGACTGCAGACCAACTTCCAAATTGATCTTATTACCCAACTTTGATAGAAGAAAGAAGGTTCTCACTGTTCTCAGTTCGTATTAATGTTTTTTTTTATGTATGTACCGCTATAATGCTTTACTATTTAATACAACTTTGGTGATTATATGAACACCATCTAAACTTGTTTTAATGATTTTTTTAATGTATGTACCGCTATAATGCTTTACTATGTTATACAACTTTGGTGATTATATGAACACCATAAAATTTAAATAGTCATCAATATCTTAACATAATAATTTAGAGATCGATGTCGATAAAACATCATTTAACGTTTGTCTCCCTCTAGTGTTCATTGCCTTTTTTGAGGGGTGCGTAAAGCCAAGCGCAGCGCTTGTTTGCATGGTGTCGTAAACTCGGCGGCACCGCCCGAGGTTTTGTTTTTACACGGTTCAATGTATGTGTGTGTGGACTTGGTGGGAGAAAACTGGGGACATTGGTTTTCGTTGAAAGGAAGCAGTAGGGCACTTCTCTCTTTTTTATGTTCTGAGCATTGAACCCATATAAATTTGGTGAAGGTCTAATGATGGGATCTAGGAGGAATCGTGGGAAATCCTCGAATTTGATAGGCAAGCATATGCCGATTTCGGTATTTTCTGTAGGTAACCAAGCATGTGATTATTACCAAACTTGTGATTATTTTGGAGTCACAAGTATCCATCCCTCCATAGGTTTCGGCGATCACGTCTTTTTTTTTCAAGATTCAAAGAGTTTATTTGTTCATCATAGGTAATAACAAGGTGTTAACAATTTTTCGTATCACTATGTGGTGCCTGTCGGCATACAAATATAATTGTCAAAATCATACACGTCTTGGAGTTTGATTTTATGGATCAATGTCTGTCGCACTAATGCGAGACGGATAGACTTCAAAGTATGCCAACCCAACGCCAACAGAGATGTACGTCAGTTTGTTTTAGGTCTACCGATTAATTCCGTTTAGGCCGCCAGGGACCTGCCGCGTTCCACGTCTGAACTGAACGATAGAGTTCCGTTGTCCCGTCCTTCTTCCGTTAAAATCAAGACTCTTCAAGATGGCACCTTATTTCTAGAACCTACTGTTTGCCATCGTATTGTAGCTTTGTCCTATCAATAATTGGTCCTGCCATTAGTTAATAATCGACTAGTAATGTATTAATGATACTTTTAACATATTCTTAGTACAAATAAAGATTATGATTATAACCCGTAACTTTTTTATATCACTGAATTGTTTAATAATGGTACGCATTATAATTTGTTTAATAAAGTTTTCTGGGAGATTATTCTATATTATAAACGTTTTATTGTAGTAAAGGCTTGTTTCTATACTTTCTGTTATGCGGAGTTTATATGGTGGCGATAACGCGATTATCATTCCCTTTGTTATTACAGATAGTAAATAACTGGGTGACCGGTCTTCACTCTGACTGCATTTTCCAGAGATACGACAAAGCTAGATCGATTGTTGGCCCCCGAAAACCCAATTTAATTGAAATCGTTTGAGCAGTTTCCAAAATCCCGATATAAAGAATTGCCCGTTTAAACGTACAAGATACGTTTTGTCTACCACGGAACGTTGTTATATACGGGTATACCTATGTTACTATCCTTGTAACTAGGATACCACCTGGTATTCACGGGCGAGAAAATGCTTTTCTGTTAATACATTACATAATGGTAAAATGTCTACATTTCGCGTATTCCCGTCGAAGAAGTTCCGTGGTGGAACTAATAGAGATTTTTTCCCAATAGTTCTGTAAACGGTAGAAAGGGGTAGTTAGGTATTCTGTACGACGACGAGCGAAGCGGAGTGTTAGTAGAACTGCGAACCTACAACGCGTGAGCCGAGCAGTTCATTCCCAGTAGTCCCGTGGAAGTAGTTCCGTGGTGGAACTAGTGAGACTTTTTTTCCCAATAGTTCCGTCAACGGTACAGAGTGGTAGTTAGGTACGACGACGAGCGAAGCGAGGAGGAGTGTTAGTAGAACTGTGACCCTACAACGCGCGAGCCGAGCGAGCGAAGCGAGCGTGCCGCGGCAGCGGCCGGCGAAGCGCCACAACTGAACATTGGGAACGGAACTATTGGGAAAAAAAGTCTCACTAGTTCCGCCACGGAAATACTTCCACGGGACTACTGGGAATAAACGAGCCGAGCGAGCGAAGCGACCGTGCCGCTGTAGCGGCCCGCGAAGCGCCACAACCGAACATTGGAATGGAACTAGCGGGAAAAAGTCTCACTAGTTCCGCCACGTAACTACTTCGATTGGACTAATGAGAATAAATGCGTATAACAACCTCTGTGGCACGGGCAAAATAAGTGGAAATCACCTTTGTGAAATAGAATCATGAAATTCCAAACTCCATCATCCCTACCGCACTTACTTTAACTCGAGCGACAGGGATGAATCCATCAAATTGCAATTTTTGCGATTAAACCGCTGACATGTGATTTCCCTGGATTATATTTAGCTTCCTCATGCTTGCCGATGTTAGACCAACATATAAACCCCGCATTATAGGTTTAGGAAACTACTAGGTCTAAATAAAAATATTGAACCCTTTGAACGCCAAGAGCAACTAAAGAACGAAGATGTTGCATGTTGCCGTGCCTTCGGCTACGCTACCAGTCGCCGTCCTTTACACTAGGGTTCAAATTAAATCTTATGGACAGTTAGTGGGCGTTTAACGCATTCACTGCCAGCAACTACTTTCATCTAGTGCTCTGAACGCGTCTGTGAGTTCATATAATTTAGCTTGATTCGCCCAGTGCCTTCAACGCATATGCAAGTTGTATTCATTTTGCAATGTTACACATGTCTTATCTTATCCTGAACTCATATGTGTGTTTGAGGCACTGGGTATATATTTGATTAAACTCTCATGTGCATTTGAAGAACATAGAAAAGTGCGTATATGCCGCACTAAATGTAAAAATATAACCAGAGGTCCAGAAAAAAGAACTGTCAGCGAATGCGTTACGTGACACTGCCGTTCATGAAGAATGGTATTCAAAGGGTTACTACAGTACATCCTTAAACCACCACAGTAGATTCCGTAAGTAGTGTCTCACACGCCAAACACTTTATAGCAAAAGACAGAAAATGAACCTTACTTGAGAGTATGTAGGTTGCCTTTACAATATTTAACATCGAATGATATGAGGTCATGGCGTGTGGGTCGCTTTTACCGACTTGAAATTCAATGGTGGCGAAAAGGTTAAGTTTACCGTTCAAAAGCGCAAAAATTATCAAACCCGCGAAGGAGAGCCCAATGTGCATAGACTAGGACATCTAACGGCAAAATGGAGTAGAAAGTGCGCTGTACAGACAATTTTTTGAACAATAATTCTTCTCAATTTAATCTGTAACTGAATGTAAGAAAACTCAATTGTTCAAGGCCAACTATTGCTCAAAATGTTGCCAGTGTAAACGCACCTTAAGCGCTCTCTTTGCCTTGACACTCCAAACCATTGATAGGTACTGGATTTAATTACTAATACTGGAATTTAATTTAATTACTAATACTGGAACTTAATATTTTGACGCTATTTTATGTAAAATAGGATAGGCAAGTTTTTTTTTTTAAATATTTACCTTTTATAAAATTTAAGCGTCTAAAACGATTATGTGGAGTCGGCATTATTACTAAAATATAATACGATTACTCCAAGTGGCAAATAGCCGAACTATTTAGCTACTTGCTTCCTAGAGTGTCTAATAACTTATTCTACTACACACAAGATGTCACTTTAACAATAATTTGACTTTTTTTTTAAAGTCTTATAATTATAGTTATTACGCTTCGGTAATTATTAGATACAATCAACGCATTTTAGGTATATTTTATGTTGGGAACATAAATTACATTGCGGCTTAATGCAAACTACGAGGCACTCGACAGCTGCAGATGAAATCATCACATCAGCCAAAAGACGTCCACTGCTGGACCAGACCTTCTCCCAAGTATCTCATGGCCGCCCACTGCCACTTGAGTCCTGCATCACTCTGAACTATGTCAACGGCCCATAGCTCTCCTACGGATCTTCAATTTCTGATTCGATCTCGTAGGGAAACTCCGAGTTCCATTGCTCCCTGACTGACATTGAGCTTTCTCATTCGGCCCACTGTTAAATACATTACGAGTATATGTTTTATTAGTCATTATTCGCACTTATGCGGTACTGTGTTTCTCCTCCTCACCACAAATTTTGTACCGTTTAAAAAATCTTCGGGTTAAAGTCGTATCGAGTCGATTAATTCAGGCAATAAACCATCTATGTGCACTAACTTCCGTTTAACCGTTTCTGTTTGATTAAATTTTAAATTCCCAAGAATCTAAACATACAAACTTTCACATTTATACTATGAGTAGGTATGATTACTTTATCCTCCCGAGCACGCCTGTATACGGGAATGCGTTTTAGAGATATAATGAAATAGATTGAGAAAATATATAATTTAATCTTACTTTCACAATTGAATTAATTCGACTAGGACGTTTTAACAACAAAAATATTCCACGTCCGTGGCAAACAAGCATACGGCCGCCTGATGGTAAGCAGACACCGCAGCCTATGGACACCTGCAACTCCATGGGGTTGTCGACCCTTTGGGAAAACCTCGGCAGGGAGCTCATTCCACAACCGGAGAGGAAATTCCTCCCTTCCTATTGCTTTTATTTAATTATTTCACATCGTAGGACAAACCGGACAAAAACATCCGTTTTGTCCTACGAAAATTGACATATAATATCGTAGGACAAAACGGATTTTTTTGTCCGGTTTGTCCTACGATGTGAACAAAATCGTAGGACAAATCGGACTACATCAAATTTACCGCTTCCCCGCTTTTATGTACAAGTGACAACTTCGGCGGTACTTCAGGAGATAAATGAGGTCTAGGAATACAACTGGCAATTATAGCTTTATTTATTTATTTATTTAAATCTATACATATATAATTGTATTCTGTAAAGATTGTAGAACTGTATAATGCGATATCACAATAAGGTTACGAATAATGCGAAAAATGTAATATATATGTATAGGATTATTCGCAAATCGCCTTTGTGAACCCATTGCTAAGTACCATAAAATGGGGTGAGCAGGGTTCGCGGGGAGAGCTGGGTTATGAATGGGGAGAGAAGTGATGAAATGGGGGTTAGATGGGATTTTAAGGCTACTGCTACAAAAATAATGTATTCCAATTTAAAATGGAGCTATAGTAGTCATAGTCGAATACTCATAATAAAAGAAACGACCCAACAATCTTCCAAAATCACCTTTGTATGAAATCCCATCTCACCCCAATCACGAGGGACTACGGGGTGAGGTGGAATATCCAGTTTATTGACAAAGTTATGAAATGGAACTACCCAAAATAAAATAAAAACTATATTCAAACATCCGGAACACTTATTATATACACCATTCAGTGTGCACATGTAAAAATAAAATGTTATCGAGGTTTGAATGTCAATTTTGTCCCTACTCACCCCATTTTACGGTATTAAGTTCTGTTTCCTAAAAAGTTGTCCACAAAACTGTGATACATACGAGTACAGACCTCACGACGCCTACTTGCCCAAGCCACAGAAATGAGTGAATGTTTTGGTAAGTTCAAAAATATTAGTTTAAATTTAGAACCAACAACATATTGCAAGCGCGAAATTATAGAGAGATTGAAAACACTGCATGATTATTAATTGGCACAGTCAAGAATTAATAAGCGTCCACTGAGAATTCACTGTCCCCTAATGAACTAAATTGAAGTTCCCTGAAATCATGCTGCATTATGCCCTGTAATTACCCTTTAGATGCACATTTTACTAGACTCCATTTGGTCTTTATTAGTCTAACAAGTTTTTAATAGCTCAGCATTCTATGAAAAATTCAACTAATTGGTAAGGGACAGCAAAAATAACTCGTACCCCGAAAATTAGATGATATTTTATGATCTGTGTTTGAT
Organism: Notocelia uddmanniana; assembly: GCA_905163555.1. Lineage (NCBI taxonomy): Eukaryota > Metazoa > Arthropoda > Insecta > Lepidoptera > Tortricidae > Notocelia > Notocelia uddmanniana. The sequence goes on from LR991063.1 coordinate 6,098,879, forward strand.
CCGGTAGCATAATTATGATTGTTATGCTGAAAAAGAATTTCGAAACGTTTGTCCATTACGTACACTACAGGTAAGTACAAGAGACGAACTGTGGAGTGAAAATCTTTCAATAAAAAAAAGAAATCTTTCAATAATAGTTCATTACTGCAGATGCCATGCTCTTTGATTTTGACGAACGATGCGAAGCGGAGAAGCCACTTTCAATCAAAATGGTCATTCTAAAGTTGAAAAATGTTAAAATTAATAACATATGGAAAATGTGCTATGTATTTATAATGAGTAATAATTAAACGGGATTCAAAAATTTACGCATTTTAATAACATTGAATTTGATTTCGTATTTTTTTATTTGAAAATATTTGAGACATTTTTAAAAACGTCACCTCTACCACTTGTAAAAGTAAAGCGTTTAGTCTATGGCAATTATAAAAATAAAGAAAACGAGGGAAACTTAAACGTACCGAGCATTTGGCTGTTTGTAGTTACGCTTCTTAGTCAAAACGTATTTTTAAAAGTTAAAAATAATACAATAATGGAATTTCATATCGTTGCTCGGCCGCTGCGGTAGGGGCAATAATGATTATTAACTTTTTAAATTTGCGCAAGTCAATAACGCGAAACTTCACGGACTATTTTAAAGGCGTAAGCGACGTAGTAAGGCGACTGCTTCCGAGCATATTGGAGACAAAAAATATAAATCCAAAAGTGACAAACATTTACTTACCTCGACTGTACATAGCTATTATTTGTATTTGGCGTGCGGTGTACCCTCGGTAAGAGGTACAGGTTGAGTACACCATCCCGTAGCTGCGTGTTAGTCTCTCCAACAAAAACTTCCTAGATAGAAGTCATTGAGGAGCACCTCCCACGTGTGGTGCGCACGGCCCACTCTCGGGAAGAGGAACAGTTGAGCACGCCGCCCCGTCGCTTCGCGCTAGTCTCTGTGACCGACAAACAGACTTACCTAGATAGAAGTCCTTGAGGGGCACCTTCCACGTATGGTGCTCGCGATCGACTCTCGGGAAGGGGTACAGTTGAGCACGCCACCCCGTCGCTTCGCGCTAGTCTCTGTGACCGACAAACAGACTTACCTAGATAGAAGTCACTGAGCGGCACCTCCCACGTGTGGTGCGCACGGCCCACTCTCGGGAAAGGGTACAGTTGAGCACGTCGCCTTGCCGCTTCGAGCTAGTCTCTGTGACCAACAAAGACTTACCTAGATAGAAGTCATTGAGCGGCACCTCCCACGTGTGGTGCGCGCGGCCCACCCTCGGGAAAGGGTACAGGTTGAGTACGCCGTCCCGACGGAGCTTGGCACTGGTCTCTGAGACAAACAGATAGAAATAAAAATGTGTACTGTTGATACAATATATGTACAGTCAACAGCAAATCTAGATGAACATTTTAGTACTTTGTCGCACTAACATAACAATACTTCGACATTTGGGATACGTCAAAGTAGTGAAAGTAACAAGGTACTAAAATGATCCTCAACTTTTGCTGTTGACTATACTAACTTATGTATCTACGTTTTGCATGTGCATAAAGCACCGGTTCTCTGGTAATACCACATATACGTCATGAGTGTCATGACACTCTGAAGACTTCGGATTGCACCTGTCTCTACTTACTGGCTACCTTTACCTATCTAATGCATGTAAATAGCTGCTTTACACATAAATGTAAACACATCTTTTTATTTTCTTATTGTCATAAATATTAGTTGTGTCAAGATTGTTTCTGTATTGTAAATATTTACTGTGTGAGTGTTTTGGTTAACCATTGTAAACTCGCACATGTTTTGATTATAATAAATAAATTATTTTCCTGGTTTAAATAAAGATTTAATTTTCATTCACCGATTATATCTGTACAGATATAGTCGGTATACTTTCAGTGTTAAAAAAATTCTGGACATGCACTTTCGCCGTCTGACAATAATGTCACGTCACACGACTCTATAGTACGTAAACGGTGTCACCGACTAACTTAATGTATGGCGTCACAACAGATTTTACTCTATTAAGATTGTCAGTTGGCTAATTGATTCAGAGGGCCTACTCCGAACTTCGAAAATCGAACTTCGTATCGTGCCGCCCCTTTCCGTCCTATAGTGTGAAAGTTCACGAGAGTGAAAGTGACGGCGCGACATGAAGTTCGATTTTCGAAGTTCCGAGTAGGCCCTCAGGATGTCGTGTCGTTACTGATAATCACACTTAATGAATATCGACGCGTTGACCGGTTGGAAAAGGTCGTGTATTCGACACGTATGTTAATTGAATTCAGCCTGAATGATTCTACCAATCATTGTAGGCTGTTACTTTTTTCAACCTTAGTGTTTTGCTTTTGAGTTTTAAGCAATTTTTATCATGGTGTGTGGTCCTTTATTTGACACAAACATCATCTCTAAGGAATTTAGTTCCACCTCGTCTATTGTTCCCAAAAAACTACTGTACAGTGAAGTGCAAAAATGCACTCAAGTGCAAATAAAACTGTATGCGTTGATGCTACGGAAAGTCTACTCATTTTTTGCTCAAGAGTGTAGACTAACCGAAACCTTCAACATAAGTCATATTATAAGTGCCGGAGTTAAGGTTTCGGTACAATATGTCCTATGAGACTTAAAGGCGTACCACTGTACGCCTCAAAGATATTATATTTCACTAAATATCCGGTTCTTTGACACGCCTTTCTGACGAGATTAGGAAAGAATAACCACTGATTTTCAGATATATGATTCTTGATTATGTATTGTAATGGTACTTAATCTGTGACCAGAGCCGAGACATGATTACTTAAAATTTCATCGTTAGAAAAAAAACAAAGTTGAGTATTTTTTCCTCAGCCTACTCAAACAATACATTGTTAAACGACACAACCAAATTAAAATGATGGTTTTTTACCTCGTCTAAAATGTCCCAAGAGAACTTTCTTTCATACTTATGAATAAGACTCAAATTCCAATATTTATCAAAACTTTTCCAAAAAACCGCAACTTGTGTAGATGACATAAGCTTGTGTCCTACATAGGGGGCGTGGTTCATCGAATCTAGGTACCCCATCTTAATGACACCCACCATGGGACCATGGGACATATTTTTGAGTAAGTTGTATGTACCCATATTTATGCACTGGAATGTACACGAGTATTAATGCAAATGCTATTTTCTTTTTCAGCCATGTTATCGAAATGCATCACTTTTATCCTGCTGCTGATATAATTTAGAAGGCAAAGTGCGTAACGAAAACTATTAATCACGTTTCAGGCCATTATCCTGATCTGGAAAGATTGAATTTTTTTCTCAGAAAATTAATATACATGCAAGATCGGGTTCCAGGAAACTTAGCATGTTAGGTACCTATAAAAACCAACGCGTTGAAACGCGTGACACTTTTTTAGAGCTCCCGAGAAATATAACCACCTCATTACTCACGATAATGGTTAAAAATATAGTTTCAGTTTTTGTTACACCATTACTTATAAACTGTATACAAACAGCAAGTAAGCTATAACGCTATGAGAGAGAAAAAATACGCTTCTGACGGTGAAATTAGATCTGCAATATTCGAAATGTACGTCGTTTTCGCTCGAGGGAGTAAAAGATCACATCACAAAAGGTGAATAAAGTGTACAGTCACCAGCAAAATAATAGACGCATAAAGTACACGATTGTTCGTTATTAAAATGCTTAAAATGTTGAGCTTAACTTAGTGCTACTGCTTTATGAAGGGTTATTAACTACAATCTAGAGTTAGCGAGTAATTTATTGCTAGATCTAAATCTAATGTTTTCCGTCTGTCCCGGCGAACTTCGCAGCGCCCCCGACCCGTTACGTACGAAAAGTATGAGAAAATTGATTTTTTCCGTACATTTTACCGATGTGTTAATAGTTTTTCTACTATTCGGAGCAAAATCAATGGTCATAAAAATCGGCCCAATTGTTCTAGAGTTTTAAATGGTGTAACTAACACGACTTTGTTTTGTATATATATATAGTATATACAGGCTGTAACAAAAAATGCCTGGATCCGTTTAAAGCTTGAGCGGGGTGGAGGGCGGAGGCGATTTGCGGTACAGCGAACGCGTTCCGGGGCACGTCGCACCAACAAACTGGGCGGTATTCGGTAGAGCGGAAGCGGCGTGTGTGGCATACTATGAAGTCGACAGTGGACAGTTTCGGAAAAATTAATAACGCTAAACCGCCTCCATCTCGCACAGCACCGCGCCCGCTCTGTGACTTTCGAGCTGGCATTAATTGGTATCTCATTCTGACTAGAAATAAGTAGATAAAATTTTCTTTTGACTCAATGTTTTTTTTTTTTGGTTTTGTAGGGGGGCCTTCTTTAAAATTTGCCAATCAGCGAAGTTACAGCATAACGCCAGTATATTAAGATACTAGCTTTATTCTGTAACTCTGTCCGCGTGAGCTTCTATACCAACTTTCGGAAGGATTCTACGTTTTAATTCAAGCTATAAATTTGTTTTAATTAGTAGTTTGGTTGCTTAGTACTTTTAGTAGTTGTCTAGTTTTAATTCAAGCTATATTTTGTATATGTACCCCCAAGTTCTTCTTAATCCCCTCAGTTGTTTATACGAGACTGAATAACAAAGTTTGCACCAATCCGTCTCTAATCGTAAAAACTGCACGTTAAACCTGATTAATATGGAATGCTTGTCAATTTTCATTGGAACGACAGCAAGCTGCAAGCACCATCCACCATTTTTGAAAATAGCACGAACATTTCCCCTAAGTCTTTTTTTACTGTGACAGTGAGAAACAAGCTTACGTAATACGAAGCCTATGGACGTTTGCGATTCCAGGAGAATGACAAGCCACCACCACCACCATATCAGTCCTAGGAAGTCCACTGCTGGACATAGGCCTCCACCAATTTCATGGGGGGTAAATGCCATAATCGCCACGCTTGGCATGCGGGTTGGGTTGCACCATATTTAACGTTTGTCGGCCTGTAATCATAAGTTGTTAGAGCCCACCCCTTTTTTCTAATCACTGGCGGAAAGTAATTCACACACAGGACACCAATTTAACTCGGTTAATAGTAATTTTGTGACAACATCATAAAGCTATATATAGATATCCAAAGTCAAATAAGTATCATGACACCCACAGTATTATTGAAATAATGATTTAATTAACCTCATAACCACAATAAACCCAAATTGTGATATAGACAACACGTTAATTAATGTAAGGCGTCAGTAAGTCTGATACTTTAACAATAATAATTAATGAATATTCTATTAAAGCGCACTACAAAGTGGATAAATTATAAACAAAAACGTAAGACTAGTCAACAATAGGTGGTCTTATCGCTAAAGAGCGATCTCTTCCGTACAACTTTTGGATAGCAGTAAATTTAGAAATCAGTAGTTTTCAGCTAGGTCGTTTTTTTTTGGAAATAGAGTAGTGTTGCATGTTGACCGATGATACGAGTATTGCAGCTTTTTGGTACAGAACCCCAAAAAAAGAAAACCAAGTAATCAAACATTATTCCAAAATACTAATTACAAAATTTCACATTTTTCCGTTAAAAATTACAGTGGTAAAATGGTTATAGGTTGGCAAATAAGGCTGACTTCTTGAATTAATTTCTCTAGTTATTTTTTGTAAATATGGATTTTGAGGTAAATCACGTTACTCGAATTGTAAGGTATTAAAATTTTAACTTAAACTACTTTTTTACATTATTTTCCTATGGGTAGCCTTAATAAAACACATTATAACAATGTTTTACTATACACAAATATTCCCCACACAATACGTAATGCAAAATCTGCAACTGGCCAACACCGAACTGAAACAAATGAACTGTCGCTCGAATGCAAAACCACAATCATCAAACATTTCCAAGACGTTTCATTGCGGCATCGGTTTACAAATTGGCTGACGAATGTTCGGGCCCAGCTATAAATACGATGCAAAGCTGAACGATAAATATCAATGAATTCGTTCAGTGCTGTGTCTGGGGGTTATTTGACTGAAGGTATCGGATTGAAATCAAATTTACATTTGTTACGTGCATTTTTTTCATAGCATTTGGACTTTTACCTTACGTCTCTAGAATAGACGCGGGGAAAAGGGAAATTAAAGCCGGTCCCGTTAAGAGGAGGCCAGCAATAAAAATGTCAAGACATTATTATTCTAATTAGAAAAGGTAAGTATGCGCGCAAATCACAATCAGCGTTATTTTTCAGGTTTATGGTGCCTTTGTTCAAGTGTTGGAACTCCAGTACTGAACGTTCGCGACTGCCTGACTGACGCAAGGAGCGTAATATTTAATAACAACAGGTCCGTAGTGTCAAGCAAGACGGTTTTTCATTTAGTTGTCTCTTTGATAGTACGATCATTTACGGCTGCTAGCGCATTGTCTTCATTTAAAAGCACACCAAAATGTCAAATCCCGCATAAACCAAAACGTCAAAACTGGCCAATATTTCGCTCAGCGTGTAAGCATTGCCATCCAGCGTGGCAATGCTGTCAGCCTTCTGAGCACTTTTGATGGGAAATGAGGGTGGAACAGCAGTTACCGTTAGGGTTTGCAGTCCCGGTACCGATTTCTATTCAAAATCCCGGGAATTCCCGGGGTTTCCCGGTAAATTGCATGCCCTAGTTACCGTTGTAGTGATACATGTAGTGATAGAGTGTGTTCGCAGCGAGACTGTGAGAGCAGCTTGGTTTGACAGGAAACTGCTTTACACTGGATTTGCTAACAGTATTTTGTATCTACCTATATCGGATGAAGCCGAGATTTTGTATAATTTAATGGAGGTAGTCTTAAAATCTAGCTCTTCTGTAAATACGTTGTTGTCTTCCGGGACGATATATTAACGTGATGACAATCCTTTTTAATCAATAATTAAATACTGTATTCTTTTGGACATGCAGAATATGTCATTTTATCAATAAAGATTCTAATTTTGCTAGATACAGAAGGTGAGTAATATCGTACCAAAAACTTCTACTCTGATTTCAGGTAATTTTCCTGAGCTGTAAAATTGTAATCTGAACCGGTATTAGGCTTTCAAACTAAACTGGCCCTTGCTTGTTATATGTCCCTACTTTCAAATGTTTGTCTTTTAAAAATAGAATTATAGAAGCATGTAACCAGAGCAGCATCCTAGGGACATCCCCTATCTTTTAAGACCAACAATAGAATTTCGGCCCTTTGCTATGAAATAAATATACAGGCTGAAATTTTATTGATTGTTAAAAATTTTCCCAGGCATTAGGTATCAATAAAAGATGACATTTAAAATTTCACAATAAAATGTGCTGTCCGAATAAATAATTAGGAACGTGTGGATAATTGGGAGTTGAATGACGCTCGAGGTTGGCGGTGCAGGAGGAGGGGCGCGCTCACCTATCTTATCTCGACCAAAATTGTAAATTAGTCGCACGCGCATCTCCGCGTGACCGGTTGTGCACTTCCGTGTTCTATCTCTCGTAAAGACGCGCGATTAATTTGCAACTCTTGTTTTATTTTTACTAGCTTCCAATGATATTTTAATATCATAGTAACTTTCATTAAAAGAACAGTTTTTCGACGCGTAAGTTTGTATCGGCGTCTCAACGTAGGGGCGGGGCGAGCGTTATTGCCACCTCCCGCACCACGCGCCACCGCGGTATCCATAAACGAATGGTTTTTTAGGATATCTTTCAGCTGCTCTGTCTTAATACTTAATACTGAAAGATAATGGAAGAAAAAACACGTAGTTTTTATTTTTCACTAAGGAATCCGCTGTGAAAATTTGAACAGTCAATAAAATTTCACCCTGTATACGTGTACATGTTTCCGACCGGGACTGTTCCCCTGTAATAGGTTTTAATTAACCTGGCCACGTACATCAAAAGACCGAAACTGACAATAGTAACTTGTTACTTCCAAGTCAAACGTCAAAGCTTGTAGTTCTAGCCTTGGCGCGACAAAGGCGCAAGTAAAGCGAGAAGTGTAACCACATACAACTTTGTTCCACTAAGTGTTAAGTTCAGTTTACACTCGGTTTAGCCGACGAGGTACGCGTGGGCAACTCATTAATCTCTCAAAGAAACTACTTTAATATTAAACTTTAAGACTTCTGAATTGACCTCAAACATTGTAACTGTTTTTGATTAGAAAGTTAGTCGACAAAGTTCTTGTCAAGTATTATAATCCTTTTAACACGTTAGCCGGCGGTAACGGCTATAGCCGTAGTTAGCATTCAAGCTTGAACTTTGCTGGCAGTACGGCCATCACCGTAAGTACCGCCGGCGAACGTGTTAAGGTGTAGCTAGGATAGCTAGCTACGTCGCCGGTCGCTAGCAATCTACTAGCCTTTTAAGTCTCATAAGCTTGAAACGCACGTTTTTATTATCATTAATAAAAAGAACGCAGAACAGTCAGCATCCAAAGTAGCTACGCATTTGAATACTTCAATAATACATTACTACAGAGGCCGGGACGAAAGGGGTTGCCGGCCGAAAACATATAGACGGCCGAGCGAAGCGAGGTCGGATAGGTCTCAGGCGGGCAACCCCTTATTTCCCGCCGAGGTATGTATAGTGCTTTTCTCAAACATGCAATGAAATAAACAACAAAAAAATCAAAGTTTTATTTTTAATACGCATAGTGGCAGAATGTCATGATGCCTGTGCCACAAATTTATGTGGAATGGAAATTAAAAAAGAGGACTTTGCCGGCCTAGGCCTGCAACATTTGTATGAAATTGCATTAACGACCTCTTGTCCTAGCCGCACCTGAAACGTCATACTTCGCAGCCTATTATAAGGCACATAACATCAATATTTCATTGCATGTTTGAGAAAAAGTCTTTATTACAAGGGAATAAGATGCTGACTGTACAGAGTGTACAGTACACGAAAAAAGTAGAGGCCTACAACAGGTGGTGGTTCAGGTAACGGATCACAAATGAAATGAGTACGCAATATATGTATAGCTTCAAATAAATACATAAACATTATAAAATTACTAAATGCTATGGAATCCAAGAAAAAATTAACTCGTTTCCTGTTAACTAGGGCATTGTTTTTATAGAATACAATAAATAAATTGTAGTTTTGTACGATTCAACTTGTTTTCATATAATGTATGTGTATGTGTGGTCGGCCTGTTTAGCCTAGTTGGTAGTTTCATTGCCTCTGAAGCTAGAGGTCCCGGGTTCGATTCCCGGTAAGGGTATTTGTTTCTGTGGTGAGCAGAGATATTTGTTCCTGAGACTTAGATGTTTTCTATGTATTTAAGTATATATCTATTAAATATATCGTCGTCTAGTACCCATAACACAAGCCTTATTGAGCTTACTGTGGGACTAGTTCGATTTGTGTAAAACATGTCCCCTAATATTTATTTATTATTTATTAATGTAACTAAATACCTATTTAAAAAATATGTAATATTTACATGTCGCTTATGATAGAATACTGTAACCTACACTTGCACAATAACGTCTGTGTATTTATAATTAAGTATTCCAGCATTTCCAGCGAATAAAGATTATGATTATTATCATAATGTATACACCCGATTATTAAATTATTCACGTTTCTCCTCACACTCGCTGCTGCCAAGAAACTAATCTATATCCTTTACGATAATCTTTGTCTTGAATACATTATCCTTGACATGTACCCTCAAAGAACCTAAAGATAATAATTAACGCTATTAGTACCCTCATATGTACGAAGTTGGCCCTTGTATGGTGTGCATGGGGCAAAACCCTTTGAGTAACACACCTTGGAAAAGCTATTTTTGGTCACTTCAGACATATTTATAGTTATCTCTTTAACAAACGTTCCGGGCTCTCTATCTAACGTGAAAATACAGTGTATATGTAATACTGGTATCGTACCATAAAATGATTTCAGACCATTATTATGAATAATATAAAAGTGGTATTTTTTCACAAACTCGAGAACTCAATGTAGTTCTGAAAATGGACCAGAAAACACGTATATACTCTGTATTGTATAAAAATCCATGTTAGTTGAGCCTATGAAAATAATCTATCGACTTATTTACAATAGTGACACCAGGATTCTAATTATAAACCATATCCAGTACCTACACCAATTCGTCCATTTTGGAATAGTTAACAAATTATAAAATTATAGGTATGGTACGGTCCGCCTCACAAGGAGCTTAACACCTTTGTACCGTGTCGCTCTAACGTCATGTTTCGACTCATACTAAATTGACAACGGTTGAAAGCGACAAAGTCCCAAAGTGTCCAGCTACTTATGAGGCTGACTGTACAACAACATAGCAAATACGTTTTAGACTAATGGCAGAAGTATGAATAGTATAGTAGTGTGGTGAAGTATAATAGTAGTGGTAGTTGTAGGCTTGTTTAGGTGGTAATGACACTGGCTACAAAGCTGGAGGCTCCTGGACGGTAAGGTCATTAATGTTTATGTGATGAGTAATAACATTTGTTCTTGAGACTTAGATGTTTACTTTGTATTTAATTATAGTTATTACCTCTAAAAAAACCCTTACTGAGCGTACTATGGGACTATAGTTCGATTTGTGGAAAGTCCCCTAATATTTATTTAGTATCGGATCATCAACACTACACCTCCAGTTAGGTACTCAAAACACATCAACTTTGGTCACCACTGTTTTGTGATAATAATTAATAATGTACAGATGTCAACAAAAGGTTACGTTTACCCTAATAATCAATTCATTCCATAATCAATGCTACTTACGCCTCCGATATGTTATACTCATACAAATCCAAAGGTCGTAACGGGACCGGAATAATAAATTACATATACGTTGGTCGTATGGCGTTAACCGTAAGTCGTTAAGCCGATTTCGATTCACTTATAGTTCCCAAATTAATCTCGGGGTGTAGTTGATGAGACGTATTGAATAGGAATAGATTTGGTATTTAAGCACTCTCCAAAATAATTTCTACAACACTTTTCTCTGATTTAAGATGTAGCATTTTAGAACCTAACATTTAAAAACCGGCAATTACCGTAGCTATCCACCCGTGACATTATGCGGACTTAAAATGTCACAAACTCTTACCCCCTTATTCATAAACGTCCATCAAGCCTCTATTAGTTAACAAGCTGCTAAAGTTGGTTTGTACTTATCTGATACTTTGACATTTATGTTTGTGAGAAAGGGACAAAACAACTTTTAGTTAACAGAGGTTTGTTAAGGTTTATGAATAAGGGGGTTACTCTGTAGTTGATACAACCATAAATTAACTTATCTAAGTAATCAATGGAAATTGTACGAAAGCTCGTAGGTTTGCTTTTCAAAGTATATTTTTTAAGTTCGGCTATTGCTCGTTAACTAGAAATAAATAAATATTGGGGGACAATATTACACAAATCGACCTAGTCCCAAACTAAGCAAAGCTTATACTATGGGTACTAGACGACGATATACATATTTATATAGACAAATACATACTTAAATACATAAGAAACATCCAAGACCCGGCAGTGATGATAATAAAATTATTATATTTAATAATACCATGTTCTTTTTTCAAATACTATTAACTGCAACAAAAATAAATAGTTTACAGTTTAATAACCTGAATCAAAATATTGATAAAGAAAACTCATATTATTTTTAAACGAACTATCCAACAAAACACCACACGATCGGATTTACGAGAAAAAAATGCATTCCCATTATACTACAGTTTTGTCAGCGTAATTGATATGTATATACACCTATGCCAAATTACAGCTTTATACTCGTAGTAGTGGTTAATGACCTAAGCCGCGGACGAACGGACGAACGGACATGACGAAACTATAAGGGTTCCTTGTTTAATATGGAACTCTAAAAAGTACATAATTCATCTAGAAATTTAAATAGAATAGAAAAACTTTATTTCGACAACCATGCTAAAACTTATAATTATACAAGTTAAAATTACTTAATACTAAAGTTGCGAAAATAGAGCCCATTCAGCATGTGTCGGGTCACAACTGCACAAACAATGCATTTACATTGACACTATAATATTTTACAAACATAGTTATTACGCCTTCAGATCTTGTAATAAATTTTTTGACTAAAATAAACAACAGTCGAATTAAATAGGTAATAAAAATTAATCTCGTCGCGATATAGTAATTACGAGTAGTGAGGAATTTTGTTTACTTGTATGTGCGTGACGCGATTCTGAGTGGGAGGAACAAAAACGATATTTTCTGGGAGAGACAGGTTTTCGAATATCACGTGTCGCAACGGACGATAATTATGAAGATGTTTTCAATGTAATACATATTAAAATGGACCCCTTGCATTAAGTTTACATACAAAATATTTACGTGTACCTGTTTAGTATTATATTTTAGCGAACGTGGCCCTGGGAAGATTGTATTTTCAAACGATTAAACGGATTTTCAGATGGAGCTGCTCGTACGTTTTTATCACGTAATAAATGAATGAAATTGGTAAAGTGATGCCTGAAATAAAGAATATTGAAAATGTAAGCCAACAAGCAGTTACTTGGTAGAATAATGATACAAATACAATATGAATATTAATAAAAAGAAAATGGCCTTAAAAACTAAAACCTTGGAAAATGGCCCTAAAAAATCCACTTCAACATATTACAAAATGAGATTAGGTTTATTAATTATATATAATATATGTACATCACATGAAACAAAAAAAATAATATTTCGTCATAAAAACTGGGAAGACTACATCACTCAGTTTATAGGTATGGCAATAATAACCAAAAATAACCAAAGCAAATACAAGATTCACTAACTTTTGACCTTGTGCTACTGTTCTATGACACTTTAAATTAGCAGGTTTATTTCTATACTTTTGAAAGGAAGCCTTGGGTCTTTTGTCCTCAAGCCTTTTGTCCAATATCATCCTTGCTCTGTCTTTTCAGTATAGTTAGAAAGAGAGCTTTGTATGCTGTGAAGTTAGGCACGTCACTCCGTATCGTAACGTAAACTACTCGATGAATCGAGTTAACGTTAGCGAGTATAGTAAACGTGTAATTGACTCATGGTACGAGTACCGATCAGTAGTTCTATGAGTGACCACCAGAGGCGCTGTACTTATACTGATTGTTTACGCAGTCGCTAGCGAGTACGGTCACTGCAAACTCATGGTTATGTTACTGTGAAGAAATTCAAAGTCCATAACCCGCACTGGGACAGTGTGGGGACTACTGCTCAATCTCTCTTATCAATGAGAGTAATTATAATGCTGGAGTAGAAAAAGCCTATATGTACATTAATACCATGGACGTAATGATTAAATGATGGTGAAAATGATTGCAGAATTGTTATGATACTCACGGTAGGCGGCAAAGGCTGATGACACCAGAACTATGGCAATAACGATCCTCGCGATGGAATGCATCTTGCCTGCAAAGAAACAATTAATGAAATTGTCTTGATTAAATAACATCAGGGTTGTCGATGTTGGATTATTGAATGTGTAATGCAAAAATTACTCTATCATAATAAGGTGTATACAACCTCATAAGTATTCAACCTTAAGCTTAGCCTCCTTACTGTCTTCTTTAGATCAACTCACTCTGTATTAGGTGTCAGACGTGATGGCTTCCTAGTGCTATTGAAAACGTTTAATATATTATTATTTGATTTCTTGAAACGTTTACTATGTATTTTATTTCCACTAAAGTTCATATTCAATAGGTTATGGCCCCAGCCACATTAAACAATATTTTGTGAAAGTAAAATCTAAATTTTGAATTTCTTTTTATCTGATTGTCACACGTCAAGAATTTGTTTTACGAAGTAAACAAAAAATAGAAAATTTTAAGGTAAAACAAAATATAAAAATATTCATTGGCGAAAAATACAATACCTGAAGATATACGACTCGTGCTATGTGGATTGCATGTCCTGCTAGTTAAATACCAGGAACTCATATTGTAGAACAGTAAGTGAGATAAACAAACTCGAATTGCTAAAAGTTTTATTGTTGAACACCCATCCGATACCTAGCTCCGTTTTGCGAAGAAAGAGATCACGGTGAAAGAGAATTTTCAGAAGCTTTGAGTCATGTACGAGCGCTAGAGCATTGCTTCATAGCTGGTTTTGCGCAAAATGTTATTGGCGCTGACACTACAAGGTGAAATGATAACGAAATAAATACTCTACGATACAAGTCTTACAAGTCGAGATGATGCCTAAAATATCACGAAAGCGGAATTATGAGGACTAAATCTACTAACTATAATTACAAAAGGACAATCGATGAAAGAAACTAATTTGAAGAAGTGTTCTCCTATCATCACTATGGGCTTGAAGGACATCTGAAAGCCGACTATTATTATTACAAATTAAATAAGGATTACCAAAGGACTACGAATAGGAAAAACACATTGCGATGCGAGGAGTTGAGATGAGTCAACCATCCACACCAGTGGACTGTTCGGGTTTTGTTTGCATGACCGCGGAGAGTACTGAGGAGAGACACAATATATAAGTCTTATCGGATCTCTGAGCTGCAAACTATTTAAGGGATGATCTCTTCTAATACATTAACTAACACGGTTATATCTATTAAAATGTATAGTTGCTAAACATAGTGCATTTATTTCAGCTACCGGAAGGTGAAACTTGTTCGTCTCTTGCGACTTGCATATTCATATCCAAGACATAACAACTTATGACGACGCGTGTTTCTACCCCTATGATCCGTACAACTTGTAATCAAAAATGCAACAGGCTAGTTTGAATAGTCATCCTATATGTAATACGGAAGGGAGGTAATACCATCATGCAAGGTATGTTAACCAATTACTAAAGCTGCTAAGCTATACATGTCACTCTGTTGCTCAAGCGTGCTAAATAATGATAGTTACGAGTACACATTTGAGGAGTCATATCCTGTATTTGCAAAACAATGTCACGGTCAATGACATCACGATATCAATCATTGATGATTTAGTTTAAAGCATGCATAGATAAGTAAGAAACAGAGTGGACTACTATTATTCTGCACGGCAAAAGATGAAAGGTCATATCATATTCATTGACTGTTTTTCTTATAGAAAGTATAAGATATATTGCAGGCCTTATTACTATCGTTTGATTATTGCTGTTTCAAATATTGACCGCAAAATTGAAGTATATGAGGATAAATATTGAAACTCATAAAAGGTGACTCATATTACATGCACCTATGAACGTCAATAAACTACCACCGGTTCGGAAAAATAAACCTCTGCCACGAGAAGAACCGGCGTAAGAATAAATGTATTACCTATGATAATGTAGAAAACAGAATTTTAAAAGTTTTATTAGTTACGAGAATGAGTAAGTAAGTACCTAATAATTGAGGATCAATATACTCATTAACTGTAATGTACGTATCTGGAATGTACAAATCAGATTTGAAGTGTTATTAGTGAGGTGAATGAGTAAGTATTATGATATCAGGCTATCGCTATAGCGCAATTTACGTAGCATAATTGTGTTGTAAATGGGATCAATTACCATCTGACATTTCCCATAAAAACCTTTATATGAAAACACCTTATGCAAGTTCACCTTATAAATATTTGCTACATAAGTACAGGCTATAAGTGTATTGTTGATAAATCATGGTGATCAATACTTATGAGCACCAAACGGTTACAAAGTTTGGAAACCAGATATGAAAAGTACGTTGTGGTCAGAGTGTAATCGTGGACACGACTGATTTTGTTCAGTGCAGGTCTACTCTGTAGCCTGAAGAGAATAATGGAAATTCTCAGAATTAAACTGATTGTGCTGACGAGCCTAAATCAGTATATCTACGAATATGAAGTCCCGAAACTCTGATATAAAATAAATCAGACATGTATGTCAGTAAATCTTAAGAAAATTATGACTAGGCTCGTACAGTTTGTAGTACGAGTATACATATACACTATGATATATCGGAATCTGATTGATTTAATTCAGTTTATACATCGTCTTAGATACAAAAATTAAGTCTTAAAAGCACAGATATTGACTAAGTAGAAGTGATAAACTCTGAGGTTTTAAATACTTATTGTTTTTGAAGAAAGTAAGTACATGTGGTGACGCTGACGGTTGTTTATTTCATGATCAGTCTATTTTATTTTGTAATTTTTGTGGTATGAGCAGAGTTGAAATGTACACTTCTTGGTGAGATCTGTACTGTCAGACTAAAAGACACAAAACAATTTAATTGCATAAAAACTTATTAGATCACATGAGGAAAGTAATTTTATTTGAAGTGCATACACAATTACGCAGTTCTTAATGAAACCGATATGCACGATTTAAAATAATATGAAAGCCATTTATTTGAGACTCAGAGATCCATATTTGTTAGTAAGAACATTAATTAACCTTTTCAGCGCTCTGTAAAATACAAACGCTGTCACGCACACGCCATGACATAGACATGTCAAGCGCGAAATTTAAGCCTATATGAATGTATGTAGGTTGATATCGCATTGGACGCCATGCCGGATATACGCGTCGTTGGTGTCAAACCAATGGTGCGCATATATACGTCTTTGCCGTCGATAAGATTAAAAAAAAAGAAATTAAAAAGTGGTGTTACTAAACAAAATTCTAATGTATTATATTGTCCCCGTCACAACGGCAACCCGACATAGGGCTGTCCGTCTTTTCAACATTTTCAGAATACTATTCTCACTTTCTTTTAAATACTCGTCTCAGCAGTGAGACTATCCTCTTATGTTTGATGGCATTCTTTTCTCTCTCTTTCAATATACAGGGAATGATCCAGACCATTTATAACTGTATAACCCAGATATATAAATTTACTGGCCACGTTCAGAGCCACACCATTTAACATGACCGAAGATACATCTTGTGGATAATATTTGCGTGCTTTAAAAATCACCATCTTCCTTTTATTTGCATTGAAGCTAAGACTACGTCGCTCGTCGTATCTCTCACATCTCCGAATCAGTTGCCTTATGGAGTTGTTTGAGGATACGAGCAGTACCTTGTCATCATCATAGCAGATGCTGTTTACGCAGACATTTTCGATATACAAATTAAAAGGGACAGGAGACGATCGTCCAGCCGGTCTCACTCCACATTCCAGTTTACACTGGTTAGATCATTCTCCAGCCCATGTCACTTTGATTTACCTGGTTGGCATACCAGTATTTTAACGTGGATACGGTTGTAACCTTGTCAATACACAGACAGTAAACTGAACTACTATAATATAATATAACACTCTTTGTAGAAACGTTATAAGTTTTTAAAAAATTAAGTAAGTACGAGTCTAATTAATGCAGTTGTGGGAAATCAAGTGTAAGCATTAATATACTTACTAATACTAGACATACAATCGAAAGTAACAAATAGTAATTAATGGCAGTATTTTAACCCGTTTTAACGCCAAGGACTTTTGAAGTCATCGTGTGGAGTTGTTGTGCTACTGCACCGGAAACATTAAGCTGGCTAAAAGCTTTCAATCAATGCTTACGCTGTCAAAGTAACCTTAATGTTCTCATGTAAGAGTTACATTTGCTCACTAGAAGCGATGATGTCGTCGTGTGAATGACAGTTTTGTTTGTGAGGAATGGCGGTGAGAGTTAACTATTTTTATAGCTATTTGAAACCGTTGATTTAAGAGAATATCTAATTGAGCTACATAGATTACGAGTGGAGTATATACGATTTAGAAAAGTACAAATTATTTGATAAGTGTACAATAACTTGCAAACATGATTTGAAAGATGTCAGAAGGTTCTCTTTGACCGACGTTCGTGAGATAGGTGGTTATACTCTAGTGATTTGCAGTTATTATCTAATTAAAGATAGACGTACCGGTTACCGTCTATAAGAATAGAGATGGATATACAGGGTGACATCGCGATCGTGTAGCACCAAAGTAAAACAAGACTTGGTACTTAATTAGGAATACAACGCTGCAGATTAGAGTGTCCAAATCAGTATCTTACCCGCTAGAACAAAAAAAAATGCAACATAATTTCCTATTTTTAATCATGGTCACCCTACGCACTTGACAAGATAACCAGTAAGGAACGTACGATTGATAAATAATAACACTAATAATTCTACATTTACTGTAAAAGCAATTAAAACGTTAAAACACATTAAAATAATTTATTAAAATAATAACTATCTGCACTAGGCGTTTAAAAAAAACTATCACCGATCACAAACCTTGACCACCAAGGTACCTTCTATGATCTGAACAATAAAGAGTTTATTACTTACTTTAAAATAAGTAACTTAAACATACTTCAGAAGCTGTTCGAAGTGTGACCCGTTTTGCTGACGGCACAAGTCTGCCCGTCGCCTAAGGTTATCTTTCAATCGGCCAAGAGCGAAACGATTCATTTTCACAGTTTCAAATGCTGCTACAACTCGCTGACGGAGTTCTTCGATAGCGTCGGACTCTTGTTCGTAAACCGATCTTTTAATTTCACCCCAGAGAAAAAAATCCAGGGGCGTCAGGTCGGGACTGCGAGGAGGCCATGCCACAGGTCCGCCGCGGCCGATCCAACGTCCGGGAAATTGTTCATCGAGGTAATTACGTACTCGGTGTTCAAAATGAGCCGGAACACCGTCGTGTTGATAGCGTAAGTTATGTAAGTAATGTTCCGGTACTCCTCGCAGCAATTCAGGTACCACTTGTCTCAACATGTCAAGGTACTTAGCACCATTTAAGCTCCCTTCTATGAAGTAGGGCCCGATAACAACATCGTTCACTATTCCCGCCCATACATTCAAACTAAATCTCACTTGGTATGCGTTCCTCCTTGTTAAATGTGGGTTTTCAGCGCTCCAGTAATGTTCATTATGCATGTTGAATAGCCCGATCCGAGTGAACGTGCTTTCGTCGGTCCAAAAAATGTTAGTGTCTTGGTTTTCTAAAATCCAATTAGACATGGCTATTAGGGAACGCAAATCTAACGGTGAAAGATCCTGTACTGGTAGGAAATGGTATGGGTGCAACCCGGTTGCGTTCAGAAGACACCACACAAAGAAATGACTGACATTAAATCGTCTTGCGGCTTGTCGCGTGCTTCTTCGCGGATCCTGATAGAAGTACCTTAAAATTTGTTCATCGAGGTTGTCCGCGTATCGTTGTCGTCGTCGTGGCCTATCACCGCCTCGTGCTTGGGCGTGAACCGGCACAAAAAACTGTCCATAATCTCGCAGATTTTGAACCATCGTGGAAATCAATCTTCGGCTTGGAATAGGCAAGTCAGGATAGTGTTCATGAAATAAATTTCGAGCAGCAGTCGCACGATTGGTTTGGTAATACAACCTTACCATGTCAGACCGCTCAATATTCGTAAACGGATACGCCGCAGGAATTTTTGTGTCCTAAATTTCCAATCTTTAAATAATTTTATTTTGCTCGATGTTTTGACTTTGTCATAACAGTGACGGTTGACGTTTGTTCTTCATCTAATCAGTTGTTCATTAAAGAGGTTTCAATATTAATTGTAAGGTGACCATATTTTAAGTTATTAACTGGGATATGGAAATAGTTGATTAATTAATAATTAGCTGCAATTAATTAAAAACTAACTACATACATAAACTCGCAATTATTTACGGAGTTAGGACCAATAGGTTTGAATCATGACCCAGATTACATCCTGTATAACCTTTCAGATTATGAGAGGATGTTCGGTTTTTGAAAAGATAAAACAGTATTGTTTATCTTTAACTATTGAGACTATTGTGAACTGGTGTCTAGATAAACATACCAAAATTAAGTTATTCAATATGTAGTATTGGATACGCATATGAAAAAGCGTCATTTTAATTTATGTTCTTTAATGTGTAGAGTGCGATACACAATTACACTTGTATAAAAGTAATATTATGTTTTAAATAATTTAATGTGTTATAATGTTGATACACATGCTTACTTGCTAATGTCAAATTAGAATAATGAATATAATGATATGGTCTGATTAGGTTTTCTGGGTTTCCCTAATCCTCGCAACAAATGTTGGACCATGGTTATAATATTGTACTGTCCCAGGAAACACTCGGAAGTCACATGCTCTGTTTAGGATTGTGTTTTTGTTTATATACACGGTGTTTAATTTTTGAGGGGGCGTGTTGGATTATTGAATGTGTAATGCAAAAATTACTCTATCATAATAAGGTGTATACAACCTCATAAGTATTCAACCTTAAGCTTAGCCTCCTTACTGTCTTCTTTAGATCAACTCACTCTGTATTAGGTGTCAGACGTGATGGCTTCCTAGTGCTATTGAAAACGTTTAATATATTATTATTTGATTTCTTGAAACGTTTACTATGTATTTTATTTCCACTAAAGTTCATATTCAATAGTCGACATAGCTCAGCGAGTTGCTAGACTCAAGTGGCAGTGGGCGGGGCACATTGCTCCTAGAACCGATGGCCATTGGGAAAGAAAGGTTCTTAAGTGGCGACCATGCACCGGAAGACGCAGCGTGGGAAGGACCCCAACAAGTTGCACTGACGATCTGGTCAAGATCGCGGGAAGCCGTTGGATGAGGGCGGGGCAAGACCGGTCATTGTGGAGATCCTTGGGGGAGGTCTTTGTCCAGCAGTGGACGTCTTCCGGCTGATACGATGATGATGAAATAACACGTTAGGTACACAGTAAACATCCCCAATATTATTAAGTGTACAGGTGTCAACTAAAGTTATATATTCATACTTATCCCTATGATTTAAGAATGAAAATATCAAGTACTGGTTCAGTGGCATCCATCTTTATAAATAAAAATCTCTAAATGTGTGTACAGTGTACAAATATCGTATTAAATGATTGACAAGTTCATATCTGTTATTGTGTAACTTTATTAGGCAATGTCAAAACAATGAAAACTGGTAGTCTATTGCCATTTGACATGACGGGTGTTAAATAATACAGTAATTGATTGACTCTTCTTCGAGTCTAGTCGTATTTATTTATTTTATTTATTTCATTATTATAGTAGTTTCAACAGATTTATAAACATGTTGACATTTTAAATAGAATTATGGAGCCAATGACAGAAACTTACCAATAGAAACAAGATATGAAATAAAGTTACAAATAGTATTCCGAGATTAGCCGACGGGAAAGCATTATTCCCTACATTTGTACGCGAATAACTTTAGAACAGCTGCCCTTATTTGGCTAAAGTTTTTGTTGCGTTTGTAATATAGTCTGGATATGGTATGTATAATAGAAAATGTTCCAAAAAATTTAGTGAAAAGTGGTTTAAATGGGTTTTAAACTCCATGTAAAAAGTCAGTTAAAGTGAGATAGAAAACAGGGACTGTAAAGGGAAGATTCTATTTTTTTTATTTAACCGAATAAAGCCGGAGTGGGCAGCTATTAAATGAAAATAATAATAATAATGCTGGGTTTTATCGAGGACAATCTTTCTAATATTTCCATCTCTATTGCACTTGCCACATTGTAAGTAGTGCTAAAATGAGATAGAAATATACGAACTGTCAGTTACGAGCGTTTGCAGCACAGATATCAGAGTAAAGCAGATCCGCTCATTTAAGTTGAACGATTTCTGTGCAACTGATCAATTCTCACTAATGCACAAAATCAGTAAGTTTGAGAGAGACAGATAAGTAATATCTCACAGGTCTTCACCTGTCGAGTGTCTCCTTCATAACTGCAAATTGTACTGAACTGACGTTTGTAGTGTGTTAGTTTATATGGAAATGTTAAATTTTGGTGTGCTAATGGGGACAGTTCGTTAACAGCCGAAAATGATCGTACTATCTGTCTCGTTCTAACTCATCTTGGTTAACCATAAGGAATCAAAGAGACAACTATATGAAAAATCATCTTGCTTAACACACGGATATGCTAGTATTAATCTAAGGTTTGCAGTAGCTGCTCTAAAAATTTATTTTTCTTACGCATTTACTTTTCTCCTACAGTCTCATTTATGCAAATTCATGTCATTCTCCGCGTCGAATTGCGCCATTATTTATACTATAAAGTATACTATTGTAACCTTTGTTGTTCAATAAAAACCCAAGATTCGCTGACTTCATAATTTTATTCGTTTCGTGTCTCTAAAGGCTAACAAATGTTTCGTTCAAGGACCGATATTATTATACCTCGGTATCTGAGAACTCGAAAGCATTTTTATCTACGAAAGTACTATACAATTTTGAACCTTAATTCGTGTACATAAGGTACATGGAAATTGTTGCGGTGTGAAAGAATATACGGCTTTGTCTTTAACATAGTGTCGTAACGAGTTTACGTGATTGGGGAGTGAGAATTCTTACACAAGGTTTTTGTCATAAAAATTCGCGGTAAGCGTGATGTTCACAGTACTCTGTTCGTAGCTGCTACGGGCTGCATACGAGGAATACGTGGCTACGGCCTACGAGCGTAGCGCGTAGCACTAGCCGGCAATGAAAGTGTTAAGAGTGCGCAGTACGTTCGGTTCTCCATACAAACGTATTTACGCTCTCATTTTAAAACGCCATGCTAGAATAACGCGAAACTTTGTATACACAATGGGATTCGGCATATCTAGATCGAAAATTAGTTTCTGTTGCTTGAAATTATAATGGAAAAAAAAGACAGCGATTATTAAGGTTTTCATACAAGCCGTAAAAAACTCAAAAAACCGCTGTATTTTTTTTTACAATTTCTAGGAACAGAAACTAATTTTCGACTTAGATATGCCGGATCCCATTATGTATACAAAGTTTCATGTCATTCTAGCATGGCGTTTTAAAATGAGAGCTTAAATACGTTTGTATGGAGAACCGAGCGTACTGCGCCCTCTTAAGGCAGCGCGCTTGTCATTGGACCCGGGTATGTCCTAAAACTACGACCAAGACCACCTGAGGATGGGCAGCAGCATCCCTGGAGTGCGGTGGAGATACTGCGATCGCCAACCCGTATGTCAAGCGTGGCGATTATGGCATATACCCCCCGTGAATTTGGGGGAGGCCTATGTCCAGCAGTGGACGTCCTTTGGCTGATATGGTGGTGGTGGTGGCTTGTCATTCTCCTGGAATCGCAAACGTCCATAGGCTACGTATTACGTAAGCTTGTTTCTCACTGTCACAGTAAAAAAAGACTTAGGGGAAATGTTCGTGCTATTTACAAAAATAAATGCTCATACTTTTTTTGCTACGACAGATGCGTAGCGACATCTACGTTACATCGTAGCGCGTAGCACGCTACGCCAGATTTCATTACATAAACTTATCGCTATCAATCGATGTGACGGGGTGTTATTCACAGACCGACTCGGCCTCACCTGTTACCTCTCACCTCACCCGTTTTTATATGGAAACTGTCGAAATTTGACAAATGACATTTCGATATAAAAACGGGTGAGGTTTGAGGTGGGCATTTATATAATTTATTTGTTTAATTATCTAACGTCATATAATTCTGTATATTCATTAGTCTTTTTATTTTATTATAGGTGGTTACAGATTCTTACAGTTATTCTATTTTACGAGTGCTTACTTAACTATATATTTAATTCTATTAGGCTTTTTATATTATGCTTTCCATGACTTCTCAAGGTAGACTGTTCAGTATATAAGGTATATTTGTGCTCATTTGCGATTAGTATGAGAAAGAGATGAACAGAAATGAGACCCAGCACGACTAGCACAAGACAGCGCGCGAGATAGGCTATCCGTCTCCATCCGTGTGTGCCCATTAGAAAGAGACGGAGAATTTATCTCGCGCGCGAGATAGGTCGCGCACCGTCTTGTGCTAGGCGTGGAGGTTGTCTCATATACTCTTATTTACTTTCTTGCGCGTACAAACGTGTCAACAAGAAAAAAAGAAACACATTAACGCCAAATTGGAATACGCTAGATTCTCAGGTCAAAAACCCCAGACCAATGTTTCTTGCTCTCATTTCTTCATTTTGCCAACATCATTGGTTTCATATCCTCATTACCATACAAGAAGAATATAATATTATATTTGATGTAGAATTAACTGTAATGAGTGCTTGAGTTTTTACCCCAAGGGCTGAGGAAGTTAATATTTACTAATCTGCTCGAGTGCGGATCTAAAAATATGGAGCCAATAAATTTGTTCTCACATTTTTGTAATTCCTTAGCATTAAGGTCACCTTAATATTAGTGGGTGGTAATTAAAAAGTACCACGACATTCAAGTAATGATAATTAAAAGGAAATTAACATTTCAAATTATGGTAAAAATACTATTGGTATTTTTGAAGAAAGTATGCATTGTTTTGTTCAATATATTCCCTAAACCGCTTCTAGAAAAAGGTCCACACACAAACATTATTAACGTCAGGTAACACCAATTCCCGCCAAAATAGACCATACGCTACCGATTTTAGAATGGATTCGATAGGATTTGACTAATTTAGAAAACGTTATGGCATATTGGCCATTTACTTATTGCCCTCATATTTGAAATGAAAAGCAATGTGTTTAAAATTGCTTGAATTTCAATCCTTTGTTAACAATCTACTAGGCATATTGATTAAAGGCATTTTTACGTCATGATAGAAATAGAAAACCATGTTGAGCATTGACGAAAAATTAAAGGATCCGCTAGCTGGTATAAGTCTTATGACGATACATATTTTGAAGTCTTAAGTTTGATGTGGTCGAATTAATTTTGGCATATTATCCGTTAACAATAATAGTAAATTCTGTACTTGTATCGTAAGTACAGAAAACAGGAAATTCGCAACGAGTGGTGATAAATTGAAACACGACCAAATGGAGTGTTTTAAATCGACACGAGTTGCGAATTACCCGTTCGCACGTGTATCGTACAACGTTTTTCAGTACATATGGCTCTTTAAAGTTTCGATATATGCACGTAATCTGCTAATTACCGCACTCGTGCGGTTATATGTATAGTACTGTAAATTTCATTTGTCAAACGATAATGGTTCTTTTATGGAATTAAACAAACATCGCATGGCTCTATGCCTATAAGGTTCAAATTAAGTTTTTTTTATAACGATCGTGTAAGAACTACGTTTTCAGAAATAAAACTTAAGCGAAATTAATAATTTGCGAAAAAGTGTTATGCCAAACATTAGTACAGGCAAATTACTATGCGTATGACACTGACAAATGATGTTATTCCATTGGATATTCTACTTTAACACTAATGTAATAGAGTTTCTATTACATAGACACTGTCTTAAAATAGTATGTTTGTAAAAGAAATTCTATTACATAAGCTTTAAAGTAGACAATCCAGTGGAATAAGAGCATATGTCAGTGTCAAACTCAAAGTAATCGTACTGTACCGCATCCGTAGCGTAGGTACGAGCACTTACCTTTTAGTATTTGGTATAATCACCATGTGATACTGAGTATAATGTTATTGTTAAACGCCAACGCATGGTAAATTGATGGAAAGAAAGGTGAATTACATTTGACGAAAAATGTTGCACCAGAGATACATAAACAAGGACCGAGTATTCCGAATACACTATTAAAGGAGGCTTATCGTTAAAGACGAGTGTAAAGCACGTCTGGGGCCCAATTCCGGAAATAGTATTTTTGACATATTGAAATTATTGCACAATTGATGGTGCTTTCTGGATACTGTAAAGGTTGTTTAATAGTATTTTACAGTACATATAACGTGCGTATGTCGAAACTTTAAAGAGCCATATGTACTGTAAAACGTTGTACGATACACGTGCGAACAGGTAATTCGCAACTCGTGTCGATTTAAAACACTCCCTTCGGTCGTGTTTTAATTTATCACCGCTCGTTGCGAATTTCCTGTTCTCTGCACTTGTATCGTAATGTACTATTATGCAACAATTACATAATAAGGGTTCTTAAAATTCGAGAGTCGCTGTAACATAACGACAATATAGCTGAGGGCTTCAGATTACGTGGGGCGGTACAGGAAAGTCGATTGCTTGTGACTGTTTGTATGAGTATATAGAAGACATACAATATTTGGTTATTTGAAGCGTTTTCTTTAAATCCCGTATCTCACTGCCTCTACAGTACATACTAGTACGTTTGTAAAAATTTGACTAAATGTACGAAAGTACTCTTGCACCTACATACGATTCGCACAAATAAAAAAATTACTTTGCAAAAAAATTATAAATGAGACGGAAAAACATAACATGTTAACTGTGGATTAAAAAACAAATAGGATTGGGTAATTTAATAGACTAAAAATATTGAGAGACAGTTTTCGTTCAATTTATTCATTTAGTTCAGCAAGTATACAGAAATCTGCTACGTTTTATTTGCTAGCACAGGTGCAACGAATGAAATGTTTAGTATACCTACATAATATTCGCAGCATAAAAGTCTGAATTTCAAATCTTTTATTTGCATTTCGATTCTTGGATAGCCAAGAGGGTACTTAATGATATTTTCCGGTGTAAAAGGAATAACGGTTTTAAATTGCGAATTTTCACGCATTTGCAATAGGCCCTGATTTTCAGGGCTTTATTACAAATGTGTGAAAAATCTCTCAAGTCAGAACGCTCTCAGACAATAAGACACTGAAGATAATTAAACCGGCACCTCCACTCACTGCCTCTTCAAAGGAAATACATCCCTATATTCTCCATATTTGATCCAAATATTTCAACATTGACAGTCATATTTTTAGTAGGGTAAAAAATAACGAATGTATAACAATCGAACATTTTCGCATTTGCATGGTCTAAACCTGTAATTATGAAATGCAATTTAACTTTTAATGAAACAATGCATTTGAACTGTTTAGTTTAGTTTAGTTTATTTATCCGATTATAGAATTTTCATAAAACAAGACATTTTGCTTATACTACTGGTCATATAGCGATCGTTTTACAATAATAATATGCAATAAGTATCTTGAAAATTAAAATAGAAAATAATTTATACTTTACAGCACATAAAATAATAATATTAAGTGTACGCAGAACATCAATGTCGAAACAAATTAGTATAATAAAACAATATAAGGATGAATGAAAATAAGTCGTATGTCAGAATGTCATAATAATGAAATAAATTATATTAAAATTTAAATTAAGTCTTTAATGAGGCTAATGAAAGTTGTCAGAGTGCGTGGTATTCTGTTAAATCAGTAGGCATTCGAGACGAGATTTAGGGTGCTTTTCCACTGAGGCTGACAGAACCAGCCGGCGACGTGGGCTAGTTATATTAATCCGTTAAATCAGAGTAAAGAAGAACAGAGGAACTAATGTTCTGTACGTATCCACTTCACCTCAATAAAATAATGAAATTAATAATTAAAATAAAATAAATATTTCGGGGTCAACATTACTAAAATCGACTTTGTTCCAAACTAAGCAGAGCTTCTACTACTAGAAGACGATAGACATACTTATAGATAAATATATAGAAAACATTCAAGACTAAGGAACAGAAATTTGTGTCTCATCACACGAATAGGTACCTAAATGCCCTTGCCGGGATTCGAACTCTGGACCTACGGCCATACCGACCATAATCAGTCAGTTATATTTTATCTATCTCGGGCCGAGAACTATACTTTTTAATTTTGTACTAAAGCAGTAACGCTGCTAACGAAAATTTCAAATTAATATAAAACCATCCATACTAAATTAAATTAAATTAATTTAGTATGGATGGCGCATCATTACTGACGATTTCTCAATGTAATTTGAGACGTTGGTGCCGTTCATAGAAGCCTAAGGCTTCTACGGTAGATGTCGCTGTACGCCTCCCTAAGGCGTTGTAAGAGGGAACTATTGAAGGATTTCGTGGACGAGCTTGGTTGTTCCGATAGCTCAGAGGCTAGAGCGATTGGCCGCGTATGCCAGATGTCGCAGGGTCGAATCCTGCTCGGAGCATTAAATTTTTCAATTTTTCCCTTTAATTTGAACTATACTTTTATTTAGAAACAACCGAATCAAATATCAATCCTATCCGATTATGAATGCGTCACGTTAACACACACTTAGTACTAGGTAAAATATCAATAGGTACGTCGAAGAAACGTTTAGAAATCGGGTTCCCAACTATCAATTAATAACCTTAAATGTATAACTACGCGTAGCCTGACTATATCATGCGTGTGCCTGCAAATTAGCCCCATCCTGCCAATTTCCGGTAAACTATTCTATCAAAACTGTTATACACAACAACTCGCCTCTATGAACCAGTGTAAAGCTGAGCTCCAATTACGTATAGTTCTTATAAGCGTCGGGCTTAAGTTATATTAGAAGACTGGGGAGGTGAGTTGAAACAGAGGGCCTACTCCGAACTTCGAAAATCGAACTTCGTATCGTGCCGTCCCTTTCCGTCATATAGTGGATAACACGAGAGTGAAAGGGACGGGACGGCTCAAAGTTCGATTTTCGAAGTTCGGAGTAGGGTAGACCTTCAGATTGTAGACCGTAAGGCTCCGAAGCGATATTGATAGAGCCTGCAGCACTTAGTGTTTATTATAAACCACATATACATTAAATATACCTATCATTGTACAGCCCACGTCAAAAATAATAGAAAGGAATAAAGTGCAGTAGTGTAAAAATAGTAATTCAATTTAAAATTAAATTAAATTAACGTTTATTTCAAGCTCGTGGCTCCTAAAGTGTTAGCTTGTTACAAAAAAGCTTAAAAAACTATGTTAGTAATAATATTGTAGCAGTTATGGCTCACTACTACTAGGCCTGTGAAGTCCACAACAATGTGTAATATACGGGCAGTCAATCCTGTCCGCAAGATGGTGATGGGACTAGCCCGCACTCGCCGCGAGCGGCGATGCGGCTCGCAAGCGCTTTGCCGCTTTAAAACAGGTTACGCGAGCCTCAGCGAACATCTGCGAGACACTGCAATAGCGTGGCAGCCCCATCAACACCCGGAACGCATTCTTATATTGAACTTGTAGAGCCTTGTACGACGGCCTTGATGCTGAGCATGCACGCTTCTGGCTCCGAATAGCTAATAGTATTTCCGTACTAGCTCTGCTGACTAGGAAATGTGATGTTTCACAGGCAAAATAATCCGATCATGCCCTTCTTTGTCGCATAGCATGCGGTCTTTTGAAGTCAAAGTCAAAAGTCAAAAGTATTTATTTGCCAGAATACAGTAAAGGAAGGTGTTACTTAAAGATGACAGTGTATTCAGCCTGCATGCAGGCGTGCAAATATTTTACAGAGAGGCGATGAAAAAAGTGAAAATAAAAATTATCAATTTCATAATTAATATACATTAAATAATAATGTCAGCCGAAAGACGTCCACTGCTGGACATAGGCCTCCCCTAAAGACAATGACCGATCCTGCGCCACCCGCATCCAGCGGACACCCGCGACCTTCACCAGGTCATCAGTCCACCGTGTGGGGGGCCTGCCCACGCTACGCCTTCCGGTACGTGGCCGCCACTCGAGAACCTTTCCGCCCCAACGGCCATCGGTTCTACGTGCTATGTGCCCCGCCCACTGCCACTTAAGTTTAGCGATTCGGAGGGCTATATCGGTCACTTTGGTTCTGCTGCGGATGGCCTCATTCCTGATGCGATCACGCAGAGAAACTCCCAACATAGCTCTCTCCATTGCCCTTTGGGTGACTTTGAGCCTTCTTATGAGGCCCATAGTAAGCGACCACGTTTCAGTGCCATATGTCATCACTGGCAACACACACTGGTCAAAAACTTTTGTCTTGAGACACTGCGGAATATTGGACGAAAAGATGTGCCGTAGCTTCCCGAACGCGCTCCAGCCGAGTCGGATTCGACGATTAACCTCTTTCTCGAAGTTGGACCTACCCAACTGGACAGTCTGTCCTAGGTATATGTAATCGTCTACAACTTCGAGCGTAAAGTGTCCGATTGTTAAAGGAGTTGGTGCGACATGGACATTTGACATGATCTTCGTCTTGTCCATGTTCATCCTTAGACCAACTCGCTCGGAGGCTTTACTGAGGTCATTGAGCATTGTACTTAAATCCTCCATGGTCTCAGCCAAGACAACTATATCGTCAGCAAACCGAAGGTGAGTGAGGTAGTCGCCGTTTATGTTGATGCCCATCCTTCTCCAGTCCAGAGTCTTGAAAACATCCTCCAGTGCAGCGGAGAACAGTTTAGGAGAAATAACATCTCCTTGCCTGACTCCCCGCTGCAACGGAATAGGTTTTGAGTTCTGGTCCTGGAGTCGGACTGACATAGTGGCATTCTTGTACAAACACTTCAGCACTTCGATATAGCGGTAGTCCACTTGGCACCGTTGGAGAGATTGTAGTACAGCCCACGTTTCAATCGAATCAAAGGCTTTCTCGTAGTCCACGAACGCTAAACAGAGGCGCAGGTTATACTCTTCAGTCTTCTGTATAACCTGACGGAGCGTATGGATGTGGTCTACGGTGCTAAAGCCTCTTCGGAAACCGGCTTGTTCGGGAGGCTGGAAGTCATCTAGCCTGCGTGCGAGACGGTTCGTAATGACTCTTGAAAACAGCTTATAGACATGGCTCAGAAGTGAGATGGGTCGGTAGTTCTTCAGTAAGGAGTTGTCACCCTTTTTGAAGAACAGCACCACCACACCTCTGTTCCATGCCTTTGGAGTTTTCCCTTCCAGTAAGACGGAGTCGAACAACTTCTGAAGGGCCCTAAGGACCGGTTTTCCACCCGCCTTCAGGAGTTCCGCTGTAATTCCGTCTTCACTGGATGCCCTGTTGTTCCTCAGCTGCTTAAGAGCCATTCTAATCTCGTACAGACTGATGTCCGGGATATCTTCGGTATAGTGCCGGGTTAATCTAGCTCTAGGGTCTAGGGTCTTCCGCCAACCAATAATAATAATACCGAATATCAATTTCTGTCACTTATACTCTAAATAACTTTTAACACTATAAAAACATCTGTCGAGAAGCCAATTCGTCAACTTATTTATAAAACCGTTTCCCCGGAGGACCTTAATGTCGTCAGGCAAGTTATTATATAATTTAATGCACATATTGGCCACATTTTTACCATATATTGCCTTGCTAACGAAAGGTTTGTACAGCAGGTCCATGATCTTTTTTCTGGTCTGTCTGTGCATCATATCACCTCGTGTTCGGAAATCACTGAGATGTGTGTTAACAAAGATACATGCGTCCCTGATGTACAAACAGGGCAATGGCAATATACGAATTTTCCTAAACAAAGGTATGCAACTATCATCAAGCCGAGAGTTACAAATGATCCGGACAAATGAAGCGCTATGGTTATCAGTATGTCCATCAAACGCACCCCAGCGTTATCCCAGTACAGTTTAATTCTGAAGGATGCCTGGGGTCCGCTACCTAATCCCAAGAATTGGCGTAGGTACGTACAGTTTTTACTGAAGCGACTGCCATCTGGCCTTCCAACCCAAGGGGAAAACTAGACCGGCTTGGACTAGGCTTTTTTTACGTGCCACGTCGTGAATCGTTATAAACAAACGTACGACCCGCCAAATGGTAAACGGTCACCGCACCCTATGGACGCCTGTAACTCCAGCGGTGTCACAAACGAGATGCCGACCTTTTAAAATTTGATACACTCCTTTCTTAAAGAACCCCATACTGTAGTTTCTTGGGAAAACGTCAGCCGGAAGCTCTTTCCAAAACCGGAGACAAGACAATGACGGTGTCAAGTGAGTTGACAACTTGACTGTTAACCGAATCGGAAAACTTCTAAAGGAAGATCGGTTCAATAGTAAATGATAAGAAAGGGGAGATCCCTATTTTCCCAATTTTTGCAAAGAACACCTCCGTAAAAGCTCTAAACACCGTGTTGTAAAGTGGTTATATCCCACTGATACAGAAGATATGCTAAGTGAAGGATTAACTGAAAGATAGTGTCATGTCATGACGCTTTTTGGAATGATAATGGACGTATTATATTAGGGATTTGTCATGTGTTTAATGGACTGATTAAGATAAGCAAAAAAACGATTTATGCAATTTTTGGTTTTCAATGGTTTTCCGCCTTATCGAAAAGACATTAAGACCAAAATTATATTGCTGGTTAAAGGTTTAGATTTATAAGTATAAAATTAGCAAGTGAAAGCACGTAATATCACGCAAACAGTACCTCTAGTGTATATATTTTTTTCGAAACAAAAACACAAACGCACGCGTTTGCGTTTAGTCGCAATTTGTATGGCAACGATTAGTTACCAGTTACCACCAAAGGCCGCCAGAGGCACTGTTCGCGTTGCCAAACAAATTGAGACTAAACGCAAACGCGTTCGTTTGTGTAAATTTATGGTTTTGAAACAAATATACTAGTGGTATAGATTCCTGGATTAAAAATAGTTAAAAATCCTCATGTCACTCTTAAACGAGCTATCTAACTTACACTTAACATGATGGATTTATGCAAAAAAATGCATGTTCTCTTTAATCGCCTCCTGATATGTCGATGCGGAGGCGGTACGATATGAGAAAACTGTCAGCTGTCAAACGATATCAATGCAGTACTGCCCCACTTCTGCGCATGCTATTACTACTGCGCAAACGTAATACTGACAGTATTTCGTCAAGTGAGGAAATCTCACATCAGTAAGCTTACGTCAAACAACAAACCCGTGACATATCGATCCCGCCCCGCCATGTCAGGGAGTCGCCTTAATATGTCGGTGCAGAGGCGATACGATATGATAAAACTGTCAGCTGTCAGTGTACACTATCAGTCGAGTCAGTCGCCCTTTTTAAGCGCCCATACATTTACATATTACTTCAGGCCCGGGAAGCGGGGCGACACGAATGCAGTACTACCCCGCATATGCGCATGATATCACTATTGCGTAAAAATACAGGATCTCAAGTGAGGCAATCTCAGCGTCATCACTCATCTCATCAGTAAGCTCACGTCAAAGAACAAAATATCACATATTGATCCCGCACTGCCAAATCAGGATGTCGCCTCACGTGGAGGGTAGGTACCTAATTTTTTTACAAGCTTTTATTTAGTTTCACCTGTCTGTCTGTAATCAAATGTTGCAAGTTAAATTTTATCCACTTCCCGGTTTCCGATTGAGCTGAAATTTCGCATGCATCGGATGACAATGCAATATTATTATGACATAGAGCTGATCTGATGATGGAGACAGAAGGTGGTCACGGCAATTCTTAAACTACACAAGATAAACCCATCGTGTTTGGGCTCATTCGAACCGACTCAACAAGTAGTTTATGATTGTGGAAAAAAGTACAGTCGGCTATAAAAGCTTGTGCCAAAAATTAAAATTTTGACCAAAAATGTATATCAAGATTTTATATTATAGCGTTTTGTCGTTGTGATTGATATGCATACCTGTGCCTAATTACAGTATTCTATTAGTAATAGTTACTGAGCAATGCCACGGACGGACGGACGGAAGAACATGGTGAAACTGTAAGAAAAGCTAATACTCCTTGTTTACTACGCAACCCTTAAAAACAACCACCGAACTCTTGTTTTTTTTTTGTGAAATAATTTTCACCTCAATGACATAATAAATTAAAGTGGCTTATAAAAACGTAATCTGAGTTTAAGTGTCTCGCAGGACTTTTAAATTAATTATGGGCTAAATTCATGTTTCCAAGAGCTACTTAAGGTTTGCTTTAAAAATATATATCAGTAAAGTTATCTCATAATCTTCAATTATCAGGATTTAGGCGGTACACGTGTTGTTTTGTGGCCTCAGACTAAGGATTTCTATTGAGATCCTATAAGAGTTCCACCAAGGGGGACAGAAAAGCTCTTATACTCGTAAATGCAGCTAAATTGAGAACTCGTCTTAAACGTCTGGCGGCTTACCATAAATAACCTATTTAATTTGAACGGGTATTGGTTTATTTGCCTCAAACTACTTGACATAATGTTTACATGACATTGAAGATCCGAATTTTCCTAAATTTCATAACTTAAATCAATTATTTAAAAAAAAATTAATATTAAATTATTAATAATTAATTATAAAAACAATAATTACTTATTATATATATTTTTTTTGGGATTTATTAATTATTTTCCGGTATTTCGGGTCCTCCCGGGTATGTCCTAAAACTGCGACCAAGACCACTGGGGGATGGGCTGCAGCATCCCTAGAGTGCGGTGGAGATACTGCGATCGCCCACCCCCAAGGGTGACGATTATGGCATCTACCCCTCATGAAATTGGAGGAGGCCTATATGCAGCAGTGGACAAAGTGGACATCCTTCGCCTGATATGATGATGGTGGAGGTAAAGATAATCATTATCATTTACTCATTGCTTTGTGTGAACAAAAGATGTTAAAGATTTTCAAGTTTCAACACAACCCAGTGAGGGCACTGCAACAGAATGTAACAACTTTAAATAATAACATTATTATGCATCTACATTTATTAATTGTACTATTATATGTATTTACATATCCGCAAAAATCGATAATACAATACTAACTATATTTTATCAGGAAGTTGTCAGGATGAACGGTAGAGAAGTCGACGTTTGGTTTAACTGTAGGTAGAATATTAAAAATCAATTATTACTTTTGTAGGCTAGTATTCACTGAGTAAAACGCTTTATTTACAAGGAATGCTTTTAAACTTGTTAGGAACTTATTACTATTGGGCTCATTTTTTATTTCGTTGGGTAACTTATTGTAGATTCTCCCGGTTATCCCGAGGCGATGAATCTTTCAATCAGTTCACTCTTTAATTAAGCCTGCCCGCGGTAGCTCAGTTGGTAAGAGCGATGGACGGATTCCAGAGGTCGCGGGTTCAAATACCGCCCGGGGTGATCAATTTTTAAATTAATCATTTTCGATTGGAAATTAGGATTTTAAAGTCTTTAAAATGTGTTTTACAACTATCAGTTTGTCTAATACGTTTTAATATGTTTTAAATGCTTCAGCTCGAGAGGGCGCAAAGAGCTGTCCTTAAAGTTATGGCATTCCTGCCAATAAGATACCCAACAAAGGATCTATATAACTACTGGAAGGTAAACTCAGTACGGAAACTGTTTATTATTAGTGTTATAACTCGCAAACACTCTCTTCTTCCCTATGTACGAGTACCACTCGAAGCTGAGAACAGAAGAAGAAGAAACAGGGTTTGTCCAATAGTAAAATCCAAAATGGCCCTTACGACTCGTCATTTTATATATCTTAGTTCAAGCCTATACAATAAAGTAAATGACGAACTTAATATCTACCTCCTAACGCTGCGCGAATGCAAACTGAAGCTTGTGGAGTGGCTAGACGCATTGAATTACGATGAAGTCGAAAATCTGATTAAGATAAGATTACACTAAATATAACTATAAACTGAAACTCATATAAAATACATCAAATATAATAAAAACACACACACACACACACTGATTTTATTAGTCTTGTTTGTTGATTCTAAAACTCAAATTAAAATTAAGGTTAATTCTGTATAATTGTATCTATAATTGTATTATACCTATACCTGTAACCTGTAACGCTCTGTTCACTTGCCGGAGTGGGCGTTAATAACTGCGACACAGTCAATCATGACTAATGCTGTTATTATCGTTCAACATGTTTCATGTATACCTTGTTACAGTTTTACGAAATAAATATTATTATTATTATTATTGTATGTCTTTTCCGCTCACGGGACAATGGTGTCCCGGACCTTTGGAAGGCGTGCGCGGAGCCGAAGTACCGATTTACCGAAGTACCACATAGCCAACACGTAGAGGCCCTTTTGACAATTTAATGAAATGCAAGGGGTACACCGAGCGGATGCTGTCCCTGCCCGTGTCATGGGACGCACACAGAGACAGCACCCGCCAGGGTGTACAGGAACTATTGCTGGTTGATGGAATCTAAATGAACCGGACTATTGGGTGAATATGATGGACTAATGGCTGGGCTATTGAGTGAGACAACTGACGTCTGCCTAATAAAACTGTCTCACATTTTTATCTCAGGCAGACGGTGACTCGCCCTCTGCTAGATGGGCCCCTATAAATAGCGACATTATTATTATTATATACGAATGCATTTCTTCTGTAAAATTAACAAGTCGTGTGCATTTGTGCTATTGCCCCATAAGACTATAGCGTAGCAATGCCATGAATGGACAAAAGCATAATATGCCGTCAGAGCTGTTTGCAGGTCTGTAGTTTTTTTTCGCCGTCTCAATGCGTAAATAAATTGGCTAAGCTGGGTTTTTATTTTTTGTACGTAAGAAAAGTGTAACTATGACAAGGACATCAAATAATATATCCTTCCCTGTTGCTCTAATTCAATTTAGTATCTCGCTCGGTAGTGGTATTATTATTTGACTTCTTCTCTAGGGTACTCTGAGTTGGTGGCGGTATACAAATAATTTCACGGCTGTGTTTGACAACCTTTGTCTTCTTCTTCGTCGTTACATTCTTGGCAGAGTGGTCGTGGCCGTCATGGTGTGGGTGGCGAGCTTTACCACCCGGCGCCATTCCTCTCTGACTTCTGCACGCCTGGCACTTTCGTGCAACGGGCATTTTAATGCCGCTTTAATTTGGTCCGTCCACCTCAGGGGGGACCTGCCACGTGGTCTCGTGCCCTCAACTCTGCCCTGTACCACAAGCCGTTCAATCGACAAATCTCCAAGTCGTGACACATGGCCGAAAAACGTCAGAATTCTTGACTGCACCGTAGAGGAGAGACGCTGCTTTACATGGAGCTCTCGAAGAATGGATGCGTTGGTGCGAAACCTTTGTAGCCTGGTGGTGATTCTGCCTACGAAGCTAGAGGTTCGAATCCCGGTAAGGGCATTTTATTTGTGAGATAAATACGAATATTTGTTCCTGAGGCATGGATGTATTCCATGGATTTAAGTTTTTTTTTTATTTATCTATATAAATACCTAATGTATATCGTCGTCTAGCACCCATAGCTTTACTTAGCTTGGTTCTAGGTTAATTTGTGTAAGAATAAAAAAAGTGTTAACGGATAACACATACAGTTTAATTTCAGTAAAGGCGTAGTACAAGAAACAACTAGTGAATAAATTCGTGCCTGAGCTTGATTGTGCCTGGATATCGCAGGTTCAAATCCTGCTTGGTGCACTATTTTTTTCCTTTAATTTGGAATTTAGAATATCCGCTAGCAAACGCTACTACTTTATACAAAATTAATTTAATATCATATGTAACATATAAACATAACACAAACTCACGAACAAAAGTGGTGGGCAGAGCACACGAAATTTATTTCAGTACCAATTTTAACATTGTAGGTTTATACAGGGTGATTCAGGAGACGTGAGCAGGACTAACACTACTTATACATACATAGTAAATGACAATGAATCGTTCACCATTGTATTTAAGTGAAACACCCATACCTTTTTCCTGTATTTTAATTTTTGCTTAGTTAAAGTTTAATTCTCTACAATCATGGTCACCCTACAACAACTTGTTTATAAAGATTAAACCTCTAACTATTATAACAGCACTTTGATTATGAAGAAAGGAAATTGTCAAATTGAGTGAGATATGATATTTCAAAAGTAATCGGACTCAGATGACATTCAATTTGACACGTATGACTTGACTGAAGTATTCTGATTGTAGAGTGACCATGAATTTCGTAAATAATTTAAACCATTTTGTTTTCAATACCAAAGATAAATGAACGTTAATTTCACTAATAGTGGCACGAAGCAATAGCTTATGATCTACTGAATCTGTAGTGACGATCTTGCTCACGTCTCCCGAATCACCCTATAGATGGAGAAAATGTGATATTGCAGTGACAGGTTGCTAGCCCATCGCCCACAACGCACTAACCTGGTTCCCATAGTCGACTCTTACTTTAATTTCAGTACCATTTTTAACAATTGAACGTTGTACGATGGAGCTGACTCCACGTGCTTGATATGCATATTGCCAATATCACACTGATGTGATATTGGCGATATTGCTGTGATAGGTCGCCTGTCCAACGATCAACGTTTCTAATAGTCTCACTCTAATACAAGACACGCTGAGATAGTCACAACCATTTGTTTGAATGAAGCTGGTGTTGTATTTTTAGAACAACATTAAAACGAAAGGCGCCAGAGTACGCGATATTGTTGTCAATTCGTGCGCATTTCAGGTTAGCTCGATTATTCAATATCAGCAATTGTAGAGTCCCATCTTCTAGGTCCAGGTCGGATAATTTGATGGTACCAAAGTATCGTATTGTCTACAGTGTAACGAAAACGAGACTTATACCCAGGTTTCAGTGGTTTCAGACCCTTTTTCTGAATTAGAAAACATTGAAAAGAAAAAATCCTCTAGTATCTTTTAGATTTTTTTGATACAGAAATTCGTAATGTACCACTATTATGTACTAAGATGCCTTTATTTCAAGTTTAAAAAAATACCATTAGATTCCAAGTCACAATAATGGTCGTAAGGGAATAGTATAATAATATCAAGGATGTGAGTTTTTGGTACGATGTTAATTAAAACGCATAATGATATCACATTTTCTCACGGATCAAATGGCGGCGTATTTTTTACGAGATCTCTTTAATTTGAAAATTCGGCGATATCACAGCGACTTCACGTTAAAATATTGCTCCCAAGTAGGATGAAAGGAAATTATATTTAATTCCATTTATAGTCCCTGCTTGCATTAGGTACCATTATTTTTTTCACTTTCTGTACGACAGTAAGTATTTGCCTCCAGTGTTTATTTTAAATTATTTAGATTTACTTGTAATAAAGTAATCAATAAAAAAAAATCAAATCAGTACCTACACATTGTTTACTTTCGACTAATAATGCACAGCATAGTTTTTTTTTTGCATTAACCTATTTGTTTTACAAGATTTATTTGACTTCCAAATTTTTTTTATCCGTTTGTTCGGGTTCGGGTCAGATCTTGCAACTATATTTTAAATCTTCAACCGATTGAGCTGAAGTTGGGCATCCTCACACCTTAGAACCTAAATAGTCGCGTACGGTACGGTTTCAGAGGAATTTCCTTCCTTGGCGCTCCGACTGTGGAATGAGCACCCTGTTGAGGTTTTCCCGAGGGACTACAGTATGGGGTTCTTCAAGGAATGTATAAATTTCAAAGGGTCGGCAACTCGCATGTGACACCCCTGGAGTTGCAGGCGTCTATAGGCTGCGGTGACCGCTTACCATCAGGCGGGCCGGGCCGTACGATTGTTTACCACAGACGCGGTATAAAAAATGGCAAACTTAAGTAAGTTCGGTGACAATTCCATGTTATAGTACCACTGAGCTGATCTTATGATGGGGACCACATGGGGACAGAAGGTGACCAGACCATAGCAACTCGTAAAATGCACAAAATAAACTACTTGAGCTAATTAGAACATTGTCAATAAGTAGTTGATGACTGTGGAAAAAAGAGTACAGTCGGAAATAAAAGCTCGTATCAGTTTTTACATTGCAAGAAACTTATTTTATTGTTTGTTTTTTTTGGCGGTGGCGGCTAGGTTAGTATAGTTTTAATTTCTAGAAACCAGCGCCCTGACTTGTGTGTGTTTAGTAGAGTTCAGAACGAATTTTATATTGCTCATGTTTTTATTTGTTTTCGTTGACAGATGTACATGAACGCTGAGCAGTGCATTTACATGCGAATCCCACAAATTCACAGATTTAATATCAGTTTATCATTTTTTTTACCTACTTGTATGTTTTTTTTTCAAGTTACAATAAAATGCTCTCGTTTCGCCCTTAACTGAAATGATAGCTGAAAAGTTTTTAAGATGTATTTACAATTATTTTAATTAGTTATTTCACATCTGCTGTATGTGAATTTTTTAACATTTTATAGTGATCACGATTTATAATAAAAAATACACCTTTTTGCATTATTGAATATAAAAACGTTTCAACAACAAAAAATATTCAACATGCATACAGACAGCTACAGATAAACATTTACAAAACCCCGTATTTTGATATTGTGTTGAAATAGTCCCCTTCAAACGAAAACTTTTCAATTAATTCATATTCGATAAGGAAGAGCCCCTCATTTTTTGTCGTTTACTCGTAATTTATTTCCGTCACACCAATAATTGTCAAACTAATGCATTTTCTAACTTTACAGAAAGCCGAAGACTCCTGTGTTCGAATGCTCAACGCTCAACTCACCTGAGCGCCTGCCACCTGTTGCCCGCCGAATGCTCGGTGGCGGGCCGCGCCGCACTTTATATACCGCTGGACGCCCGCGCGTCAATGATGCTCAAACTTTGCCATATGCAAAACAGGCACGTTTTCGGAGAAACGAGAGCGATATGGTATTTTGCAAGAAGAGACAGATACATAATTAAATATACATTTTGTATTAAGAAATAACTAACTCCTACTAAAGAAAATGATAAATATCTTATTAAAGGGAAAATTTTGATAAATTCATTGCTCCGAGCTGAGCCAAGGGATTGGACTTTGTATTTTTTCAATTTGAAATGTATTTATTGGATTCACCACCACCATAACAGCCGAAGGATGTCCACTGCTGGACATAAGCCTCCCCCAATTTCATGGGGGGTAAATGCCATAATCGCCAAGCTTGGCATGCGGGTTGGCGATCGCAGTATCTCCATCGCACTCCAGGGATGCTGCTTTTTTATTTATATATTTTAGGGATTTATTGTATATTTTTTGTGTATTCTGACAGTATATTTCAAACATACTAGGTACATTTCCCGGTCTGCTTCTTTAGTGTTCGTGTTTCGAGTCTCCTTTGCGCTTTGTGTCAATAATTACCACCATCATCATATATGGGGCCTCCCCCAATTTCATGGGGGGTAAATACTAAAATCACCACAGTGCTATAATGCGGGTTGGCAATCGCAGTAAATCCACCGCACTCCAGGGATGCTGCTGGCCATTCCATTGTGGTTTAAATTTATGATTTATTTTAAATCAACAGCTGTAACAATCTCAAACTAAATATAATTCATTTTTCGCCTATATCAGATATAAGCCTTATGGTTGGTTAAAGTGCTAAATGAACAATCTGTAATCTGAATTTTATTACTAAGAAACCGCTACGGACTACGGCTTAAGGCGCAGGGTAGGGCAAGCCATTCTCCATACAAAGATTGTGCAAGTTTTTTGCGTTAGTTTTGGCACTTCAGCATTTTATTTTATTTTTTATTGGTTCATATTGGATATACGCAGAACTTGATGTTGAAATTTTGCATTAATAATAAAAAAAATAATAAAAAAAAAACAAAAAATTATTAAAATTAAAAAAGAAAAACATCAAGACATAGCTAACAAAAAAATAAGCATATGGACCAAAAATAGTAACTGGTGTGCAAACACAAACGAAGAAAAACTTGCACAAAGTTTGTATGGATAGAGCTTGCCCATCCCTTCGCCTTAATAGACTGAGCGCTTTCATTGCGCATGCGCAGGTCTTCATGCTACGCCACTGCCCACGAATGCTACGAGTGCTACGCCGTAGCTTGTAGAATCATTATATATCCGTCTTGTAGCGGAAATAGCCTAGGAGCTTTCTGCTACATACGTAGCTCTATGAAATCGTTGGCAGTGAAAGTGTTAAGCCGATCATCACACAGCCTCCGAAACTAGAGGTCCCGGGTAAGGGCATTTGTTTCTGTGGTGAGCAGAAACATTTGTTCCTGAGACTTGGATGTTTTCTATGTATTTAAGTATATATATATATATATATCGTCGTCGCCAATAACACAAGCCTTATTGAGCTTACTATGGGACTAGTTCGATTTGTGTAAAAATATGTCCCCTAATATTTATTTGTTATTTATTATCTTATTTGTACCATAAGATAAAAAAAGAGGAATTATTCCGCTTTGTGTAATAAAAACACGTTAAAAAATAGAACCTGCATTACATTGAAGAGATCCACCTTGTGGCTCCATGGTTAGATAAACTTAATAGTACGAAATCATTATATTGTCATCTACATTATAAGACAGGGTAATTAAGATTTATTCAGAACGTTATATACAATAAACTCAAATTAAAATTAAATTAAATCTAAAAAAGACTTCCGCGGCATTGCGCCTAAGATACTGGCAGCATTTCCTCTCTGAATAGCCAAGATAATACGTTGGCCGAGATAGCTGCCAGCTCTTCGGTCACCTGTGGCATTAAAAAGCCTCTTCGACAATTCTTTGAAGAGGCTTAGAGAGCCAGGGCCCCACGGACCGAAAGTCTCGAAGCCGAGAGGGGTAAACAAGATTATTATACATATGCACAAAAGTTTTATACCGATACTACAAATTGACGACCACTTTCGCTTAGTCGGTAGTGACCCAGCCTACGAAACCGGAGGTTCCGGGTTCAAATCCCGGTCAGGGAATTATTTGTGTATATTTAGCACGAATATTAAATTTGTTCCTGAGTCTTGGATGTTTTTATATGTATTTATCTATATAAGTATGTATATCGTGGTCTAGTTCAAGCTTTGCTTAGTTTGGGACTAGGTCGATTTGTGTAAGATTGTCCTGCAATATATTTTAAACGTAAGTGGGTTAAAATCGACGTACAGGATTTCATTACTCTTTTACGAAAAAGTGTTTTCTCCGAGGTGCGCAAAATAAAGTATTCATTAAATCAAACTTCATTGTTGACGAAGCCAGTTGCGGATTTCATCTCTGATGTGTATGTGACGAAGCTTAGGGCTGATATACCTATTCCTGTACGCACCTGACGAAGCCAGCGTTGCGAATTAGAATTTGTGAACCATTTAGACCAATATTCATGATACATAATAAATAATTATTTCTTTAAATACAGTATGACATATTTGTCCTCGTAAACAAACTCAATATAGTTATACACTTAGTAACAAGTGAATCTACTACTAAAGCTAATTAAATATAATGTAAATTTTCCATACAAAGGTTGAAAGTTCAAACACAGGAACAAAGTTTAAGAGCCGCTGCCCGCCGGTAGCGGAATCACGTACGCTGTTTGAAGATAATTCATTTACATCGGAGCCGATTACAGCTAATGTTTGTATCTGACGTAATGCCACGAGCTTTTATTATATATTTTTTAAAACATTATTTTGCACTGTTCGTAGATTTGTAAGTTGTCATTAAATTTTGATCTGATCACAATCTTCAAATCGACCTAGTCTCAAACTAAGCAAAGCATGAGAACTAGGCGACAAATAGCCTTTTGACATTACTAATGTTATTTGAATCGCATAGGGCACCTGTTTTGGCATATTAAAAACGTCAAGCATTGTCAATTTTATTATTGGAATTATGTCACCAAATGTTGGGGCATTCTGCTTATTTATATTTTTAAAATGCATAAAGTGCTCCAAATGAACTTTATATTAATTAATATTAATATGAGTTTCATTTTTATTTGTTATCCTTAAACAACACACACACCACACGGGCACAACAACACACGGGTCATCTCGTTATCGACAGGTTTGGGTCCAACACAAATTCATAATTAAGTCGATTATACGGAGGGTACAACGATATCTTATAACACAATCCGTCTTTGGGCAATTTTATTTAAATATGTTCCTTTAATGAATAGTTACCGATGGTAACAAAACTGAACCTCAACGTCAAACGCATTCGTTTCGTAACAAAACGGACACGTCAAATATTATCACTAGTTGCAGTAAAGCCGGAGAAAGAAAGGAGTAAGCGCTGAAGTGACGAATAATAGAGAGGAATAGAAGAAGAAAACATGTTGCGCCGACCCTGCATAAGCGAGATAAGGGCAGGGAGATGATGATGACTTGATGAGTATTAACTTAAATGTAAATTATGTAAGTAACTTAACAGCGTGCATGAAACCTCGCCTGACGGAATCTATTTTGGTTGATTATTCATATTTTTTGACTCCTGACCACCTATAAAAAATACGAATCAGATAGATGTATACATAAAAGATTAGTACTATGTAAATTTAATGTTACA
The DNA here is from genome assembly GCA_905163555.1 of Notocelia uddmanniana. Classification (NCBI taxonomy): domain Eukaryota; kingdom Metazoa; phylum Arthropoda; class Insecta; order Lepidoptera; family Tortricidae; genus Notocelia; species Notocelia uddmanniana. The sequence goes on from LR991063.1 coordinate 6,142,700, forward strand.
CTATATAGTTTCTTTCTTCGCCAATCTCGGCTAAATGTACAGTCGGTTTGAATAATGAGTGCTCTAATGCCCACGTTCGTACCATCATCCACGCCGCGGGGGTTCTTTCTTCGCTGTCCACCAATCCATCATTTACCTCACACGAGCCACCTACGCTATTCAAGAACGGTCATTACGTCATTAGTCTGGACGCAGATATAATCTTCGCGAAGTTTTTCAAAATATCTATTTGTTAGATAAAATTGTTGTTGAGAAAATTGTAGTAGTGTTAATTTAATACGTAATATATTTTAATATTGTAAATATCTTCCCTTATGTACCTAACTTTCATAATGTCGTCTACTATTGTTAACCGCACTCGCAGAAGGCCAAGTTAGAGGCTCAGCCTAGTTTGGTCTCTGATAGAATCTCTTGTAATGTACTTATCGATTTTTGAACAATAAACCATTTGTATTTGTATTTGTTGTATTTAGATCAAGATCATACAAGAAACGTGAGCTCATACGCAAAATAAAAGTTGATGATTGTACACAATAAAATCGCATCTTATTATTTCATGTTAATTTGAGTTAATTATTCTTAATTTCCGAGTTTAATGGCCGATATTTTATATTTATTTGGTGTCACTCTTCTTACTGTACTTAATCTGATTTCACAAGTTAATTTAAAGGGTAGCCATTTTTAATTCATAATAAGATTTATTTTATTTAATCGTATGGCATTTATTTACGAACCGTGAGATCTTCGAGAAGACAAGTACGGTTGCCAGTTTTTGTTGCACTCTTAGCACCACCCAGGAGTCACGTGTAGGGTAATGGTGGGTACTCCCTACGCACGTGGTGCAACTTCGACCCCCAATATATTCATACATAATAAGATGAAACATGAATATTGTCCTAAGAATTTTCCAGATTGTTATCTTGTTTAGACGTTCAAAGTTCGCATGAGCAGGTTTATTTTATGAAATGGGGACCCGGAGCACACTCCATATACAAGGAGCTGTCAAAGCGTCTTATTGACGCGACGGGTGACCAGAGGGCAGGTTTGTACCTCGCTCAGCGCATCGGCATTGCAGTTCAGCGAGGCAATGCCGCCAGCCTTCTGGGCACCCTACCGCCGGGTTCCGAGCTTGAGCCCATTTTTTATCTATAAGTCGGTAGTTATAAGTAGTTTAACTTATTTCTAGTAATCATTTATTTTTGTGTTGTTTTTTTAAAAAGTTTTTATGAATTCTTTTGTCACGTTGCGGAATTCTAACATTTTCATTAAAATAATTATTAATGGAAATAAAAATAATCATAAAACTTCCCTTTATTGACCGTAGTTATGGAATGGTTCTGCGTATAGAGTATAGGTCGATTCACAAGAGCTGGCGCGGAATTTCTATGAAATTAATGACAGTTTCATGCATTTTGCGCGCCAGCTCTTGTGAATCGACCTACACCTATAGTTTCGAGTCCATTACAATTGCATCATTTAACTATTTATGATGATTTCTTCCTTTCATAATCATCCTCCTAATGTTTTCCGTTTGCATCCTAAAAGCAAAATTTGGCGTAGGTACTACTACGAGTAATTTTACGAAAGTAACTACCATTTTACCTTGTAACCCAAAGGAAAAACTAGACCTTACCGGGATTAGACCTCACCCCTGTAAGGTCTCATCCCGTCGTGTCCTCACGGTGCTTTCCTTCACCGAAAAGCTACTGATAAATTCAAATGATAATTTCTGAATCATCATAAATTCACCCATCGATCCACCCAAACCCCATAAATTACGCAAGTTATAAATTTAGGCCACAATTTAACAATATAACTTATCGATGCCTATAACAAACATAAGTCTAAATTTACATTGATCTATCACCACAACCACAGAAGAAGTAACAACTACATATTAACCATATCATACCACAAATGGGCGGGTAGTTAATTAGAAGCACGTGTAACACTGCGGTAAAACTTTAAGTTTATTGGGGAAATTATTAGGAAATAGTTCCGGAATGACTTACCCTGCCTTTTGTTGACGACAGCAGACGTATGCTTTGATGTACTTGACTTTGTTTATTGAAGTGACATTAAGACATCTTTGAGAATAAAATAAGTTGTAAAAGAAATAACACACTACTATTACTGTTTTTTTTTTCTGTTTGTAACGTTTCATTTGTGTGAGGTGTGCAATAAAGAGTATTCGTATCGTATCGTAACACACTCCCCCATAATCAAATAAGATTATAAACATAAACATATGTATCACTTTTCCACAATACTGATGCTTAACGCAAGCTAATGACTTAGTACATCATCTCACATCTCCAATTAAAGTAGTAGCTAATAAATCAAGCATAAAATGAAATCTGGTGTCTTTTATCTTGGTTTTATTGTATAGATGCTGGTTCAGGTAAAACATCAACAGACCGACAAGTTATTATCTTTGCCTTTCAAATCTTTAAAATAGTTTTCAAAGAAAGTTACATACTTGCTCAAGTAACTCTTCTGGGATATTTACATAGCAGCCCTTAAATAATAACTTCTCGGATCTTCTGAATAAACGACAAAGATGTGTTTCGATGATTCATGTCCAACTTCTTCCAATTACATTCGGGGATATGGATCAAAACTCTACTTCCAAAAACACGTATATGCGATAAATGGGGTACCTAACCGTACCACTTCTCGTGCGCCGTCTTGCCTTCGAGAACACGAGGAGATCTGTTCTTGAAGTATACAGCCATTTCTGCCGCATCTTCGCAATAAGCAGGAGATACAGAATTGTCAGAAAGCATGGAGCCCTCCTCACTACACTCACTTTCTCGTTAATAGATTTATTCGTGCGTTCTGAGGCGCCGTTCTGTTGGGGGCTATAGGAAACTGGAAATTCTGGTATGGAGTAATAGGCTTTAATACTTAAATATGTCTTAAGTTCGATTTTCAATATGCGCATATTACTTGTATCTTGGTTTTTTTTTTGGGATTTTATTAAATATTTTAATTGCCATGACGAAAGGGCCAGAGCTAATCATTTTCATTTTCGTGTCAGGTAAGGCCAGTTTATTACGGGGTCGTAAGTTAGATCCGTGCAAGTATTGTGGAAATAATGACATGTTATTTTTCACAAAGATAGTAGCTTCTAAAATGTATATGGAAGGTAGGGTTAAAGTTTTTTGTTCAATAAAATACTGTTTGCAGCTTGTCATACTATATTATTCCCAGTGTCACTCTACAATATCTTAATCTTGGCTACTGTTTCCCGTTCCGAAGAGGACTTGAAAATACAAAACGTATACTTTACTTCAGCTTTTGAAGGTATAAACAAGACAAAAGTCAAGCCAGTAAAATCATCTATACTTAACTAAAAGATATCTGTTGCCTTGAAATGACAAACATCTGAATGAATAAGTTCCAGAACTAAAGTTGTTCTCTTATGAGAAACTTTCTTAAAAAGTTTCCTATTCTGCTTACCTTCAATACAGGGGATGCATGGTTCCTTATCTAATTCTGAACGCCAACGTCGACGCCTACGAATACTGCGTGTCCTTTCTTAAGTTGATCCATTCCAATTGGGCAATTTGGGCATAAGTGACCTTAACGTCGATGGTAACGCTTGAAAAGAGAAATATGGACGTGAAATTAAAAGCGATTAATTGATGCGTTGTTACGTTGACCGTACAATCTAAAGAATACAGTCCACCACAAATAGAACTAAGTAAAGATACATCACCTTTACAAGAAAAGGCATTGGAAACATAAAAAAACCGACCAAGTACGAGTCGGACTCGCGCACGAAGGGTTCCGTACCGCATGATCTATAAAAAGAGTCCGACTCGCACTTGGCAGGTTTTTAATATTTGTTGTTATAGCGGCAACAGAAATACATAATCTGTGAAATATTTAAACTGTCTAGCTATTACGGTTCTTGAGATACAGCCTGGTGACAGACGGACGGACGGACGGACGGACAGCGAAGTCTTAGTAATAGGGTCCCGTTTTTACTCTTTGGGTACGGAACCCTAAAAATTATAGCCAGTTTATAAAAAAAAACTACAACCTTTATCGATCGCCTTCTTAACCGAAATTAAATTAGATTTAAAATTCGTCATGAACCACACCACCACACCGGTTAACCACATCGGTTATCTTCATTCCATCAGTATAGTGACTGCAAATGGCAATCGACATATCTCCAACACCTTTGCTCGACAGTACACATATATATACATATTTGACAGTACATATTTGACGACCTGTTTAGCCTAGTTGGTAGTGACTCTGCCTCCGAAGCTAGAGGTCCCGGGTTCGAATCCCGGCCAGGGCATTTATTTGTGCATTTTTCACGGATATTTGTTCTTGGGTCTTGGATGTTTTCCATGTATTTACTTATAAGTATGTATTTATCTATATAAGTATGTATATCGTCGTCTAGTACCCATAGTACAAGCTTTGCTTAGTTTGGGACTAGGTCGATTTTGTGTAAGAGCGTCCCCCAATATTATTATTATTATCTCTTTATTCATTTTTTTTCTTAAATTAGGTTTTTACAATAATAAAAAGTAAAATATAAAACAATATTTACAAAACAAAAAATCATTATAAAAACCTAACCTAGGGTGCCGCCGGCAGCGAGGCAGGGCCTAAGCTACCGGTGGTTAGGGCGACAGAGAGAGGAACCTCCTGACTATTCGCGCCGTGTCCAGGAGTACCGCCTTCTGTATCTGACCCTTGACCCAGCCATCTAGCGAGAGTCTCTTAAGATGTTGGTCGAGACTCTTCGCAATTAGACCGTTCGCAGAGACGACTATCGGGACAATGATCGTCGAATCAACATCCCACATGGCGGTTATCTCGTGTGCCAGGTCAGGTCTAGGTACTTGCTAGCCTTGTCCTTCTCGGCCTTCACGAGGTTCTCATCATGGGGGACGGTGATGTCGACGAGCACTGCCTGGCGCTTCAATCGATCTGTCAGCACGATATCAGGTTTGTTGGCTATAATAGTCCTGTCCGTGATGACAGATCGATCCCAATAGAGCGTGGCATGACATTATTATTATTATATTATATCTATTTGCAATGGTCAGAGTTCCAGAAGAAGAACCTCTTACATTTTTCATCCATTCAGCTCGTGCGCGGACGTCCTGGAGTCTATTTATTCATAAACGTCCCCCTTATTCATAAACGTCCATCAAGCCTCTATTAGTTAACAAGCCGCTAAAGTTGATTTGTCCTTATCTGTCACTTTGACATTTATGTTTGTGAGAAAGGGACAAAACAACTTTTAGTTAACAGAGGTTTGTTAAGTTTTATGAATAAGGGGGTATCTCATTAACATTCAGTGCGCAAAGAGAATTCTTGTGATTAGCCTGTTATGCAAAAAAAATTCTATGTTCGGAAAAGTACATAGTAATGCATGAGTCATCGCCATACAACGTGGCAATACAGCGATTCTAAGGGGATTCTTTTCATTTATAACTATATTTGTTTAGTTGTTTTATTTTGTTTTCTTTTGACGAAGCCTTCGCTGCGGATATTCACAAAACGGATTTAGTAATTTGGTGTTTGTTGTATGTATGTAAATATAACGCAGGTAAAAATTATGGACAAAATCGGTAGTCGTACACATGACACGGGTACAATTATAAACAAATCGGTTATATTGGTACCTACAAAGAATAAAATGTAAGTAGTTAATCAATGACAGTCGTACGTGTGGAAAAAATATCTGTTCAAACTTAAATACGAGTACTCTGAAGAAACAAAAAAATCTTGTAATAACAAGGCAATAGCCTATAAATCCTTTACACACTGTACACATTTTCATTGCTTTTGCTTAAGAATATAGGCACATTGTATACAGAAACCTACACATTGAAACAATATCCAGAGGGGCGTTTTTGAAATTAGTTTTCAAATCTATTACCTACCCATCTATTCAAACGTTGCAGTGCAAAATGGAGGCATAGCAATTATATATTTCATTTATAGATAATACATTTAAAATCAAAGGTGACCAAAGGCTAATTGACGCTTTATTCTCGTCACGACTCGTTCCATCGTTTTACTCAAATTGAATAATTGCGAAGGTCTTCAGATGACTTCATTAATCCAGGAGCTCAATTCCGGAACGGGAAATTACTTACGGTGTCATTAGATTGAAATTGTAATACTGCGCTAAAGCGAAGCGATATTCTAATGTGAGAGTTGACACAGGTGACTATGAGCAGTACTGCATTGGTATCGGTTGACACTGACAGCTGACAGTTTTCTCATATCGTAACGCCTACGACAAATCAGGAAGGCGCCTAAAGCACGAAACGCACGGAGCGGGCGCGGCGCAATGCGGGCGGAGGCAGAGGCGGTTTTGCATTTTTGATCTTTCCGAAACTGTGGACTGTCGATTGCTGCTTCATATGTCACACACGCCGCCTCCGCTCTACCGTGCTACCGAATACCGCGTTCGCTTTACCCAAAAACCGCCTCCGCCCCGCAAGGACGCTGCGCCGCGTTCTGTGAGTTTCAAGCTAAAATGACATTTTTCATAGGTAAAATTATAGTTAGGCGACTTCGTTACTTGGCGGGGCGGGAGCGATATGTGATAATAATCACAAATATTTATGAGTGGCGCTAGTGGACACGTTAAAGGCCTCGGCCTCTGTACACACGTACGAGATTCGCACGCGAGTTTCATTGCATTGCGGGTTACCGTGATATAATGAGTTCAATCGATCTGTCAAATCGCGCAATGTAGCGAAACTCGCACACGAGTCGACACGTATGTAAGGCTTTACGCACGCTTGAAAATGTTACGTAATCCCCCTGGGGAGCCTATGTTCCATGCTATCACTGGCATTACATATTTTTGCAAATTTTAATTTCAGCTTAATTTTATTTACCACTGCATTTTTTTCTGAAACGTATATATTTTACGATAAATAAAAAACAAGCCCAACCTAACCTCTATAAGTACGATGATTTTTTTTATTCTAAAAAGGTAACCGTGTCATTCTGAAAATAAAACTAATGCATATACATATACATATATAAACTCACGCCTATATTCCCAAAAGGGGTAGGCAGAGCACGTGAAAGTTAATTATCAGTGCCACTTTAAGCAATTGCAGGTTTTTTAGGTGAAGAAAATGTGATATTGCTGTGACAGGTTGCTAGCCCATCGCCCACAACACACTTCAACCTGGTTCCCATAGTCGACTTTTACGACACCCAAGGGAAGAAAGGGGGTGGTGCTATTCTAACCCGGCACCACACGGTTATCCAACCCGGCACCACACGGCAAAAACTAATGCCCCTTGAAAAATATGTTTTTTTTTCACCTTTTTGAAAGATCACCGAATACTCCGACGCTCCGATTGTGGAATGAGCCGGGATGCCGAGGTTTTCCCGACGGACTACAGTATGCGGTTCTTCAAGAAAGGAGTGTATAAATTCTTAAAGGGTCGGTTACGCGCATGTGACACCCCTAGGAGTTGCAGGCGTCCATAGGCTGCGGTGACCGCTTACCATCAGGCGGGCCGTACGCTTGTTTGCCACCGACGTGGTATAAAAATAAAAATAAAAACATTGAAGTGCGAATGCGATGCAATGTGACGAACCAAATCGACCTCTAGAAATCAGAGTGATGTGTAAATAATTTAAGCCACGTACGTCACAAATTGAGAGTGAGTGCGTATTCTATTCGTGATAATATTAAATAGGCAGAGTAGTTCGATATAACAATTTTGATACGTTTCTGAAATATACAGTTATCCTGTAATATCATACTGAAAAACCGGCCAGGTGCGTGTCGGGCCATGCGCAATTTAGGGTTCCGTAGTTGCCCACGAAAGCCATTGCCATTATGAAAGCTAAACTTAAATCGTCCATAAAATTCAGTATGTGTTTTTTCCACCGCATCGGTGACTAACAAGCGTACGGCCCACCTAATGGTAAGCGATCACCGCAGCCTATGGACACTTGCAACTCCAGGGGTGTCACGTGCCCTTTTATAATGAGTGATTTGAACAGGTATCTGGATGCGAGAAACGGGTCAACATTGTGGAATGATTTGTCGTAGGTACTTGCTATTCTAGTCATAATTGAGTTTTGACCATAGTTGGTGCGATCCCAAGGAACGTGAAGTAGTGTGGTGTGTCGAGTTCGGCGAGAGGGAGCGCGGAGTCCAAGCTGTGACAAAAGTTGCATGTAGTCCAGTTGACCGCTTAGAACGTCATGCAGAAACATCATATCTGACACAGTACGGCGTGATTTTAATGGTTATAGATTGTGAAAAGAGCAGCTTTCTTCATATGTTTCTAATCTTTTCCCCACACGATAGTTACAGTATGTAATATTTTTTTCTTGGATATGTTCAATCCTATATTTATGTGTGATGTATTGAGGCGACCAGACAGGACAGGCATACTCGAGTATGCTGCGAACATACGCGCAGTAGATTGTTTTAATACAAGAGATATCTGTTATGGGGCGGCACACTCTGAAGACGAATCCAAGACCTTTGTATGCTTTGTTTACCATAATAAAACCCTATGAAACCGTACCGTATAGGTTCCAATAGGTTCTAAGGTGTGAGAATCAATGCCATGCCGACAGCGAGTGGTATGATGGTAGAAAGCGGTCGAGGGTATCATGTCGACAGGTCTTCGGAGCACAACCCATTATACAACGCACAAGGAGCAAAGTTTCTACTTGTAATTAACGGTTTAATATTGCTTGTAATTTTGGGATCGTCTACTTTCCCGTGGTGGTTTCCCCGTCAGGCTGACCGTATATTAGTTTGCCACCAAAAATAATCTGAGTGCATCATAATTTATAAAGTTGACTCGCAGATCAAGTATCAAGTAATGTAAATCCAACTGAAACGCACAACAGACTTTGTTTATCACTTTCTGAATAAAGAACGAAGCCATAAAATGTCCACCTACATGTATGGAAATTTGCCTCCGACTTTGAGATATGTACGCTGTGTGATGTGTGTAAAAATAAGTAATTAATACAGCATTCATAGTTTGTTAATCAATCTTTTTTTGTATATCTTGCCTCACCGAGATACCAAATCAACTTGATTATGAAATTTTGCGGTGTTACTATTTTAAGATACTATGTTGCTTAAGAGGAGTTATGTATTTCTTATAAGTAATTCTGTTAATTGGCATCATTAATAAACGTTCGGTCGCTTTGCTTCCCGAGTGAGTTATTAAATCTCCAAATGAAGTAATCTTATTCTTCTTAATAGAATAATGTCTCTTTAGACCAAAACAACGTATCCTCAATATTAAAAGTACTAGTAGGCAATGCGGCCTATATTAAAGTAGGCAAGTGTAAAATAAAACAACCAGTATCAGAACAACAAATACATCATAATTATAATAATGTTTAGACTACACATGAAAAGCAAGCTGATTTTTCAACAGGTGACGTCAAAAATATGTGTTAGTTACGCATATTTTTGACGCCGACTGTAAAGTTACCAAATGTAGCTACGTAAGGTCTAAATATGAAAAATTACATGTCGACTGACTTAGGACTATATATTATGTGAACAAATCCATTACACGAGCCAGGGTCATTTAAAATGTTCCAAATCTCTTAAAAGCTAGAGCTACGCAAGGTCTAAATATGAAAAATTACATTTCGACTGACTTAGTACTACAGATTATGTTAACAAATGCTTTACAAAAGCAAGAGTCATTAATATGTTTTAAATTTTTAAAGGGTCGGCAACGCGCATTTGACACCCCTGGAGTTGCAGGCGTCCATAGGCTGCGGTGACCGCTTACCATCAGGCGGGCCGTACGCTTGTTTGCCACCGACGTGGTATAAAAAAATATATATGTTCCAAATCTCTTAAAAGCTATACAGGCTTTACATTGTGTTACGTAACGTTTTCAAACGTAACTACGCAAAGTCTAAATATGGAAAATGACATGTCGGTTGACTTAGGACTATACAGGATGTTTTTATTGAATTCCTTTAATTGCCAGGGCTCAATCCTGAGACAAAATAAAGCAATCTTCTCTAGAGACTAGTATCCCAATTCGTACCATTTCAAAGTTATTCAAGAATTCAATTACGTTAATTAACACCCTAAGTAAAGTATAAAAGATCTTTAACAATTAAACAATGTTGACGTGCGTGTCATTTGAATTCCGAATTGTCATACTTGACATTAACTTTTGCTTAACACCACGTTAACTCTTAAGGCCGTTTTTCATTCACCCTTGGCGATATAATTAATTATTTTGTATGAAAATGAAAAAAAAAAACTTGACTATAGATCAACTATTTTTTACGTCGTTTCTATGGCTATACACGGCTATATGCTTGAAGGAACGGGAATCAATAAAAACATCCTGTATATTATGTTAACAAATCCTTTACACGAGCCATGGTTTCTAATTTTCCAAATGTCTTAAAAGCAAAAAATGACATTTCAGTCAACGTTACATAGGTTTATACGTAACGTTTGAATACGTTAAATAATCAGTAATTACCCTGCAGGAGAACATTGCCATCGTAGCGCCAGTATAGCGCAGGCCAGATGGGCAATTAAAGAATGACAATTGAAGGTCGTTTTAACAATAGTTTTTCAACAATTTTCTAATTTACTCATATTTATTTTGATAATACAAGTTTTTAAAGGCAGGCTTGTCGTTTCCGTAAGTCCAGCCATCCACATATTCTGGTTCTTGCGCATATTCTCGTAGTAAACGGATCATATTAGCTGCAACAAAACAATTGAATCAACACAAATTTTAATACTGTCAGATGGATTTAGGTTTTTATTTTATCTTTTCTTTGGTTGATATTTAAAGGAAAAATATGGAAAACCGAATACAGTTTTGTGCAAATTTAGAAGAAGAATACGTGCGAATATTAAATTCTTCATTATACAGGGTGTGGCCTGTAATAGGAGCAAAAAATTAAACGGTACACTATTGAGCTCTCCAGCAATTATTTCCAAATGATTTTAATTGAAAAAAAAAAGGTTTTTTTTTGGGTTTTTTTTTCGGAAATGTAGCTTATATGTACTTTTTTACTCTATTGGAGTGATATTAATAACAATTTATTCAAAAAACACTAAAAAATTATTAAAAAAAATTAAAAATCCCAAAAATATTCTTTTAAACCAAAAATGCGACAACGATTATGAGTCATAACTTGAAGCAACCTCAAAATCAGCATTGACTGCCGCGCTATAATCTCTGGGTGCCAAGATCCATTACTTGGAGGTCGTAACTTTAGATCAAAATTTCTCCCAATTGAAAAAAGATAAATTTTTTTGGACACAAGAGGTTACTGCAGGTGCTCTAAGGAAGCGTCCTTTAAATTTATTGCTCCTATTACAGGCCACACCCTGTATGTAGATAAAAATAACGACAAAATGCTTAAATTGATTACTGTTAACAGTATGTTTTAATCAGATTGTTAATTCTTTGGCTATCAATGAATCGGCATCTAAAGAACTAATTCTCTTCGGTTTGCCTAGTTACGGACATATAAGCATCTTATCTTACAGTTCTTAAAAACATATATTCAAGTTATCTCTAGCCTACGGCAATGTTTGACCCCAACCCCATGCCACTCATTTCTAGTCTAAAAAGTAAAAATATAAAATCGTCTACAGTGTCAAGGACAAGTTTTCCCTAAGAAAATTTTAAAAAATTGGTTAATAGCATGTCGGGCCATGCTCAGGTTCCGTAGTTGCCCAATGAACTTAATTAAAAAAATCAACAAGCAAAAGGAAATACTTTAAGAAGGGAAGACTTTTTACGATAACTCAAAAACAGCTTAACTGATCATGTCCACTATAATTTTCGTTGAAAGTCTTTATTAAGCTTTATCTTAAGTATGTATTTATGTATATTTATATATAAATCTATATATATTATGTTAATATGTATTTATTTAATATTTGTTGTGAGATGTATGTATCACCCTTCTTCCTGTACTCTTGCACTACCTGTTCATAATTTTTTTTGAAACCTTTTCCTGCTACCCAAAGGTTGTCTGTAAGAGATCGCTTAAAGCGATAAGACCGCCTGTTGCTACCATTACTAATTATGTAAGTTTTTTTGGTGTAACATTGTTCTCTTGTGTGGTGCAATAAAGCATATTTATTATTATTATTATTTATTATTATCTTCATTTACGTCACAGTCAGAAAAACAAGAGCAGGCAGCCCTGAAATGAACCTGCCAGCGGAAACCAACTCACCTTTAGAAAAATTGACTGCAGAGATAAACCTGCTCAGGCAAGATTCTGGGCATATGAACGGATTTTCGCCACTACGAATAAAGGTTGGAATCTATTAGTGGCACGGTGGCTGGTCTCGAGTCCCGCCTAACACGAGTCGAGGAAAAATCCAATGACCTTGGAGAAAGGAAAAGTATGCGACGGTCTTAAAGCACAGATACTCGAACAAGCAAAGGACCTATCCACGTCCAATTCTAAGATTCAACTAGCCGAAAAACAAGCGTCTGTGGTTGCGGAGCTGAAAGCGAGCAACGAGTTACTGCAGGAGCAGCGGGCCTATGATAGTTGCGATTTTATCACTTACCGTCGTCGTGGATAAGACATTCGTCACGTTCTGACAAGTATGCGAGTGCGAGAGTGACGGGCGTCTTATCCACGACGATAAAATGGCAACCATCATACGCCTGCTAGTGAACTCCCAAGCGCAGGCAATCCTGAGGAACGACATCGAAATCTTGGGCGTAACTGAAGCATCCAGCGAAAACCCCTACCATTTATTTTTAACACTGGCTTTTGTGGCCGGCATGAAACCCTTGGACTCAGATATCCATTATGTAACTCGCGTAGGACAGCATCGCAACACAAGCAGCCTGCCGCATCCTCTGGTGGTCAGCTTTAGCCGTCGTAGCACCCGGGACCAATTCCTGAAATTAGCCAAATCCCAACGCCTGACAACCAAAACTGTTTCTATTGAAGGTCCACCCAAAAATATATATAAAGAAAATCACTACACTTGTGTAACCTCTTTTCTTAAACTGTTATTTTTATAAGGTGACAGCTGATGTCCAACAGCTGTGATTGACATTAGATGAAAATACAGAAAAGGATTATATTTTTATGTGTGCACGTAAATACTATTAATTTGGTTTAAGAAGTAATAAGACCTGAAGTAAAGGCTTAAAATGTTTCTTTATTATTTACAGGTAAGTGTATTGTTTGTTTTCGGTTCTTGTAATTTCAAAAAGTGTAAATACCTAGTAAATATATTTTTATTATTTACAGAGAAACGCAATTTCGTCTTTATTTTAACGCTATAAATTAGCTATCTGAAAAGAGTGTAGTATCATTATATATATACCTTAAAGATTGGCGAACACGAGAGCGCAGACTGTTTTTCGCAGCTGTACATACATAAAAAACCGACCAAGTGCGAGTCGGACTCGCGCACTGAGGTGAGGAGCCCGTCTGTTGGGACGTTCGGCCTTCGGCCTAGCGAGCCTTACCGCTCTGCTTCGAAATGTGATTTGGCTGATTCATTAGGCAGGCCGTAAGCTTCTTTGCCACCGTTGTAGTATAAAAAAAATGATTGTCTGCGAAACGGAGCATGTCATATTGAATGTAATCACTTGTCATTTCTTAAGGGGGTGTAAATGAGGGTGAGAGATTGTATGGGAGACCAAATAACTCTAAGGCAATAACGAGTTCTACGCAGATGAAGTCGCGGGCAGAAGCTAGTAAAAAAATAAAAAAATAATATAGACAGGCTAAACGCGTTCTATGGTCTAAAAATATGGTAAAATAAACACTTACGTTTTAGAAAACCTCTCCCTAGTCTGGGAGGAATAGAAGCGGCTCCACCCAATTTGCCGTCGAATAATACTGAAGTACTGTTGGCTTTGAGTCTCTGACCTAAAAATGAATTTATAATCTGCCACATTTTTCATGATGATGTTACAATGCAATGTTAAGCATCGCAGATTGTACTTGCAATTTACGCTGTCCTTATGCATAGTTGATATTTTCAATTCAATTCAATTCATTTTCAAAGTTTAAGGATTAACCAGGCTGTTAGTAAGTATTTATCTCAAGAAGATATCTGAGATGAATTATTTATGAATATATTTTTTTATATGGAGTAACTATATAAGCCACGTATAGGTAATGATATTCAAAGACTTTTTTTTATATATATATGTCGGAGCAGGATTAATGACGTGTGACTCAGGGGCCTCGTCACGACCCTCTCCGTCGGGCATGGTATGGGTATGCTTGGGCAATGAGACATCGCAGGTTCAGAAAATTACGTAGTTTATTAAACAATAATGACACAAACAACACACGCACACACACAGACGGACAGCAAGTTCACAAGTGGCGGCGGAGCTCCGGTCATTCCGACTATCAGAACTTAAGTCACCGTGTTCTGAGGGATCCCAGTATTTAAAGGCGGTCGCTCCATCCCCACCGATGGCCATGCTCGTGCAGCTGCCCTGCCTGCACACCTGCTGTATGAAATCTTCGCTCATTTCGTTAATTTGTTAACAAGAAACCCCTTTTTTAATTTTTATAGCTATATTTATAAATATTCACAAAAATATAAAGAAATCTTACCATCGTCGTAATGACTTCACAAGGATGCACTGTGACAGTCTCAGTGCACAAGAAGAACAGCAGTTGACTTTCTTTAGTAATTCTGTCTTAGTAACAGTGCTTCTGTATGATTTGTGAGTTGAGACACTGTGACGCCTTACTTGTCACTTACTCTCTTTTAGAATACGGAACTTTTGAAATTGATTTATTAAATAAAATTGCGATATTCTCGAGAATTTAAAATGTGGTTACGTAATTTTTGATCCTCTACTTGATTTCATTGGAAAAAAATGGAATGTGGTCAATTGAGTTGCATTTACACAATCTTTATTTTCAGTAAGAGAAACCAATTCAGTTAACGTAAAAAGTGGAATAGTGTACTGATGTGTTTCATTACTAAAATATCATAATACGACGTGAGTGTGCGTCTCAGTTAACGTAAAAAGTGGAATAGTGTACTGATGTATTCCATTACTAAAATATCATAAGACTACGTGAGTGTGCGTCTCAGTTAACGTAAAAAGTGGAATAGTGTACTGATGTGTTTCATTACTAAAATATCATAATACGACGTGAGTGTGCGTCTCAGTTAACGTAAAAAGTGGAATAGTGTACTGATGTATTCCATTACTAAAATATCATAAGACGACGTGAGTGTGCGTCTCAGTTAACGTAAAAAGTGGAATAGTGTACTGATGTGTTTCATTACTAAAATATCTTAAGACGACGTGAGTGTGCGTCTGGGTTTTATAAGGACGTGAGCATGCGTTTTGGATTGTATGAGGACGTGAGAGTGCGTCTGGGGTTTCATGATGACGTGAGCGTGCGTCTAGGATAGTATGAGGACGTGAGCGCGCGTCTGAGTTGTGTGAGGACTTATGTATCCACCTTTGGCTTGTATGAGGACGCGAGCGTACGTCTGGGCTAGAATGAGGACGTGAGCGTACGTGAGAAAATGTGTGTCCGCATTAGGCTTTTGTATGAAGACGTAAGTTGTGCGTCTTAGCATTTATAAGGACATCACATGCTTCTGACTTTTACGAGATTGTGAGCGTGTGTCTGGGCTTTGTAAGAGGGCGTAAGTGTGCCACGCGTCCAGGCATTAGTTCAATATGTAAGCATATATTGAACCTTGTGTGGAGACGTGATCTTGTGGTTTATAATTTACATAGCGACGTAATGCACTGTACAAAAAAATAGAAGTATTTTTATACATGTAAAGTTAGGAAAATAAATGGCATAATGAGCCTTGAGATTGTCATAAGACTCGCGAGTTTCAAGTTTGAGTAAAAGACTGGACTTGATGTATCTCGGACTTTTGTTACAAAAATCATAAGAGTGATGTGTAAACAAATGTAGGAGGTACTGTACAGTAGACCGGTGTTAGCCCTTTATAACCCAGAATTTAAGACCGAGTTACACACAGACGCAAGTTCTCTTGGGATCGGAGGAATACTCATGCAGTGGCAAATAGTTACCAATGAACTCAAGCCAGTGGCGTATTTTAGCCGACAAACTTCGCCCGAATTTTTTTTTACCATTCGTACGAACTGGAAACATTGGCTGTTGTTTCCTGACCACAGACTAGTAAGGGTTCAGACCGCCAACTCACGAACCAAAAATATAGACCGTAAGCAACCATATTTAATCTGTACCCGCTGGTAGACTTTTGACGTTTATTTTTTTTATTTATTTATTGACACTGTGGCAATGGAACTTACTGTGTACATCCAACGATAAATATATATAGCTCATTTAAATTTAACTTTGTGTAGAAGCTGTATGTATAAATGTGACCTTGTTTACTTGAATTGCCATTGTCCTCACACCATCGGACTTACTATGGACATGTATAGACAAAGGGCGATTTTGGGTTTTCGTCCCCATCTGTCACCCGCTAAACGACGGCAAATAGCCAGGGCTGCTTTAGCCTTCTGCAAAACACCGTTTACATGCGGGTTCCAGGTCAGTTTCTGGTCAAGTGTAATGCCCAGATATTTGACCTCAGAAGAGAACGGAATTGTTTTGCCATTCATTACCTGGGGGCTCAGCTTATCAAGGTTCCTCCTGATGGTGAACAGCACAACAACCGTTTTGTCCGCAACCGCATTCTCGGATAGTTCGTATACCCTACACCACGTGTTTATTGTGTTTAGGGCTTTCTACACAAGGTGCGATAAGATATTTTGGCAGGTTCCCCGCACAGTAACCACAAGGTCGTCAATGTACCCTTGGGTATCAACGTGGAGTTCCGCCATCTTGTACAGTAATTCATCTACCGCAAGAGTCCATAGTACCTAAAAGGGGAAAATACCCCTCCTTGCGGGCATCCTCTTGCAGTAGTTACTTCACGAGTGGTATTGAAAAGTTCTAGCTATTTGAGAGCATGTTGTGGGATTGACTACTTTTGACATGAGTCCCGCAACCATCAGTGTCCTGATGGGCGGGTATAGGAAAAGGGCACAGAAAACAGTTATAAGCCAACTAAGCAGTCTGCACAGGACTGCCTGCATTATAGTCACTGACGCCATGTCAACCTCTCCAACAGCGGCTCTCGAGGCCATGCTGAACCTGTCGCCCCTCAACCTCCATTTGGAACAGGAGGCGAGGTCCAGCATGCTCAGAATAGCGAACGTAGAAAAAGGGAACTGGCTATCCACAGCCTTGAAATCACTCAAGGCCTCAGTGCAGGAAATTCCGGTTTTAGGGATTCCTTTAGACACAATACCCCCAAAACACTGTACATATAAATTCTACTCTGTGGAACTCCTGAAGAGAGAAGACTGGTCAAACGGTCACATAGATTGGAAACTAGGTAGCCTAAAGTGGTACACCGACGGCTCCAAAACCGGATCTGAGGTAGGATGTGGAATATGTGGATTTTGGACACTAATACTTTGTAAAGAGCTACCGCTATTCAATTTCCTCCTCTCTGCTGTTGGTGTCAGTTATCACGCATCATAGGTATTTAAAATTCTCAACTATTTTATACGTTACACCTTTTACATGCAAGTTTTTTCTTGGCTACAAAATGTTCCTTTATCTCCGCAAATGTAGATATTCCGTCTTCTCTTTGCTAATCTTGAGAACGACCGTTGAGGCATCCTCCGCCAGAGCCTTTGCCTTCTCTACGACAGTCGCACTGTTTTCTCCTAATAATGCAAGGTCATCTACGTACCCAATAATCTTATGCTGGCCGTTCAACATTATTAACGTGTTCGAGTACCATGCTAAACAGTATGAGTGACAGTACATCTTCTTCTTTAAGGGCGGTGATGACATCAAACTCATATGTTAACTCTACTCCTATTTAACCCGCAACTTACTCACACCCAGTAGCTACTACAATCATTCTTACGAGTTTATAGGGGATCCTAAGTTTCTGAGTATAGAGAAGAGGTGCCGCCTATCTATACTGTCATAGGTTTTAGCAAAATCTTCAAAGAGGAAGTGGATTCCTTGAACAAATTTCCATTTCTTCTCCATGAGTTGTTTAAGAAGAAAAAGTTGGTCTAGTGTGTTCCGATTACGCCGAAGTCCACACTAGTAGAATTTCCTCGGCATACTTTTCTAGCCGGGCCGGCAACACATAGAAAATTTCTTTATATGCAGTTCGGAGTAGTGCTATTACTCTTCAATTTGAGAATTTCTTCTTATACCCCTTCGTATGTACTAAACAGATTATCCGTACATTCAATTCAGATGGTTGCTGTTCCTGTCGCCATACGCACCACCTCAAAACCCCCGAAATGCTGGAGGACCACACCCTACTTTGGTCAGCGAGTCCATTGGACTTAACGGGTGGTTAGCTAGGCTGTACCACCGACCGGCCCCCCATCCGCCACCCGGGTCACGCCCCTCTACGCCGTGAGGGTCACCGCGACATACATAAAAAAAACATGAAGACAAATTGAGCCTCCTGATAAAAACATCGGGTCTAAAAATCTCTTAAATGCTACTTCATCTCGGGGAAAAAACGAGATTGTACTTGACTTACTTCTTAATCGACCTCCATTGGCGAAACCAAGATAATATTCTCTCTCTTTTCTTTTTATCAGGTTTTCTTTTTGAGTCCCAGATGGATCTTCCCACAATTGTTGCACTAAAACAAAGTCAAATACTTGCTGAGCATAAATAGTCGAACTATTTAATGGCCAAGATCCTTTAAGATCTATCCCGCCAACTGGGAAAAGGAGTCTGAGGACCGAGACCATTGGAGGAGGACCCTGGGCGAAGGCATGATCACACATGATAAAGCTTGGTTTGATCTTCTTTCGCTTGACACCAGCGTGCCGCCACTCGATCGGTGCACAACATTTACGCGTCCAGTATGTTGTCGCAGCTGTCGCTTCCGTATCGGACACATGAGTCATGTGCGTAAATACCGCGCCACCACAACGTAGACGCTGCACGCTGCTTAAATCATCCTTAAAGCTAAAAACGCACTGAGCGGGCGCGGCGCGGTGCGGGGCGAAGGCGGTTTTGCTTTTTTGATGTTTCCAAAACTGTCGACTGTCGAATAGTGCTTCATATGTCACCCCGCCGCCACTGCTCTGCCGCGCTACCGAATACCGCCCGGTTTTTTTGGTGCACGTGCCCTGGACTGCGTTCGCTGTACCGCAAAACCGCCCCCGCCCCGTCAAATGTCGTATGTCATTTTCCATACTAAAAATTATTCTTAGATCTACTTATCTTATGTTCGAAAACTTTCGTGATTACCCTGCCGGTCATATACGTAACGTGGCTATTTATTCGATTCAATTTTATTTCCCAAATATACAGAGGAACATACACTTATGTCTGTTAGTAGGTGTAATGTTTCTTATCAGGACTTGTTGGCCATTTATTAATGCTAAATAGTTTTACATTTTGCGGAGACCGAGGCAAATGGAGGAAGATGATTCGAGTCCTACCATCAGTGGGTAATGGGAAGTAGTTGCAAAAATTACCAAAAACCCTTTACTGCCAAAGTATCTGACGCTTTAATGTTTTCATTTGTGTGTTTTCATTATTATGTGTGCAAACTAAGTCCATAATTATTATGTATATGCAATGTAGGTATTTTTGTTTACGCATGTGGTGATCTTCTGTAAGTAATAAGGCGCATAGTTTTTAGGTGTGCATGTTAGTTCTAGTTCTAATATGAAACAGATATCCAATAAATAAATAAATAAAATAAATAAATTTACCAGTAGATGTGACATCTGCATATGACAGGGATATCATATCTCACTTATAAATCTATAAAAGATTCTCGAACCATCCATCCATCATGCTACGTTGTGTTACTTGTAGCAGTGCTAGGAAAGCAGTTTTCTAACCAAACAACCACCATCCACCATATATCAGCCAAAGGACGTCCACTGCTGGACATAGACCTCCCCCAAATTCAAGGGGGGTATATGCCATAATAGCCACGCTTGGCATACAGGTTGACGATCGCAGTATCTCCACCGCACTCCAGGGATGCTGCTGCCCATCCCCCGGTGGTCCTGGTCGTAGTTTTAGGACATACCTGGGTCCGGGTCAAATAATATTAGACACAAGTTTTCTAAAGCAGCGATCTATTCAAGCTTACCTGGTTCATCTCTGCGTACAATTGGCTGAATAGAATTCATGCCAGCTGGATATTCGGATTCCATGTCGCCCCGCTGATCGCAGTTGCATCCATAAGGGCTGGCTGAAAAGGGGTCCAGAATTAGCACAGATGCCACAGATATCAGAGTAAAGCAAATCCGCTCATTTAAGTTGAATGATTTCTGTATATCTCATCTATTCTCACTAATGCACGAATCAGTAAGTTTTAGAGAGACGGATAAATTATATCTGAAAGGTCTTCACCTGTCAGTGTCTCTGCTTTCATAACTGCAAATTGTAGTGAACTGACGTTTGTGACGTTTTGTATTATATGTGATTTGACATTTTGGTGTATTTTTAAATGGAGACAGTTCGTTAACAGGCGAAAATAATTGTACTATCTGTTCCGTTCTAACTCATCTTGGTTAACCATAAGGATTCAAAGAGACAACTATATGAAATATCATCTTGCTAGTACTACGGATCTGTTGGTATTTTTAATCTAAGAGAATTAGGTACCTATTACTCCATAAACAACTATCAAAGTGATGTAAAATCCATACTGCATAATGCGAAAGTCACCCATCTGTCTGTTTGTTACTTCTTCACACTTAAATCGCTAAACCGATTTAGACGAAATTCGGTATAGAGATAGTTGAGTCCCGGGAAAGGACACATGATAGTTTTACGCACCATTATGTACCAAATAAAAGGGAAAATTTTAATGCTCCGAGCAGGCTTCGAACCTGCGACATCTGGCATACGCGGCCAATCGCTCTAGCCTCTGAGCTATCGGAACAACCAAGCTCGTGCACGAAATCCTTCACTAGTTCCCTCCTACAACGCCTTAGGGAGGCATATTTAATTACAAGCGCAAAATTAAGAATATTGGTTACTTAGGCTACTTTCTGAAGCATGGCGCGCTCATGTTAAGTAATTATTCATTACATTTGGGCAGTAGCAATATCATGCGGGGACGCACCTTCCGCGCATTTCACGCCAATAAGGAAGACTACACCGATCATGCAATGGATATTGTATGTTTCCAAAAAGAAAATTACTTCAGAAGAAGACTGGTTTGGACTGTGCCGTCCTTTCTGACAGGGCTCGGTGCCCTATAAATAAATAAATAAAAATGAATTATTTCAGACCATTTTGATCCATAGCAGGTTAGTGACAAAAGTACCTTAGTATAGTACTATGTTAGTCGATATTACTGTAAATATAAATCTTAAGTACTTAACATCTATTTGGCCCTGCCGATTGCCGCTTCCACCCAATATTTAATGACCTAACAACCTAACTAATAAATACAAAATCGATTTCAATTCCATTCATTAAGTTGAATACTAATATTATAAAGCTGAAGAGTTTGTTTGTTTGGTCGCACTAATCTCAGGAACTACTGGATCGAATTGAAAAATTCTTTTTGTGTTGGATAGTCCATTTATTGAGGAAGGCTTTAGGCTATATGACGTCACGCTGCGACCAATAGGAGCGAAGAAGCGGATGAAGTTGTGGGCAACAGCTAATATAATATAAGACCGGGAGCTTCCTACACCAACTTATACTCGTACACGGAGAATTAACTTACCAAGTGATCCACAATAACAAAATGTAAGGATTACAATGATGATAGCTAGCTTCATTTTGACAAAACTATTGTTCTGAAAAAATACAAGATGCGGATAATGATGACTAAAACAATTTAAATTTATAACTTTGCTGCCACACTAATAAGTACATTTTTTTAACCCGTCTAGGGTGCATAAAGCTTATTTTTATTGCATGGACTTTATAACAGCCATGGATTATAAATGTAACCGACGTTACGCTTTAGAACGCACCTCCTAAACTGAACGAAAAGTTTGTTTCTCGGCTTTTTATACGAGGTGACAGTAATAAAACAGAACCCCCTGACTGCGAGTACAGTTTAGGAAGATGAAAATTTAGGAGAAAGTAATTAATTGTTAACAAAATTAATAGATCTCCCAAATCTCTTCTTTCCGGCGAATAAACTTACCAGTAAAGAAAACTGCCTCGTAAAACTAAGTACGTTTATTAAATTATTTGCACATGAGGTCTATCATATGATATCCCAGAGCCACATGTCACTCAAATCAATTCGGATGTGTGGAAGTTTTGACAGTCATTGCCTATTCTTTGGGAGGATTCCATAGAGTTTATCTTGTGTAGTTAAGGAATTGCTAACCTTCTTTCATCAGAACAGCTCGGCAGTATAATATTTTTTTCAGCAGAAATTTCACCTTAATAGAATACCGGCGAGCGGCTGTAGAATGTTTTTTTTTTATAAAAATGGATTGTGTTTGATCCTAGTTTGCACATTTTGTAGGACAAATTACATACTTTACGTGCCAACAGTGAACAGAAACAAAAATCGTTGAAAGTATTAATATACACAACTTAAAAAAAATTAAGAACTTTAAAGTTCACAGTTCTTTAATTAGAGAGGTAGGACACTTTTTACGACTTCAACCGCTAATATCTCACCAACGGTTAAATGGAAAAAACCTTCTAGAAACCACTTTATAATTTTTAAAGGACTATCCATAGATACCACACACGACTATGTGTATTGATTGTTTTTTCATCCCTCGGTTACATGTGCCCTCCCCCCACCACTCACATCCTTATTTTAATATTTTTTCGTAATTTCACATCATTTTTACGTAGCGGTTCATAAAATACACCTTCGTACCAAATTTCATAAATGTTCGTGTTTACAGTCTCCCAGTCAATCAGCCGTTGTCGCCACTTGGCTAACAAACACTTGTAAAATTACTTACAATTAGAATTAGAGTGCATCTTGATAAATCTTTTTTATGCATATGAGAATTACCTGAAAAATTGTTACATTTTTTTGTCCTCAAGCGTAAACAAGATCACGTTAGTAAAGCGCTTCCTACTGTGTCAATTAAGTATTAACATGCAAGACAGTTTACATACACATCGGCTGTTCTCTTTTCTATTATCTATAAAAACAAGCATTGAATGAATTTAATGAAATCTAGGTATTATGCAAACAACTTCATAAAGTAGAAGCATGCCTACTCGCAGGTATAAAATACTTATTGAACTTGCAAGCGCGAAGCGTGAGCGAAGTTTCTCCATTTCAGCTTGGACAAAAATGCTTTTGTGTACCTGGATTCCGAATGTCCGGCTGTTCTCCTCTACAGCTCGCATTTCGCAACCAATGCTCTTGAAATTTTGTGAGCAGGTTCGATAATTAGTGACAGCACCAGTAATGGTCAAGGACCAATGATGCACCTTGAATCTTATTTAAAAGAAAATAAAAGTTATACATTTTTTTATGCAACAATCAATTTAAAACCATTCGATCATTGAATTAGGAATGCAGTGTCCATTACTGGTGCTTGTCAGCTTAAAGTGTCCAACACTGGTGGCGTCACCCAATATGGTTTTTTTTTTTATTCTGTTTTTCGAAAGCTCACGGAGCCACTAGTGTTAAAAAGAGTCTATTTGACACGCATCTTAATCTATGACAATAGTTATAGGCGGAGGTAGGCCCCAAAACATAAGACTAGGAACTCTGAGATACCAGACCTCTTAAATACAGTTTTTTCAAACCAAATCGCATCCCGTTAGGTTTCTTTATAACTGTTCCAAAATTCAAATCGATAACATTAGTAGCAATGTGACAGACAGACATACAGACAAAGCGGCACCATGAAGAATGATTCACAGTAGGCCGTTCCGTGTCCGGGGCGGCCCGTTTTGTTCTATAGAAATACGCTGGCCGTTGCGTTTGCTGTCATAGAAAATGGGCCGCCCCGACACGGAACGGTCTACTGTGAATCATCCTCAAGGGTTTCTCTTTTACCATTGTTATGTGGGAACCCCGCTGCATTTTTGAGTCCAAATTAATACCTAAGAATACAAAATACATAATATACATGGTAAATACCCCGCTCTTAACAGTAATTCTATGTAATGTACGATTTTTCAAAGAAAATGTGGTTGATTTTGTCAAACTGTACGCTTGTAAAGTTTTGTGGTATAGGCCCCTGTCAACAATTCTGTATTTCCCTACAAATTTCATACTATTGATCACGAGAAATAAGACTGGTCTTTTGACAGCTGTCATCCCGGTACAATTAATGTCATTTTTTGACGTATAACAGTGAGTTTTTATCGCTACATAAAAAGGTGCTGATTTGACGGTTGATAGTTAAATAAGCACCTTGCCAGCCTCCTAAATACCGCATTTAGGGGGTGTATAGGACTGAACTTATTAATTTGAAATCAAATTATCTTTCTTTACCGGTCTTGCTTGGTGCGTAAGAAACACCAATTTGTTTTCGGTGCATATGATGAGTCAAATAGACCCCCAGATGTCTTTAGGTCTAGAAGCCACAGACTACTATTATGTAGCAGAAAAAATCTATCATATTGTGATTTTTCTGTAAAATATTTCAAATTAGATGAAACCAAGAACTGAATTTGTTGATAACTAATCAAAAAGGTTACATTGATTTATTCTCAACCAATTATACCTCTCAGACCACTTGGTCTGAGTTATACCTACGCTAACAGGCCGGTACATATTTCGAAATTCAATTTGCATTCATTTTTCTGGAATTTAGCGTCAGTCACTTGTAGTATTTAAGTCGATAAAAAACGGAATATGGTGCTAATTCATAATCATATTTGTAAGAAATATCAGTTCCGTCATGGGGAGACCTCGTGGAAATAAAAACTTAACAGTAGCTCTCAAAAGTGCGTGGTGGGTCTCGCACAGAGAAGGGCTCCGTACCGACACATCCTAATCTACATTTAAAACCACTATACAATACAATAAATAAAAAAGGTCGTATCTTCATAGGGAAGTCACGGCACTTACGCCCTTTTGTTTGGGCAAGACAGTTTTCAGCAATAACTCCAAAACCGTTATACCTATCTTGTCCAAACCAAAAATAGTTGAAAGTATTTATAATTGTACATCACCTTAATTTTTTTTTCAAAGTTTTAAACATCATAGTTTGAAAATTAGAGTATCAATTTCTCATCGTATTTCTATGGCGGTTCATAGCATACACCTTCCAACCAAATTTCATAATTGTAGTGCTCATAGTCTCCGAGTAAATCGGCTGTGACATACGGACGGACGGACGCACAGACACGACGAATCTATAAGGGTGCCGTTATAGCCATTTTGGCTACGGAACCCTAAAAAATGGGTATACGATTATATATAAAACAAAAACGTGTACATATGAACAATATGAACATATTGCAGCCTTTGATAAAAGGTTCTGCTTAAATTGAATGGAAAACTCCAACATCCAAAAACGAGAAACCTCAGATTCTCTTTAACATATTTCATTCTTATAAAGGCGCCATTTTAAAAACTATAATTAAATTCATTGGCACGTACAGTCAACAGCAAAAGTTATGGTCATTTTAGTACTTTGTCGCTCTAACGAAAGAATACTGCGACAGTTAGGATGCGTCTAATTAGTGAAAGTTCAGGTAGGTCTATACAAGGAAAATGATCATCTACTTTTGCTGATGACTATACACCCATAAAATTTACGGTAAAACCTTTTATGGACAGAGAAACGGTCTAGTATCAAGTCATAGTATCAAGAGGGATACGAGTAAAAACCTCTAATAAATTTTGCAATGTGATATCTCTAATAGCGCCCTCTGTGTACAAATAAAGGAATCAAGTAGTTAGATACTTTCATACTTGCAATTATTCAAGTTGGAAACGTGTGAGTGCTGCCATCTGTTATGTGAGTTATGAACTAGCTAAAGACGGAATGCCATCTGTCGTGGGGTAGAAAAAACATTTGGCACCCTGTAGAATCAAGATAAATGTACCTGAAGGTGTCGCTACTAGTACTGCAGAGTTAATATAACCTTACAATGGAAATCTCATCGAATACATAATTTCAACGTTCTTGATTTAGGCGAGTAGTCTTGCGGCTAAGTACGGTAAGTGTGATAGAGACGGAGACATCCGAACGTCTAATTTCGATTTCTTTTAGATTGTCAGGGTCGTGTCGCGGTCGTCCGAATCCAGGTGCATAAATTAATATCAGTGGTTCATTAACCAAGTGCCACGAAGATCTCCGTTTCAGCTTCGGTAAAAATGCTTTCGTTCGTCCGGCCGGCGGATTTCCCGCTGTTTTTATTTACAGGTAGCATTTCTCAACCGATTCTCGACAAATTTTGTGAGCAGCTTTGATAATTATATATAATTTTCTTATCGAGTCAGGTTTTGGAAACTTTGAAATTAGAAAAATTATCGCGAGGTCTACAAGCTCAAAGAGCAACTAGTTAGATCACAAGTTAACTTAAGTACTTCTTTTAAATACTAAGATACAGCAGCCCCGGATCTAAGGGGTGGGGGGGGGGGTTCTCAAACACTGAAAGGAGGCGCCACCATCAAGGTTTTGCCCCGGTTCAAAAAAATCGTAGATCCGGGGCTGAGATACAGTGTCATTCAGGTATTCTTGAATCGTGTAATAAAGCGTTAGATGCTAAAAACGTACACAATGTAATTTCTATGTAAATTCCATTCGACTGTACTTACTTTTACATTTTTGCCATGCAATTACATCTGAGGACAGATTTGACAAAATGTAACAATTTTGTCAACTATTTCATATCTGTGGGTGGTATTCCACTCGTCCAATATCTTTGTCCAATCTTTGATGAAATTTCTTTGACGGAGGCCCATTCTACTTATCCAATATATTTGTCCAAGTTTTTTTTTTTCATGTGTAGCCATATTGATTTAAATATCATCAGAATCTTTGATCAAATGTCGAAGTCTCATCCAAGTTTGATGAA
The DNA here is from genome assembly GCA_905163555.1 of Notocelia uddmanniana. Lineage (NCBI taxonomy): Eukaryota > Metazoa > Arthropoda > Insecta > Lepidoptera > Tortricidae > Notocelia > Notocelia uddmanniana. The sequence goes on from LR991063.1 coordinate 6,169,691, forward strand.
ATCATCCAATTTCTTTGATCAAATGTATATTGGACAAAGATATTAGATGAGTGGTATACCAAGCGTGTTATTCTACTCATCCAATATCTTTGTCCAATCTTTGATCAAATTTCTTTGACGGGGGCCCATAATTCCACTTGTCCAATATCTTTGTCTAAGTTTTTTTTTAACATGCGTAGCCATATTGATTTAAGTAAATGTCATCAGAGTCTTTGATCAAATGTCGGGGTCCCATCCAAGTTTGATGAAATCATCCAATTTCTTTGATCAAATGTATACGGGACAAAGATATTAGATGAGTAGAATACCACCCTGTCTTTCAAAATCAGAATGAGAAACACGGCACAAAAACGATATCCTAGAGATGATCCCCTCGACAAATGGAATCACGGCCCGGATCCTTTGCGTTACGTAATTTCGACACATCAAAGCTGTATAACAAGATTAGTAATGTCATAATATTAGCCATTAGATTCGATCAATATTAGCCAGAGGAGTTTTTTACTACGACGTCGGTGGCAAACAAGTATACGTCCTGTGTGTTAGCAAACACCTTAACCTACGTTTGTAAACTCCTTGACTTCAGTGGTACTAGCGCAACCTTTTATTGATTTGAGGATTCGTTGTGGAGGTAGGTACTTCCCCATTTGGGCTACTCCAGATATTAGTGAGATGACTTTCCAATGTGCCTAGCCTCTTTAAATCACTACATATAGTAGAGTAGACCTCGGAGTGATAATTTTTACGTTTACAAGATACATTCCCAGCCATTTTATAAAAATAAACGAAAACTGAATCGAAAAATATCCCATACTGACCTTAGATTAATACTCGTAATACCAACAGATTCGTCGTGTTAAGCAAGATGATTTTTCATATAGTTGTCTGTTTGAATCCTTATGGTTAACCAAGATGAGTTAGAACGAGACAGATAATAGGATCATTTTCGGCTGCTAACGATTTAAAAGCACACCAAAATATAAAATCTCATACCTATGATCCAAAATATATCCAACGTCAGTTCAGTACAATTTGCAGTTAGGAAAGCGGAGACACTGACAGGTGAAGACCTGTCAGATATTACTTATCTGTCTCTCACAAACTTACTGATTTTTGCATTTGTCAGAATAGATCAGATGTACAGAAATTGTTCAACTTAAATGAGCGGATCTGCTTTACTCTGCGACCGGTGATACTGAGCTATAATTATCGAAACAGAGGGCGTACCGCGAACTTCGAAAATCGAACTTTGTATCGTACCGTCCTTTTCCGTCATATAGTGTATAACACGAGAGTGAAAGGGACGGTACGACACGAAGTTCGATTTTCGAAGTTCGCGGTAGCACCCCATTTTACAAGATTTCATGAGAGTCGGTCGAGAAATGCGACCAGTAGAGGAGAAAACTCGGAAATTCGCCGGACAGCCACAATCTTCTAATACAAACAGATTTTAAGGAACACCGGTACCTGTTATGGGCTGTTTGGTGCAACCCACCCTTACGATACACCCCTCAACGTTAAGAGGGCGCAGTACGCTCGGTTCTCCATACAAACGTATTTACGCTCTCATTTTATAACGCCATGCTAGAATAACATGAAACTTTGTATACACAATGGGATCCAGCATATCAAGGTCAAAAATTAGTTTCTGTTGCTAGAAATTGTAAAAAAGGAACAGCGGCTTTTTGAGTTTTTTACGGCTTGTATGATAACCTTAATAATCGTTGTATTTTTTCTCCATTATAATTTCAAGCAACAGAAACTATTTTCCGACCTAGATATGCCGGATACCATTGTGTATAAAAAGTTTCATGTTATTCTAGCATGGCGTTTTAAAATGAGAGCGTAAATACTTTTGTATGGAGAACCGAGCGTACTGCGCACTCTTAAATACGCGGCGCCGAAGCCGTTATCCCATAGATACTGGTGAAACGTTCCATACAGACAGATTTTAACGAACACCGCTTACAATTACAGACGGTATGGTTTGGTCCAACAAGCGTACGGCCCGCCTGATGGTAAACGGTCACCGCAGCCTATGAATGCTTGCAACTCCAGGGGTGACACATGCGTGTTGCTGTCCTTTAAAAAATTATACACTCTTATCTTGAAGAACCCCATACTGAGTCCATCGAGAAAACCTCGCCAGGGAGCTCTTGGGGAGCTCACTCCACAACCGGAGCGTCCGAGGCATCCCAATCTTAGGCGACGGCCTATAAGGCTGGGTTGCACCGACTTACGATCACAGACTGATCAAAGTAAAATATGGCGCCAGTAGCTGTCATCCCATAGAAACTTGTCAAACTTACCATACATTCAAATTTTAACGAACACAGCTTACGATTACCTATAGACGGTTTGGTGCAACCCAGCCTAAGATATATTTAAGTAAATGTCAGCTTTTTATTCTCTCAGAAACTGAATTCCACTTGTACGAAGTCGCGTACAAAAGTTAGTCATCACATATAATAAAAATCGGCCAAGTGCGAGTCGGACTCGCGCGCCGAGAGTTCCGTACAATTAACACTTCACTACCAGCGATTTCGTAGCGCTACGCTCGTAGCCGATAACATGCGAAAAACTGCATGTAGCGGAAAGCGGCTACGAGACGAGCGCTCACCTAGCGGGCTCCTGGCACTTAAATTGTAAAACAAATGTGGTTTATCAATATATTGGTATTTGTTGGTAAAATATACGTAATAATAAACATTATCACTGAAGTTAATAAAATATATGTGTGACAGACAGACACGCGAGTGACAGCAATAGGGTTCCGTTTGGAGCCTTCGGGTACGGAACCCCAAAAAGGAACCCTAAAGTTACAAAACAAAGTAACCGAACACCCACATAATCAACACAGACAATAGCGTAACCATTTGCATAATAATTGCATCGAAGGAAGTGCACTCGCTGCGCTGCTGTGAAAAACTCATGCAATATCCATAACTTCCACAAACTCTTATACAATCTGGCGGCTATTCTAATTTTGGACCTTATACTAATAATATTAGGGTTAGTTTTGCTACTACGTCACAGACTGAGATAAGAGTTAAGAATAGTGTAATTTCAGTGTGTTCATTGGACGGTCGGGAGGCTAACCTAGATGGCGTGTGGATAAGAACAAAGATTGTGATGAGTTGATGTTTTTATTTTTAAAATTTTGAGTAAATAAGAAATAATGCCCTCTCTCTTTGCCTACCATATCTCGTGCTTTTATGTATAAGTCAGTTTGGTTGAAGAGTCTGAAGACTCTGAAGTACCCGCAACCGACGAGCATGTAAGAGGAGATGTTTGGATGTGTTTGAAGCGAAAGAAGTATGTAAGGACGGTTGTTGACTGAGCGAGCGAAGCGTCTCCGTTTCAGCTTTCGACAAAAATTCTTTCGTATGTCTGTCTGTCTGGTCGCATTTCTCAACCGATTCTTGTGAAATTTTGTGTGATTCGATAATTATATAGAATTTTTTTGTCGAGCCAGTTTTAGATAATTTTTCAAGTCTACAGCTCACAGAGTCACTAGTTTTTAGCTTTCTCTGTTCTCTGCCTGCCCCAATGGGATACGGGCGTGAGTATATGTATTAATGTAGTTTAATGGAACCACACTTTGGCATGCGCTATTCGTTATTCGGCTTATGCGCCTGCATTCGACGAAGTGTGGAGGACGAATAAACTCGTCTATGTTTGCTTTATTTGCACGCATAACGCATAAGCGCGAATAGCGAATAAGCGTCTCCGCGTCAGTTTTTGGCACACATCAAAGGACACGCGCATAAGCCGAATCGGGCAAAACGAAGTGTGGACGGGCATGTTTGTTATTCCCGCACATATCGAAACATATAAATGATATTGACATATTCGACTCGCGACTTACGATTTTCAGGCGGCAGATAGTCAATTTTCTCGGTCAAAGTACCCAGCCATCAGCTTAAATTAGCTTGATTTGGTTTTTAATACTCAAGAGCTAGAAATACGTATTTGTGTTTTAGTCATGTGTCTACTCAAATCTCTGTTTTTAACTTGCTCAATTATATTGTTATGTAGGTACCTAATTGAGTGTAGTTTTAGGATAGTTTACGCTCGCCGATAATTTGTAGTCATGCTGTGCATACATGTTTTCGATGTCATTCTAATGATTTATCTTCTTTTTCTGTGCAATGAATGTTATCTATTTTGTAAGTAAGTAAGCTCTTTATTGCATTAAATGTGGTTAACAAAAGGTCTTAAGTATTACAATTAAAAAGGATCACACATTTAGCTAGATTACAGCGTGCAAAATGTACACCTTAAATCTAAAATCTAGCATGCAACATGTTCACAATGTTATTACAAGTAATTTTGATGTCTGAGAATTGAGATCAGGATAATATGATTACAAATCTCTAGTAATTTAGCAATTTTTAAATATGAATTTACGTAAATTATAACAATATGGCGATAGTTAAAACTTAATATCAGAATACATTATAAATAAATATGACAATCTAATTAATTACCTACTATATATTATTATTAAAGAAATCATTTAATGAATAATAACATCTTCGATTAGCCATGTCTTAAGATTGGTATTGAATTTATGTCGAACTAAACTAGTTATAGATTTTGGCACTGTATTATAAATTTTGCTTAGCATGTAATAGGAATTCTTTCTAAATAGGTTAAATTTAGCTACTGGCATGTTCAAAAGTTTGTGTTTTATTGTACGCTTATTGTTATTGTTTTAATCAGAAACAGATCCATATGTTTTTGACAAAAGTACATGCCTTCAGAATGTATAAACAAGGAACGCTTAGAATCCTATGTTGTCTAAATACAGGTTTACACGAGTCTAAGGGTTTTAAACCAAATATTGCTCTTATGCAGCGCTTCTGAGCTATAAAAACCCTAGGCATAATTATAATTCCAAATCGAATGACAGAACACACGTATCCGTAATAAACGAATAAGGCGGTTTTATGTGAAGTTACAAGTCTAATTTTTTTGATAGCGAATACCAATTTATTAATTTTATTGCAAACTGCCTTAACCTGCTCTTCCCATTCACAGTGCTCGTCCACATAAAGACCCAAGAAATTTTGATACTTTACTTTATCTGTTGGTTTACCATTACAATTTATATTAAGGTTCAGATCTTTTCCCTGCCTGGTTCAAAAGTAAATATATTTGGTTTTATCTGTATTTATAGTTAGGTTATTTTTTGTAAGCCATTCTACAGTTTCCTCTGTAACCTTATTCACTGTGTCATTATAATTTCCCACATTTTGACTATCTACTATGATGGTTGTGTCATCGACAAACATAACTGTAGGATGTTGGACTGCCCGAGGCAAATCATTTATATAGATAATAAATAAAAGGGTCTAAAATACTGCCCTGTGGTACCCCGAACTTTTTTGATTTTGTTGAAGAAACAAACTCCTCCATTGTATTTGTTTCTTCATTTATTTTGGTTATTTGCGTAACTTGGACACGATTGGACAAGTAAGACTTGATCCAATTCTCTGCTGGTCCACGAACACCATAACAATGCAACTTTTTTAACAGTATGTTGTGATCTACAAAATCAAATGCCTTGCTCATATCCAGAAAGAGAGCAATAGTTGGTATTTTGTTATTAGTATTATTTATGACTTTTTTATTAAAGTAAAAGCGGCTAAAAGGCTGTAGATTTATTTTTCCTAAAACCATTCTGTTCTAATGCTAATGTCTTATTCTTATCTAGGTTTTTTGTAATCGGGCATAAAAAACTTTTTCAAATATCTTGGATATGACAGGTATCAATGTGACAGGTCTATAATTACCCATATCCGTTTTCTTTTCCTTTTTTATGAAGCGGTCTTACAACAGAGAATTTTAAATTGGTCGGAAATACGCCTTGCCCTAAAGATAAATTTATGATGTGACATAACGGTACAATCAAACGACTAGCTACATTCTTTAAAGCTTCCGTATTTACTTTATCATATCCAACGGAACTGGAGTTGCGATGACATTATTATTTTCAATACCTCCTGAGGGGTCGTGGGTTCTAAAAATATGTTACTATCTGTTAAATTTATGAAATAATTATTAAATGCATTGGCAATGTCAGTTCCCTTTCTTATTAAATTTGAATTACATGAGATCTTATCAATTTGTGGTGACTTTTTCGAATTACCTTTGTTTTGATTCACAATATTCCATGTCGCCTTACATTTATTTTGCGCTTGCCTTATATACTGATCATCACAATTTTTCTGAAGTTCAAATAAACACTTTCGTAACATTTTAGAATAATTATTGTAGAACAGTTTTTGTTCTTGCGTTCTGCTCTTGTAATATTTATATCTAAGCATTCGTTTGGTTTTACAACATTTTTAATTCCTCTTGTAATCCATGAAATCTTTGTAGCCTTTTTGAATCGTTTTACTTTATATTCCGGAAAACATTGTCCAAATAACAATACCAGTAAATCATGAAATATATTGAATGCATCATTAGTATCATTTATCATTAAAACTTCATGAAAACTAAGGCTATGAATATAATTTATAAATTTATTCATATTGTCGACGCTAAAGTCACGCTTTATTATGTACCATGTTTTAACATTGAAAGCCCTTTTCATGTTTATTGTACCAGATTTAGCAGTGTCGTGATCTGACAGACTTAGTAGATGCGTTTTGCCTACCGCATTTTCGAAATTACTTACTATATTATCAATGCAAGTATGTTGCCTTGTAGCTTCATTAATATGTGGCATTAATTTATGATTCGCGAGTACTTCACATAGTTGAATTTTCTTTTTAAAGTCAGATAAAAAGTCAACATTAAAATCTCCAGCAATAACTAACTTATAATTCTGTTTTTCTAAGTTATTAAGAATTATTTCAAGCTGTTTCAAACCTCTTTGAAAATCCGAGTTAGGAGTTCTGTACAAACAAATAATTCTCGTTTTAATAGATTTAATAGTTATACCGCAAACTCCAAAGTCTTTTTCAATTGCCAAGTTATTGACCATATCTAACGGTTTACATTCAATACTATCTTTGCAAAGTATACTTGTTCCTCCTATACGCGCATTTTGTGTAGAAAAATTAGCTACAAGGTATATTGAGATATTTTTCTTCCCCTTCAATTATAAATGTTTCAGAAAGACAAATAACATCGACAGGCGAGCTACTTTCTTCCAATTCCAGGATAGCTACTTCTAGTTCATTCGCTTTATTCAATACTCCAGCTATATTCCGGTGTAAAATTCGAAATTGTGTTCTCCTATTCTTCTTGAAAAAAATTTTGTTCTTTATCTTCTCCACTGGAGACTTGATCGTTACCGAAACTTGTCAGATTACCTTTGTTACCTTGATTAGGTGTATTGTTCTCATTTTCAAAATCTTCCTTCTTGCCTTTTATTTCTTCAATAGATTCCCTTAATTTCATGAATATATATTTTAATAGCGTAGTTATTTATGTCCCCTGAGTGTCTCCTAAACATACTGTAGTCATATGACAGATTCCTATTTCAGTCTCAAAGAGCGTATTCACACTTTTCAAATAACTATTGTACCAGTAACCACGGGCCGTATGGAACGAATGAAGCAAAGTCTAGTCCAGGCGCTACCCTTTCTGTCTTCCGATATGAGTCCAAACGAAATGTACAATTCATTTTTTCACACTTTTATGAAACATTATAATGCGATTTTTACATCCAAATCGGTCGTGGTTGGTGGGACATCAGTTTTTAGTGAGTGGGCTACTGAGGACTTACATAAACGTAGACAAGCACTGTATGCTTTATATGAGGAACGCCGGTTTAATATGAGTGATGAATTTAAGGAACATGTCAAACAATATTCTAAGAAATTTAAAATAGATTGTCATATAGCTAAACGTAATTTTATAAGCCAGAAAATTACAAATAGTTCGGACATTATCAAAATAACATGGAAACTAATTAATGTGGAAACTGGTAGATCAAAGCACAAAATGAATGATCTTAAACTAAAAATTGATGGCAAAATTATAGATTCAAGTTTAGAAGTAGCAACAGAATTTGAAAAATTTTTCACTGAGATACCAGTATCCACAACAAAGACATTAAATTCTTCACCTTCGTCTGCCGTTACATTGTTAAAAGATAACGCCTCAGAATGTAGTGGAAATCTTCATTTTGAATATGTTAGTACCCCAGATGTAATAAAGGCGTTTAAATCAATTAATGTCAAAAAAACTGGTGATCTCTGGGGAGTCTCTGTCCATGCTGTAAAATCTCTAATAGAAGTCATAGCGCCTGACTTGGTAGTTGTATTTAATAACAGTATTGACTGCGGTGAGTTTCCTGATCTAATGAAACATAGTAAAATAACTCCTTTATTTAAATCAGGTAGCACTTCTGACCCTACTAATTTTAGACCAATATCTGTGCTACCAACATTTAGTAAAATTTTTGAAAAATTAGTTTTATCCCAATTAATAAGACATTTTAATACAAACAATTTAATGCATAATAAGCAATTTGGTTTTACGCGGGGTCGCTCGACAACCGACGCGGCTGTTGAGCTAACTAAACATATATTCGATGCCTGGGAAGAGTCACAGGATGCCTTAGGTATTTTTTGCGATTTGTCCAAGGCCTTCGACTGCGTATGTCATGAAACATTAATCAGGAAACTGCACTACTATGGAGTTAGAGGATCGGCACTGAATTTGCTAAAATCTTACCTATGTGGTAGAATACAAAGGGTCGATGTGAATGGACAGCGATCACCGGGATCAGTGGTCTCGATGGGTGTACCGCAGGGATCAATATTGGGACCTTTCCTATTCCTTATCTACATAAATGACTTGCCATACCTCGTAAAGACCCACCATGATATAGTATTGTTTGCAGACGATACCTCTCTTATATTCAAAGTCAAACGACAGCAACAAGCTAATAATGATATAAACAATGCTATTGCTAAAGTAGTTAATTGGTTCAATGTCAACAATTTATTGTTAAATGAGAAAAAGACCAAATGTATCAAGTTTGTCACGACTAACGTTAAGCACAATCAAACAAGTGTCATTGTGAAAGATGAGGAATTGGAACTAGTGGATAGTACAGTTTTTCTTGGATTAACATTAGATTCCAAACTCCAATGGGGTCCCCATATTGCTAATCTCTCGAATAGACTGAGTTCAGCAGCTTTTGCCGTGAGCAAGATCCGCCAACTGACAGACGTGAAGACAGCTCGATTAGTATATTTTAGTTACTTCCACAGTATTATGTCGTATGGTATTTTACTATGGGGCAGTGCTTCAGATATTAATACCATTTTTGTTCTGCAGAAGAGGGCTATTCGAGCAATATATAAAATGAACCATAGAGACTCACTTAGAGATAAGTTCAAGAACATTAATGTAATGACATTGCATTGTCAATACATCTATGATAATATTGTGTATGTACATAAAAACATTGTAAATTTCAGGAAGAACTGTGACATACATAATATTAATACTCGAAATAAACACAAACTCGCGGTGCCCACCACTCGCCTCCAGAAAATTAGAAAATCATTCATGGGTAATGGTGTGAAGTTTTATAATAAGCTTCCAAGAAACGTAACTGAATTATCTATTAATAAATTTAAAAATTATGTAAAGCGTCAACTCATATCGAAAGCATATTATAGCACACATGACTACATGAATGATAAAACACCGTGGGATTAATTGTGACTGAAATATTAATGAATTAATCATTATGGCATTAAATATTAATATGATCTTTTTTTTTATTTTGATTTTATTCTAGAAACTGTCTAGATTTATATTTTTTATATATTTTTTTATTATTATTATTATTTATGTTTTGACGATCCTATTGTGAATTTTACTACAAAATAATTTTAAAGAATAATAATAGCATCAATAAATTGCTCTAAATAATTAATTAATATATATGTTAATACATGTTATAACTGACGATTCGAAAGTGCTTGTTGCTAGGCCTATTTGAATAAAGAATATTTTGACTTTGACTTTGACTTTGTGTATCTCGAAAAAGCATGTTGTTAAAAGTCTCGATTCTCCAGTTAAAAAGATTATCACCGTTTCGACATTTGTATGTGGGCGCGCATATGATAAAATTAGTATGAAATAGCCCTTGCAGCGATTCCCTTAAAATGGAAATTAATGTATAGAAGTTTGTAGAATATTTAAAGTCTTCTTCTCCAATAAAAATAATGCAGTAATCATCTTTTGTTAAGTCACTTCTTTTTAAATGGATGTCTTTTAAGTTTTCCTTGATTCCTGCATTAGGTGACAAATCTGTGAGTCATCTGCAAAACAATAAACAGCAATTTTCCGAATGTCATTCTTTTTATTACTGCTTATTATAGTGATCTTATTCGTTTTTATCACGCATTTTGGTGAAGGTTTGTCGCTAATCAGGTTTTGGCCTTGATTATTGGCAATTTTTTTCCTACTTTCGGTGTTTTTGCCTATGTCTCCTTTTATCGATTGGGGAGATTCTTTTGAAGAGGAGCTGTCACTTAGACATTCTTGTGTTACGTATCCAGTTTTTTCTTCCAAAACAGGGGTTGAATGACATGTACCTAAATTGTTTGGTAATGGGGAAGCAGACTGAAGTGATGGTAAAATGATATTCTTCTCATTAATGTGTGTGTATTTATTGTTCCATTTTCTACTTAAGTTTCGTTGACTTTTGTCTGGCTTTTTTTTATCAAAAAATATTTTATACATGTTCATTTTTCTTTGATAATCTTCCATGGCTTTTTTTAGCTTACAGATCTCGCCGATAATCTGTCAATTTCACTATGCGCACTTAACAGCTGTACGGTCATTTTATCGATTTCTCTTTTAAAATTTCTTATATCAGAAGTATTTTCTTGTATCATGCTAAGCATGCTGCGAGGTGAATGTGGGCTGTCGTATCGGCTCGGTGAACAATTTAGGTCCTCATCGAGTGTATTGTTTGTTAACTTATCTAGAGACAAGTGCAACAATTTATTTAAATTATTTATCACAAAATTACTACCCGAAGTACCCGGCGCCCGACAGTCCTGTTGTATTTCGACAGGGATGTTTGTACACTGGGGTATGTCCTGGACCCGGGTATGTCCTAAAACTACGACCAAGACCACCGGGGAATGGGCAGCAGCATTCCTAGAGTGCGGTGGAGATACTGCGATCGCCAACCCGCATGCCAAGCGTGGCGATTATGGCATTTACCCCCCATGAATGAATGAATGAATGAATGAATGAATGAATGAATGAATGATCGTTTATTTGGAAAAACAAGCGTAATATAAAGGTGGTAGAAAATACATATAGACCGCATCTTGTTTTGCCATTACTGGCGTACAAATGTTATGTGTATACACAGAATAATATTTAACTACATTATTAATACATTACATTATTAACTTTAACATATTTATATTAGCATACTAATTATAATCTACATTCATTTATGAATTCATTAATCGAATAATAACAATTATGAATTAAATGACTGAATAGTTTTTTCTTAAATATAATAAAAGGCATTTCTTTAAAATCGTCGGTCAGGATGTTAAATATTCTAATAGCCATACAGTAAACATTTTTCCGAGATAGAGCTAACCTGGTTTTAGGTAAGTGTAATTTATTTCTATACAACCCTCTTTTAGAGTTAGTTGTTCTTACTTCAAACAGAGATAAGTTTTTTTTTACAAATATACACATTTCAAAAATATAGAGAGATGGTAGTGGTAATATGCTTTTTGCTTGAAACAGTGGTCTACAGTGGGCTAAAAAGTCGGTTCCACACAAGGTTCTCAAACATTTTTTTTGTATTTTAAAAATGGTCTCCGCTTCAGCCGAGTTCCCCCAGAGTATAATTCCGTATCGTAAGATAGATGCCACATATCCGTGGTATGCAGAAACATATAGGTCGAACTACAGACTCAATTCCACAGGAGTGCCACAAGGTAGTATATTGGGTCCATTGCTCTTTCTCCTATACATAAATGACCTACCAGATGCTACAAATCACGAATGTATCCTATTTGCCGATGATACTACTATACTCATAAAATGTAATGATGTTATGACCTTTGAAACAGAAATTAATAACACATTGATAGACATAGTAAATTGGTTGGACAAAAACAACTTAAGCATTAATTTAAACAAAACAAAAATGATACAATTCCAGACATGTAAAAGTAAACATATTAATTTAAATATACAATATAATAATAAAAAAATTGAAGAAGTTGAATCCACAACATTTTTAGGTATAACACTAGAGGTTTTGTAATTGGAAGAATCACATTGATAGTTTGCACAATCGAATTGATCGTTTTGTTTACGTTTTATATCGTGTGCGAAATGTGGTGTCGGAAGAAGCTGCACTTTCTACATGAAATTGGGGGAGGCCTATGTCCAGCAGTGGACGTCCTATCCCGGCTGATATGGTGCTGGTGGTGGTGGTTTGTACACTGAGACTCACTATTCTCGATCTTGTCTTCTTCATTACATTTTTCCTCCGACGGTGTTCTACATTCACTTGAACTAGGGGATATCATGCCGGACCGTAGTATAGGCGATCTGATCGGTTTTCTTCGAGTTATACTATCTCTTAAAGGAGTAGTGAATATTTGTGTGTCTATTAAATAAAACAAAATGAAATAAGAAATAAAACATAACACATATTTTCGCCAATATGGCGCAGACAAGTAACATAACGAATAGCGCATACCGAAGTGTGGTCCGAAGTTTTGAAAAAAGTGGGACAGGGCGGTATCATCTCGCTCGTATTTGGAGCTGCCCAACTGACGAAGTACGGATTACAGGAGACCGCAGCCATAATAACACCACCATGCTCTGTAAGGACCTGGGTATGTCCTTAAGGACCTGGGTATGTCCTTAAGGACCTGGGTATGTCCTTAAACTACGACCAAGACCACCGGGGAATGGGCAGCAGCATTCCTAGAGTGCGGTGGAGATACTGCGATCGCCAACCCGCATGCCAAGCGTGGCGATTATGGCATTTACCCCGCATGAAATTGGGGGAGGCCTATGTCCAGCAGTGGACGTCCTAGGGCTGATGTGGTGGTGGTGGTGGCTCTGTAAGCATGTGGTTTTGTGTTCCTGCCCGGCTGGTATGATAGCAAAATGTCATTTTTTACGGCCCGGTATAATTCGGGAAAAAAATTAAGCGAAGTGACTAATATGCTACACAGTCATATAGACCGTCGTACGTTAAAACGTGACCATTTAAGGATGATTTACAGTAGGCCGTTCCGTGTCCGGGCCGGCCCGTTTTCTTCTAGAGAAATACGTTGGCCGTTGCGCTTGCTTTCATAGATAACGGGCCGGCCCGGGCACGAAACGGTCTACTGTAAATCATCCTTTATACGTTATATGCTAATATAGTAATCGTCATGGACATAAATATATGTAGGTCACTTGGGACCCTACTTATAATTTAACACTATGGAGAATATTTACTGTTGGTTCGGAATCTCCACATAATTATCTGAAACGAATTTCGGGTTATCAATGTTATCATATCTTTTCACACAATTTCCTTCGATATAGGTAACTAGAAAATCAACGAATGTAATTAATTCGAAATTTATAAATAGACAACATTTTACATAAATTCTGTGTATGGAGATAAATTTACGTTGCAACATTTACGTACATGTTAGCTATTTGAGATAAAATCTCTGCCACACAAATAATTTTGACGTGTGCATCTCGGAGCATATAAATGGTCTGGATTACCATGCTAGCCAGGCTGGTGGTGTATAAGGTCGCCAGAACTTCTGAGGATTCACTGTGTTGCGCCACCTGCATTTCTCTCTGGTCTCTGTGGTTAATACAACGAATCCTCAATGCAAAAGAGGGTCAACAGCATGCTTGACGTGATTATTCATGAACCGCAAGCGTTCATAAGCTTTTCTGCTTTAATATCAAGCAGGCCGTATGTTTGTTTTCAACCGTCATAGTAAAAAAATGCTCGTTTGAGAATTTTTCCGTATTATAAATAGTACCTGAAAATTTGTGCGTAATCAACTGTGTCAGACCAATACGTTTTGCATAAATCGATGAGGTAACGCATAATTATCAATAGTTGACATTTATTGTTCATCTCTGTCACTGTGGATTAAGGTTGAAATTACACTTTGAATTGGGCCAGTGTGTTTACCTTACGATCGATAAGCGTTGTAATCGTTTAATCATATTCCATTTGATTTTAATCAATAACACCAGAGGTTTTATTTAATCTGTTTCGCACCGCGGAAATCTTCTAAGACGACAGCTCGACATGTTCTACGCGAACAATGATAAAGAATCAAACGCAAACTTAAAACTCGCTATATAAATTTGAAAAAAGTCACATTTTTTCAAATTTATTAAGCGTTTCTAACTTTTTGCAATACATCACAATTTGGTGCGTTTGGTGGAAATAAAAGCAGTCGTCTCTAAGATATTAGCTCTCGTTATCTATTTGGCAGGATTAAACCAAATATTGAAGCTAACAACCCCAAATTTTGGTAATATGTTCAGTTTTGGTAGCATTTGGTATACCACTCTCTATTTGTGAAAACATCTCAGCAACTATTGAAGCTAAGGATTCCAAATTTTAGTGACACGTTTAGTTTTAATCGCATTTATTAAACCACCGACTGAATGAGGGTCTAATGATGACAGCTACTTGTGAAACTATTTCAGCCAATATTAAAGCTAAGAACTCCAAATTTTAGTCTTTGTTTATACATTTAGTAGCATTATTTATACCACTCACCCAATGAGGTATCATGATAACCAGCTACTTGTGTAAGGATCTTAGCCAATATTGAGGCTAAGGATCATCTACGGATCCCTATTTTAGCTACAAGTTTTGTGTTATTTGCATTTTCTCATAGATAACCATTTTCTATAACATTCACTAAATCAGGATCGCGTGGTGACCAGCCACTTGTGAAAGGATCTCTGCTAATGTTGAATTAAGAATTAAAAAAAATGGTTAAATGTTTAGTTTTATTAGCATTATCTATCCCATGACGGAATGATGGTTTCATGATGACCGCTACTTGTGATAATTACCGATAATGAAACTAAAAATACACAATCTTGGTTAAACCCATAGGTCTGTTGTTTTTAGAGATGCACCGAAAATTTGGTTACCTACTATCTGGCCCTTATTTTAATATCCGACCAGATACCGGGTAGCAACGATTATCCGGCCGGATACCGGTTAGTAAACTTGCTTGAGTTTGATAACTAAGCGGATACTTCTTACGTTGCCCACCTATTTATTTCCGTCATTAAATAGAATAACGTCATTAAGTAAAATATTACGCTTAAGTATATTTAGGTATTTGGATGATAATCACCGATACCATCACTTTTATTTCAGCGCCATCTAGCGTTAGTAGAACTAAAATTGAAAATATTGAGCTTAGGGCAGCTTATCCGTATAACCTGCCTACAAAGAAGGCACACTCGACACGTGTTTCGCCTATCTTCGAGGCATCATCAGGAGAAGCTAGGAGATCTTGCTTGCAGCACTGAACTAAATAATTACAGTTTTGAAAAACCGTAAGTATTTTAGGTATGAAAGGAGTTTTTATAAAACCGCGCCCGGGCCCTGGAAACGTGTAACGCTACTAAATTCATACAAATCTGCCCCTTGCCCACTTGAGCGGGATAATCGGCTTACTCCCCCTTTGTTTTACTAACCACTTAGTTCCTCGCACTCATCAACTGTTTCATTTTGCTTTTAGGGGGAGGTTGCACAATCGGTGCAGTTTTTTTACAAGCTTTTATTTAGTTTCACCTGTCCCGTTGTCCTTCTGTAATCAAATCTTGCAAGTTAAATTTGATCCACTTCTCGGTATCCGATTGAGCTGAAATTTTGCATGCATGTATAAATCGGATGACGATGCAATATTATATGACATAGAACTGATCTGATTATAGAGACGGAAGGTTGGTCCTAGCAATTCCTAAACTACACAAGATAAACCCATCGTGTTTGGGCTCATTCGAACCGACTCAACAAGTAGCTTGTGATTGTGGAAAAAAGTACAGTCGGCAATAAAAGCTTTTACCAAAAAAGAAATTTTTGACCAAAAACTTATTTTCGTTGTTCTTACCTTTTGATTATATTATTTTAGTCCCATGACGGGGGTACCAAAACAAAAATACGGTTGCTTGATACTGAAGCCTATAGATGCTTGCGAATCACAAGCGCGTTACAGACCCTTTGATTTGAGGATTCGTTTCGATCATCAAACAATAGGATGAACCCTGTGAATGGAGCAAATATTTTAAAGGAAGCTTCCTCAGAGCATCTGCAGTAACTTCTTGTGTCCAAAAATGAAGTTTTTTTTTAATTCGGAGAACTTTTGATCAAAATTTATGACCTCCAATTCATGACGTAATGTATCTTGACACCACGAGATTGTAGCGCGTCAGTCAATGCATTTTTGAGGTAGCATCAACTTATGATACGAGTCGTAACTCATAGTTTTCACACTTTTTTTTTCAATTTTATCTGTTTTTAAAATAAATAGTTATTATTAACATCACTCCAGAAGATTAATAAAATAACATGTACCTAAGCTAATTTTGAAGAAAAAATGTTTTATTTTTATTTAATTGAAATGAAATCACTTGAAAACAATTGCTGGCTCGCGCAATAGTGGACCATTTAATTTTTCACTCCTGTTATAGGGCCCATCCATATATTGCAGTCTTCGTAGCAAAAATCACAAAAAGTACATTCTCTCGTAAGAAACTTTTTACCGAAACCCTTCAGTGTTCGCAACCCAACAGGCACTTGGTTGACTGTAATTTTTTGTTTTCATTCTACTCCTCCATAATAATGATGAAATGAAACTGTGAACACTAGCTTCATTCTACAAGGTAGGGTTTTCTTCAAAAGAGTTCTGCAAAATGACTTTTTAGATTTTATATTAGGAATAGTTAGGTACTATCAGTTATTATGTGTAAACAGCTTTAAATTTACCAATTACGTCATAAGCAAAATACCCCCGAGCAGAATAACGAACAAAATAATTAAACGCTTAACAAACGCAAAACAAGTACTTAATGTTCCATATAAAAAATAGCAAAAAACGCAATTCAAATCTAAAAGCGCGCGAAACCAAATATTTTCACCGCTTCGATTGGCTGAAAAAGACCGTCGCTTACATGCCATTGGTCAAAGACAATGTTTGTGCGACTAACAGTTTTGTGCGGGGGAGACTGGCCGAAATTCGACCGCAAATGTTGACAGATCCTTCAGAAACAGCTAACGCAAAAACGACTTAGTTCCCACTACAGACAGTTGATGTTCTTTTGGACACATCGTCACTAGTGGGAATATGATGAGAGGTGTGTAAAGAGGACGGAACACGGGTTGTAGTGGTGCAGTTAGTGTGAAATGAAAGAGACCACAGACACTAATTAAATTGAGAGCCTATTAAGAATGAAAACGTTTAGATTCTCTAGTAATCCACTGTTATTCTTAGAGCATTTTTAAAAATAATTTTTAAAAGGGTTCGTAAGTGATATTAATAGGCATATTTTTAACAGTATATTATTATAGAAATTAAATATTTTACGCTAGAGTCAAGTCAATAACATCAAAAATGTGAAATATATTATTTTATAATATTTACCTATTGGTTGTTTAGTTTTTGATTAAAGTTGGATATTCATAGTAGTATGCTTACTAGTCTAAAAGCTTCATTTACCCAATCCTATTTATATATATTTTTAAAGTTAATAACTAATAAGCATTGACATTCACGCCTAGGTATTTTGTATTTTATTTTAAATCTTACCATAAATCGTTTCTCAACTAGTAACAAACTAAGATAAAATATTAAAATTATACGATGCCCTAGCCCTATTAATATGTACACAATGAAAAAACCTAATGAGATTCAATTTAGCAAAATAACCCGAATAAGCTCTAACTAAATTGAGCCAAACACACCGGCGATAAGAAACTTAAAGCGATAAATTAAATACCACCATCGTTACCAACCCCTTATTTCGCGAAATAATTTTATTATAATAGATAATTTAAAACTGCCCAAGTCGCCCCACCAGTGGGGGGGATAATATGAGGAATGGGCGGGGCATAAATTAAAACAGAAACGCACATAAAAAGCCGTCTCTCTCGCACAAATGAGCAATCCTAAATGCAGTAAGCGGCTTACAATAGGAGTTGACACTCGGCAGGCGTGCGTTCTCTTTCACTGACGCGGGGTTCCTGTATATCCGTTTCGGTCTGTCGCTGAGCCCTTTATATTTATAAAGGTATAGACCCAATGTAGCCCCACGTGAGATTGTGTTTTGTAATCAGTGAAGTGGTGTCTTTGTACGGGAGCGCCCGATGCGGGCCGTTTGACAGTTTGACGTTTTATTTTGGCGCGAACATTTCGAAGTCACAGGTCCTGTGGGCTTTAAAAAGTTGAAGTGATGGTGGACGCCAGTTGAAGTCTGCTTCAGTTATTGCTTTGGCAATAACTTGGATTTTTATTTTAAGGAGGCGGTTAAGGTAAGCACTTTCTTGTTGGAAAAGAACAAAGATAAGCAGATATAGTGTTGGTTAGGTTACCCTATATCTGGAGAGAAAGCTCCCTGCTGTTTCGACCATGGAAATATGAAAGGCCCTCAAATATTACAACAAAGACTTTGCGTAGCTATTACGTCCTGAAAAGTTAAGTTACTTTAAAGGGGAATAGTCTATACTCGTAGCCTAGATTAATGTAGTTAAAGCATTCCACATATTTTTCAGTCAGTAAATCAACCCTTAAAGGGATGTAATGAGTGGTGAAAGTTCACACGGGCAAAGTCATGGGCAAAAGCTTGGACCTATTTATTGCGATCAAAAATAATGAATTTTATGTTATTTAAAGGAATCAAATTATCAATTTAAAAACAAGTCGGCCAAAAAGGTTAGGTCACAGTGTCCCGTTTTATGGATTAAGGCTGGGTTGCACCAAACCGTCTGTAATCGTAAGCGGTGTTCGTTAAAATTTAAATGTATGGAAAGTTTGACAAGTTTCTATGGGATGACAGCTGCAGGCGCCATATTTAACGTTGATCAGTCTGTGATCGTAAGTCGGTGCAACCCAGCCTAAGTATCCAAATTATCACTAGATATTTTGTGAAAAGAGAAAAGTCCTATATTTCTTGTATATCATACCTGACAGATTTAACTTGATTTGACTGATGGAGGTATAATTCCCCACGTTCATGCAACGTTCATGGGTACATAATGTACATAGTTACATAGGAATAACGTATTGGCATAGGTATAAGTATTTGTCTATCGAAAATCAGAATTATAACACTCATTGGACCCCAACTACCGGTGTCAAAAACAGCATTACACCAATTGGACTATTCTATACTTTTAGTCAAAATCAAAATTAAAATAATTTATTGGTCAAACACAGGTACAAAGGTGTTAATATTATAAATTTATATGGTCCAACTGTGTTTTGCCATAAGACATACGTAGTTCTTAGAATTATAATTTGAAAATTATACAATAAGGTAATTAAAATGTCAATTCAATTATAAATTAATGAATAAATGTCAAATTGTGTATACAATAAAAATATAACATGTCATTATTATTACATTAAAAATGTTCGACACATTTGCTTAAAATTCATATTTTGGAATACTTGTCCCTCACTTCAATTTCCTGCTTCATGATTGTAAAAGAGGTTTAATTTGGCTTTTAGTTGCGATAGTTTTGGTAAATATCTAAGTACTGTAAATATCCATAAATCGAGTAAGTCAGTGGTCATCAATTTGTATGAAAATTGTCCCTTACCACTGCGTTACCAGTTTTATTACTGCGTTTTTACCACTAAATTCCTTTTAAATGGTTTAGGAACTATTTAGAAATAAAAAAATTGTATTCTAGTTCATTGCGTTTAATTTTTTTTTTTGCAAAAGATATCGCATAGCAATTACGGCTAGTATTCTGTAAATCAAAGTGTCATTCTGATGTTAAAAGACCGAGAAATGTAAATGAGGATATTCTTATGACATTACATGATCGGGAAATGACATGAAATCGGGACCCTGGGCTATTCATCAGAACGACAAACAGGAAATAACAGCTAGGTATATTGTAGGGTTGTCCTCTTCTGTTATTAAATAAAATAGAATCGCGGCCCAGACGGCTATGTAAAAGTCCTAAAAAATGTGCACGGACCAAGACGGATTAATACTGTTATAATCTACTTATATACTAATATTATAAAGCTAAAGCTGAAGAGCTTATTTGTTTGTTCAAACGCACTAATCTCAGGAATTACTGGTTCGAATTGAAAAAATATTTTTGTGTTGGATAGTCCATTTATCTACATAATAAACATTTATTTCAGGTCTGGAATACTATGTGAACACGTCTTCTTAAGAGCACAAGGTTGCCTAGACATTTTTATACCTTTGTGAATGTATATGTGGATTAGCGATCAGCTAATTTTGTGTGCCGGTTTGCGACCACGTGGTTGAGTCCATGAACTGAAAGTCTCTCGAACCTCATTTATTTTAACCGATTCTTATTGAATAACTAACAAATAAAATGCACATGAATCACTGTTTGTATAGGGTCTGTATGTATTTTAGTATCTTCAATTGAAAGAACTCTTCCGGTGGTCACAACTGACGCTAACCGGCCTAGCGACCCATACTTCTGAACTCTACTGTAATTCGCCCACTGGCATGGTCTTATGTGATCTTACCAGAGCTTCTGACCTGGTATCAGATAAGATTATCATCGGGGTCAAAGTTCACGACAGGGACCTAACCTACCGAAACGGAAAACAAACAACTTTATCTCCGAAATTTTCCAAGCAAAAATCTTGAATTGATTACACATTATTAAGAATAACGTATATATTACAAGCAAAATATAACTATGTCCCTATCTAAGTTAGTTTTTATTAATTATAAAAAAGTCTTGGAATGGTTATACGGAATCCTCGGTGTGTTTTTTATTATATTACCCTTTATTTGCGTTGTATCCGTCGTGTTGTGTGTAAGGCCGCTTCAGCATGCGAACCACCCCGCTTCTGCGCATCCCGATCCAATTAGTAGGCGCGCAGTAAAGATCTAAGAACTCTTGACCGACAGTTTACACTGCTAGCTGATACTCGTACTGATACCGCGCCGAAATCGTACCGCAAAATGCGGAACTGGCCTAAGTAAAAGCTTTCATCTGTCTACGACAATATATATTCCTGCCGGTAGGATCAGTTGACGTCACTGGTCTTCACTGGTCTGGTGGACTGGTGGTCTTCACTGGTCAGTCTATCATAAAAAAAAAAAACTTCGACGCGATTTCAAAGAAATTGAATAAAAAGAGTTTTTTTTAAATTGGTTACTATGTTATTAATAAACTAGAAGTTGAAGCGCCGCCTGACACGTCTCCCAAGTAAACGCGAGGTCTCTGAAAATATAATATGATAAGTCAAAGCGCACAAAAATATCTGAACGGCTCTAGTACCGTTGGGACCTAAACAGGATTGTGTTAGATATTAATGCGCGCTTAGTTCTATTGTATATTACTGCAGGTAACTGTATATTTACAGTCAACAATAACTATAGCTTCGAAATAGGGAAAATAGAGAATAGGGGATAAGACCGCCAATTGTATGTATGTATGTATGTATGTAAATACTTTATTGTACACAAAACACAGGTAGAAATACAGACAAATTCGGTTATATCGGTACAAAGGCGAACTTATCCCTTTAAGGGATCTCTTCCAGTTAACCTTTTTAACCAATTGTCTACCGTTATTTAACTATTTAATTACCTACCTATACAGTTTAATTGTTTTGTTTTTGGTGAACAATAAAGAGTATTGTATTGTATTGTACAGAGAAAACTCGGCTATTGAAGGGCTTTTCAGCGCATATAACATACACAATACTGTCATTTAATGTCGATTCGACCAAACGTAGAAACTTTTACAATCAATTACTTAGTTCACACATTTTTTACCGACTTCAATAAAAGGAAGGAGGTACTCAGTTCGTCTGCATGTTTGCTTGTTCTTTTTTTATGTATATATGTTCCCCGATAACTCTTGACCACGTTGGCCGATTTTGATAATTCTTTTTTGTTTCAAAGCAGGTATCCTGACATTGGTCCCATATAAATTCGGTGAAGGTCTGATGATGGGATCTAGGAGGAATCGAGGGTACTCCTCGAATTTGATAGACACGCATATGCCGATTTCGGTATTTTCTGTAGGTAACCAAGCATTGGCTTACGGAAACCACAAATTGTGGCATAGCAAGTACAAAATTGGAGTCGGTTTTTTTGGTGTAAATTAATCACGGTGTATGTCCTTATGTCAATTTGGTCAACTCAAAACTTACTGCCAAATGTTTCGATGAGTTCGGTTCGTTTTGATAATTTACTGCAATAGGCTACTTGAAACTGTTAAATTTGAAATCTTCAGCAGACAGAAGTATAATAAAAATGGTATTTTACTTACACTCCATCTCTCTCTAGTTGTAGAAGGAAGAGTAGTTGTTGTTATCGTTGTAGGTGTTTCAGTTGAAGTTTCTACGGGTTTTTCAGAAACAGTCGTAGTTTCCCCTTCATCAACATTTTTTGCTTCCTTTTCGTCAGCATTAGTTGCCTCATTTTCATCAACAGTTGTCAATTGTTCTTCATCACTAATAGTTGATTCAATTCCAACAGTTGTTGATCCTTCATCGAGAGTATTTGATCCATATTCATCACTAACAGTTGATTCTGTTTCAATTGTTGTAGATTTTCCATCTGGTTCATAGTTATTTCTGTTCTTAGAATCATTATCATCAACAGTAGATGATTGGTCCTCTTTTACAGTAGTCGATTCCTTTTTGGCTTTATCTTTTATATTTTCTTCGGTGGTTATAGTTGTCTCTCTGTTATTAATGGTTGTTGATTTCTCTTCAAAAATGGTCTTGTTTTGTACTGAAACTCCGATATTAGATGCATTTTTGTGAGTAACTCGTTTTTGCAGTATTGGATGATTTTGATCAACATATAGGAGTCTCACGCGGGAGTACGGAGTAGATAGTGTAGTAGACTGTTCTTTTAGACTTGAAATACTGGGAGATACGTTCTTCCCAGTAAGTTTTACGATTATATTCGTAAGTTCTTTATTATTTGATTTTCCTGTAGTTGTTTTAGGTTTATTGAAATCTTTTCTTTTGTGTGTTAAAGATTTGGTATCAGTGCCAATATTTGCAGTATTCTTACTTGACATTGATTTTGAATATGTCTGTTCTGAGAAAGTGCGCTTCGTCTTTAATTTTGCGGTTGCTTTTATATCCGCCCACTTTTTACGGTCCTCTGCTATCTTTTTTGATCTCAGGAATTCCTTCCTGTCATGAAGGCGTTGTTCTACTATCGTTCTTTTAAATTCTTCTAAAGTCATAAATGGATGCGGTAGCTTTGCTTCTAAAGGATTATCTATGTAAATTGTTGAGTTAGTGTCCGTGTGGTTAATCAAAATATTGTGCATTTTAAATCCGTTCACATCCTTGAGTTTATTGATGTGTATCTGATACCCTGAGTCATTTATTACTCGTCTCAATATATGTTGATTGTTGAGACCTGAAGAGTAAAGTGTAAAATGATTGAAATTTTTGGATCCTATCACTCTATTTACAGCGTTGCTTAATTTGCAAAATGTTTAATCTCACTGGCACTTAAAAGATAGTAAATATATAGTGTATTCTACGGGTTCAGTTTCTAATAGCCTTAAACTAAGTAAGTATGCGGTATAGTGGTGTACCGTCCATTAAACTCGACGCCCACATGCTTGCTTATTTGTAGACAATAAGCATCTTATTTTAGAGCTATCGAAGAACTTAATACTTTCCTACGTACGGCCACGGCAGTCCTCCGCCAAGTCAAGTAAAATAAACAAACAAGGGCTTGACTGCGGCATCTTTTCTTGATGCCGCGGCTGTTTTATGCTAGATAAGATTAAAATTCCAGTACCTGACATCGACCCAACACTTGACAAACTCAATCTTAATTCAAAACAATAGGGGCGAAAAAAGGTGGCGAGAAAACTAATATATAGTATAGTAACTTAAATTGGCAAACATTGGGATGCTGACCATACTATCTAATACGTACCATCTTTAATAGCGCCCGCGACCAACTCATACAATTTTGTTATGTTTTCTCCTTGCCCAAGATTCTCAGTGGACCTACAACTCTTTACTAAAAATAATAAAAACACGTATTTATTTAGTACGGCGGTTAACACCATTTTAATGGAGAACGGGCTGAAATGTCGGTCACGAAAGACTTACCTTGGACACGGGTGAACGGACCGGTGAAATTTAATTTGCGATTAAATCTCGCGTGCTATGAAAAATCAGAAAATAGAAACAACATTTTTCATCACACTTGCTCGTAAAGGGCTTCATAATGCGCAAGTATATAGAGCTCTAATAGTCCCTATTACGCCTATTGGTGTTCGTATGGTGTATGTTATCTTCGTAAATTGTATCTGTTACTCGAAGTTTAACTCATACACAGTGTTGAAAAACCTATCTACATATAAATAAATAAATAAAAACGTTTTTAGTGAATTAATTGACGGTTTAAAAAATTAAACGTAGTAATTTAGAATATGCGTAAATATTTTTAACAGTAATTTTAAATTACTAGTGGCTGTATGCCAACGGTTCTTTGCGTTACGAGCCTCACGCCAAACTCTTTATTTCATTATAATGGTTTTTATAAAGAATTATTGAAATTTGCTATTCAGCTACAGCAATATTCTCGGAGAGATTAGGATTGTTGCCACATTTGACGACCTGTTTAGCCTAGTTAGTAGTGACACTGCCTCCGAAGGTAGAGGTCCCGGGTTCGAATCCCGGCCAGCGCATTATTTGTGCATTTAGTACGGATTTTGTTCATGGGACTTGGATGTTTTTTTTTAATTTTTTCATCATTATTGACAAAATATTGTTTTTATTATTTATCAAAAGAATGTAACTTATGATTCCAACATAAAGTATGGCACTAACACTAGAGCTATGAATCTAAATTTGACATGCAGAATAAAGTTACACTTTTCTCTTCGTCAATTTGCATAGGTTGTTTTTAATTATCCAAAATATTTGTATCGGCCTCTCGCTAATATCCCTATTATCATATCATCCTATTTTATATGCTGTGCCCGCGACAACTGAAAAATCGGCATGAAAGTAGATTTTTTGGCAACATGGATCAATATTGCAAAAAAAGTGAGCAATGAAGTTTTAACTGTAAATATTTTTGCAAGCGGTAGCGCTTAGTGAAATTATAATTTCAAACTTAGTGAAAGATTGAAAAATTGATCGCCCCTGGCGGTATATGGGAGGTATTCCACTCATCCAATATACATTTGATCAAAGAAATTGGATGATTTCATCCAACTTGGATGGGACCCCGACATGTGATCAAAGATTCTGATGACAGTTAAATCAATATGGCTACGCATGAAAAAAATAAAACTTGGACAAAGATATTGGATGAGTGGAATGGGCCTCCGTCAATGAACTTTGATCAAACATTTGACAAAGAAATTGGACAAAGATATTGGATGAGTAGACTTCCACCCCGTATTAAACTCATCCAATATCTTTGTCCAATATCTTTGATTAAAGAAATTGGATGATTTTATCAAACTTGGATGGGACCCCGACATTTGATCAAAGATTCCGATGACAGTTAAATCAATATGGCTACGCATGAAAAAAACATGGACAAAGATATTGGATGAGTAGAATGGGCCTACGTCAAAGAAGATTTGACAAAGAAATTGGACAAAGATATTGGACGAATGGAAGACCACCCTATGAATGATTCGTTGCCACGAGCGATAATTATTGTAACTACGCAGCATCGTTCTCTTCTTATTCATCGATTTGCTTCATGCTACACATTAAGTAGGTGGGTTAGGAACTTTTTTTTTTTGGGAAATGCATTTACGCATCCCATCTAGACGGGGAACTAGGACAGGTATGAAGGACTCCCGCCTGCTGCGACAGCTGAAGCTGTCCCTTCTCGGTAGAGGCTTGCGCCCCCCACCCGACGGCAAGCGTGCAGGGCGACACCACACACTTGCCGACCAAAGGACCTCCACGCCAGGAGAGAGTGAAAAACCCCGGATTCACTCCCTCAAGAGGTTTTCTCCCTCGCAGCCACCACCCGGCCCCGGCCTGACGGTGACAGCCCCCGCTCCCGACTATAGCGGCCCTCTGCCGAAGTCAGGGTTACGGGTCCGTAATTCTTTAAACAGACATACGGCATGGCCTGTCCCTCTCGCCGCACCTGGGGTGTCATGCGACTCCCTAATGCGGAACCCCCCATCCCCCCATTGGTCGCATCTGGAGTGTCCTCCGCTAAACAGAGGAACACCCAGAGCGACCCCGTCTCCGCGTTATTGGTAGCACCGGTAAGCGATCCCTCCGAAGATGAATCACTTACCGTTGCCTCCAGGGCGCACCGGCCAGAACCCTTCCCCTTCCCCCGGACCCGCGAGGGTCCAGGGGAACTGGAAGAGCCCAGACACTCGTGGAGGTTACCCGACTAGCGCCCCAGGTGGGTTAGGACCTATGGCAGCCAAACTTGGGTATTAACAAAGAGCAACCTGAAAAAATTACAAGTATGTCAAAGGTCAATAAACCGAATCTTCAAATATTGCAAAGTTCCCATGGAAAGTTCTCGGTATTTTACACATTTAGTGCCAAACATAGATAACCCCCTCTAGATGGAGATTATAGGGCGACGTGCGGTCACCTCACCTATGTACCACTAGTACATGTAAGCAGAAACGCCTCGCGCTCTCAGTCAGACTCGTCCAGGTTCGCGATCTATACGTACGTCAGATAAACGAGCATTGAAAATCGATTTTATCCATTAGAAATGGTGTTTTGCTGTGTAAAGTTATGTGGGAAAAGCTCTCGAACAGCAAAGTACAAGAATGACGGAATAACATTTCACAGATAAGTTAAATTAATTACAAAAGGCATATTTTATTCTGCCAGGCGGAGTTCATTTTACATTAGCCAGTAAGAAGTACCGAAGTATTCTTGTCCCTTTCCAACCAATTCAAATGTCAATATACTCTCCCTTCTGACGAAAGTACATGCTCGGGCTAGTGATGTGCCAGTGACGCTTTCGACATTACCGTATAAGTTTCGATTTCAATTAATTATGTATTCGTCCGCGTTTTGTTGCGCTGTTTTATTAATAGTGAAATTCTATTGGAAAAGGTCATTAGTTATTTTACATTAAACTGTCAGTGTTGCCAGTGTTATTTTAATTAAAGTAGTAATGTAGTAAATTAGTGTCTCGTTCTATTTTATTTATACGCTATAGGTACGATACGGGTACATATCAATGTAGTTGAATGGAATATTTAGTATGGAAGTAGTTAATGTGTAGTTTTATTTTATTATAAAGTTTATTAACCGGTTGTATCATATTTATTGCTATGTAATATCGAGTATGTACTCGTATATCTAATGAAATAACAAATTAGTAACAGTATTACCACTAAGTAGGACATAGATTTCCCTAGCATTTAGGACTGGTATCACGAGGTGGACCCTATGCTGGACTTCGAAGAAGTATAAAGGATCTCGGAATCGGTTAGAGACGGAGCCATTGCAATTGGGTTTTTTCGAATCGTTTTGGTGAGCAATTAGGACTGGTATCACGAGGTGAACCCTATGCTGGACTTCGAAGAAGTGTAAGGGATCCCGGAAGTGGTTAGAGGTGGAGCCATTGCAAATGGGTTTTTTCGAATCGTCTTGGTGAGCAGTTAGGACTAGTGTCACGAGGTGGACCCTATGCTGGACCTCGAAGAAGTATAAGGGATCTCGGAATCGGTTGGAGAAGGAGCCATTACAATTGGGTTTTTTCGAATCGTCTTGGTGAGCAAACCTTTTGAAAACATCTTAGCCAATCACAAGGCAGTGCGTTTGCGTGGGTAAATTCCTCAACAGCCATTGGCCAACAATTTACGCGCGACGCCGGCGACCACCATTTTGTCTGGCTGCGCGAAGCACGAGAGCACTAGATCAACTGTCATTGCATATTCTACCTTGACCTTACGTATAATGCAACAAGGTCTTTATTGAATTGGTCCTACGTTCGATTTCATTCGGTACTTGTCTACACACGTCGGCGTGAACGAAGATTGCCGATGTAAATGATATTTGTGGTTCTATTGTATTTATTTATATAGATAAACAAATTTATTTATATAGAAAAACTTCCAAGAATCAGGATCAAATATTCGTGTTAGTTCATCTCACAAATAAATGCTCTGGCCGGGATTCGAGCCCGGGACCTCCGCCTTCGTAAGCAGGACCACTATCAACTAAGCCAAAGTGGTCGTCACAATATTCCGCAATTTTTACATTCACCAGTGCTGTAACCGTGTAATGTCTATGAAATTAATGACAGTTTCATACATTTTCCGCGCCAGCTCTTGTGAATCGACCTATACTACATTACACTATGCGCTGCCTAAAAATATTATTCTAGATACTAAGTTAATAGATGAGCATATACGCTATTTAAAATTGTTACCCTAAAATAAATGGCATTACCGGTAAAAGCCGGTAATAAACAACGCGTCCCATCCCTACGCCGCGCGCGCCATGTTGAACCCAAGCGCGCGCTCTATGAAACAGCCAATGGCAGCGACGTTACCGACCTCCCCGCGACCCGCACATACCGCTAACCTTGGTGACTTTCGATTCGAACTAAATCGTTCATAGGGGCCATCTAGAGGGGGTTATCTATGGTGCCAAACCTTCTGACGTTTCGAATTCGATGACACTTGAAAAATGACACAATAAACAGATGTCAACTGCGTTTCCTGACTTGGCGGGGTGAGATCGATATGAGGTAGGTATGTTGTTCTTTCACGTGAGCTTACTGATGTTATATTTCCTCACTTGACGAAATACTCAGTCAGTATTACGTTTGCGCGGTAGTAATGGTAATAGAATTTGTGAAAGGTTGACACTGACAGCTGACAGTTTTCTCATATCGTACCGCCTCCGCATCGACAAATCAGGAAGCCGCCTTAAGAACATTGTTTAATAAACTCTTATCTGAAAGTAAATTTTCTAATTGGAAACTTGCATAAGAACATTATCAGGAATATTTCCATAAATTATATCTATCTGTAGAGATACAGTATACAAAGGGATGTAAAAATATCAAATCGTCTCCTAATTAACCTGATTGGCCAGAAATGTAGAAAAAAAATTGGTTAGGTAAGTCCAACTTCGAGAAAGAGGTTAATCGTCGAATCCGACTCGGCTGGGCAGCGTTCGGGAAGCTACGACACATCTTTTCGTCCAATATTCCGTGTCCAATACGAAAGTCTTTGACCAGTGTGTGTTGCCAGTGATGACATATGGTACTGAAACGTGGTCGCTTACTATAGGCCTCATAAGAAGGCTCAAAGTCACCCAAAGAGCAATGGAGAGGGCTATGCTGGGAGTTTCTCTGCGTGATCGCATCAGAAATGAGGCCATCCGCAGCAGAACCAAAGTGACCGATATAGCCCTTCGAGTTGCTAAACTTAAGTGGCAGTGGGCGGGGCACATAGCACGCAGAACCGATGGCCGTTGGGGCCGCAAGGTTCTCGAGTGGCGACCACGTACCGGAAGGCGTAGCGTGGGCAGGCCCCCACACTGTGAACTGATGACCTGGTTGGGGTCGCGGGTGTCCGCTGGATGCGGGTGGTGCAGGACTGGTCATTGTGGAAGTCTTTGGGGGAGGCCTATGTCCAGCAGTGGACGTCATTCGGCTGAAATGATGATGATGATGATGATTATGATGATACTAAGTACTATTAGTAAGGCAGATTTACTAAAAAAAACCGGCCAAGAGCGTGTCGGGCCACGCTCAGTGTAGGGTTCCGTAGTTTTCCGTCCGTCACATTAAGTTGACATATTAAGTACAGAAACACAAAACCCTAAAAAGCACGTCATTTCATTGTGATTTTGTAGAAATGACAGGTACAATAAGCACCTGTTTATACGGTTAAATTACAAACTTAGTTCAGAAATTATTTTTGTAATTTTTTCAAAAACTATTCAACCTATCAAGTTCAAAATAATTTTCCTACAAAGTTTTTATAAAGTTCTACTTTTGAGATTTTTTTCATATTTTTAAAACTTATGGTTCAAAAGTTAGAGGGGGGGGACACATTTTTTTTTACTTCTTGAGCGATTATTTCCGAAAATATTAACATTATCAAAAAATGATTTTAGTAAACCCCTATTTATTTTTAAATACCTATTTAACAATATATCACACGTTAGGGATAAAATGAAAAAAAATCACTCCCCCCACTTTACGTATAGGGGAGGTACCCTAATAAAATATTTTTTTCCACTTTTTATTTTACCACTTTGTCGGCGTAATTGATATACATATTAGTACCAAATTTCAGCTTTCTAGTGCTAACGGTCACTGAGATTATCCGCGGACGGACGGACAGACGGACGGACAGACATGGCGAAACTATAAGGGTTCCTAGTTGACTACGGAACCCTAAAAAGGTACTGCTGTTCTTTTTGTGCGCTCTGACTGTCACAATTCAGCCTTGTGACGTCATATAGAGGGTGGTTGGCTTTTTTATGAATATCTTGAAAACTAATAGCTATAAACAAAATTTAAAATATTTTTATTTTTCTTGTAACAAATTAACGCAAAGAGTTAAGATTTATATCCACCATATCAGCCCTAGGACGTCCACTGCTGAACATAGGCCTCCCCCAATTTCTTGGGGGGTAAATGCCATAATCGCCACGCTTGGCATGCGGGTTGGCGATCGCAGTATCTCCACCGCACTCAAGGAATGCTGCTGCCCATTCTTGTCTTGGTCGTAGTTTTAGGACATTCCCGGGTCCTATACTACTTGAAAATTTTAAATGTTGTCAAATAGTTTGACGAGTGCAATATTGCAGGGCGGCACCATTGAAGACTACGGGGTATACACGATGCTGCCGGCGCAGCAGCTGCCGGCGATCAGCCCGTGGCCGCCTGACGGCGTACTCGACCGCATGGACGACCTAGCGCACAAAGGTAAAGGTAATGGTGATTACCATTCCACTACCTCACTTACTAATGGGCGATTCACACCAAACGGCCGGAGTCGGCGCGCACGCCACCAGAGAATTCGAACCCTCCATACGGAGGCTGGACTTCGTACCCAAACGGCAGCGGTATGACCGGCGGCAGCCGACCGGCTAATCGCAACCCATTCAAATATGAAATCTAACTTCTGTATGGAGGGTTTGAATTCGTTTGACTCTAGTGGGGTACGCGCCGACTCCGGCCGTTTGATGTGAATCGTCCATTAAGCCCCACACGTGCTAGAACCGCATGCAAGTTTAACTATAAATATAATAAATAAATATTAGGGGACAAGCTTACACAAATCGACCTAATCCCTAGTACTAGACGACGACATGCATACTTATATATACTTACATAAACATATAGGAAACATCCAAGACTCAGGAACGATAGTTTAACTACATTGGCTACCTAAGTATAATTAGTTCAATGGATTTATCTAACCCCGCAATGTTGTTAAACTGCATACGATTCTTGTACGAGTGTAACCCGGGCTTTAGAGACGAATAACTATCATACAGCCTGCCGATTTTCATATTAAAACCGCATGCATACTATTCTAAGAAATACTCCATAAGTGTATACCTTGTCGCCTGTACGTAAAATAAACAGCCATTAAAAAGGGGTCGAGTAAAGTAACCATGGTCGGCCGCATTCAGGCAGGAGGACTATTTTTCGTCGCTTTTGATTCCAAATACATTTTACTGTGTCTCGCGCGATTGTTGGTGTGTTAGAACGAGCGTGAGAAATACATCAAAATACGATTGAAATTTAAAATAAATTTACCGAATTGAGTCCCAGATCAGGCGCGGTGCATAGACACTATTAATTAGAAAACTGCTGTGCGGAGCCAAAGGGTTTCTAGACCTATAGATTTTTTTGGCTTAGGACAGCAGAAAATGGGTCCTTAGTCGCATCTCACCTGCCTATAGACTAAGCAAACAAATTGAAACAGCTGATTAATTGGAGTAAGCAAGCTTATGGTGCGGCAGGTCACAGCGGTGTTAACCAGCTCGGCGGGGTGTTTGTAGGAGGCAGGCCGCTGCCGGACTCCACGAGGCAGAAGATCGTGGAGCTGGCGCACTCGGGCGCGCGGCCCTGCGACATCAGCCGGATCCTGCAGGTCTCCAACGGCTGCGTGTCCAAGATACTCGGCAGGTCAGTTGCACCCGTTGTGTGTAGGAGGCAGACCGCTGTCGGATCCACGAGGCAGAAGATCGTGGAGCTGGCGCACTCGGGCGCGCGGCCCTACGACATCAGCCGGATCCTGCAGGTCTCCAACGGCTGCGTCTCCATGATACTCGGCAGGTCGGTTGCACCCACTGTTTGTAGGAGGCAGGCCGCTGCCGGACTCCACGAAAACCGAAGGCGAAAACGATTTTGACTGATATCATTCCATCTCCCAAGTCTGCACCTACAAGATAACTCACAGGATTGTTCCGCTTTTTACATTTCTTTGCAACTTTGTTATTATAAACAAAGTGTCTTGCGTACCTTTAATGTGTCAACAATGACACTAATGGTTAGTTTTCTATTTTTAATCAACACGATCGACTTGAACTTAATAGTGGCATGGCTTAAACTAAATCCTAAAGAGAAATTTTGCTTATTTTAATAGTATAATTACTTATGGTCTAATCTTGTGGGGATCAGCTGCAGATATTGAAACTGTTTTTATTTTGCAAAAAAGGGCTATCCGGGCAATTTATAACTTGGGGTCGCGTGACTCATTAAGAGAATTTTTCAAAGAAATAGATATTCTAACCCTGCCGTCCCTATACGTATTTGAAATAATAATGTATGTTAGGAAGAATTTGTGCAATTTCCCAACGAACGCTGATAAACCAATAGCCACCAGAAACACTGGGAAACTGAAAATAACCTTCTATAGACTAGTAAAGGCGAAAAAGTCGTTCTTGGGAAATTGTATTAAATTCTACAATAAAATTCCAAAACACATTACTGAACTTAGCAATTCTAAATTCAAATCTGTAGTAAAACAAACACTTATTTCAAAAGCATATTATAAGGTAAACGATTACATCATGGACAGGGATGTTTGGCAGTGATAGTGTCCTGCACGGCTAATCTATCGCGAAAATAGGTTTTCTACTGTAGCTTGTTATTTTTGTAGTAACTGAGACTGTAATTTTATATTTAACTATACAATGTATATTGTTTTGAAAAAATGACACCTCGCCGAGTTTCTTACGCCGGTTCTTCTCGTGGCAGAGGTTTATTTTTCCGAACCGGTGGTAGTTTATTGACGTTCATAGGTGCATGTAATATGCCTAATTTGAAGAATAAACTACTTTTACTTTTACTTTTTTAAATTAAGAATGAAATTTAAGTGTCTGTAGTTGCTTCTTCAATTCAAAATTATACATGTATGGAAAATTCCGAAGACACACATCTTGCAACCGGAGGAGATACAGCAAAATGCAGCCCAAAAAGTCTGGAAATTCTTGAAAGCAGTTGGTATAAGCAATGAACTGTAAGAGCTGCCACAATAGATCAATTACTGGTCGAAGCGGCATCAAAATGGCCCACAACTAACCAATAATAAAAAGAAAAACATACATTATTGTAGCAAAACCACACAGACAAATCAAACTTTCATGACGTCCAAATGGATAAATATCTAAGTTTACTAAGACATTTCATAGCAGAAAACCTTTCTATTCTGCAATGTCCCGTCTAAACGTGTTAACAGCGAACACAACACCTAACTATTCCAAAAATGCAGTTGAAACGAATACCTCCGTCTAACCGGTCGCAACCGCACTCATAGTGGAACCGCACGTAGCTGAAAACCGCAGGCTTACCTATTACACGAGCCATTTACAAAGGCCCCTGACAACTAAGACCTCATTGAACAACCTCCTATCTCACACAAACTGTCAATGGATATACCACCTTACTAGTTCTTAACTAAAGCTCAATTTGTAAGTTAAAGGATGGGTGTATTAGGAGTTGGTGATGTTACATCTCGATTTATGTCTCGAATGGGTTGGAACGGGCAACGTCAAGGTGACGATGAAGGTTGGTTTTGGGTGACAGTAACTTGAAACGGTTCTATTTTCGAAATGATTGAATGTCGATTAATTTTTGTTGCGGTTATCGTTTTTTTAAGGCTGCACTGCCTTTTACCAATGTTTGAGGCATATGAGGTAGAAGTTAAACCTTCACAAACTTATTAAGTTATTAAACTAATATGTAATTTATCTGAATAAATAAATACAAAATATCGACCTTATATTAATATCTTATGATGCGATGCTGGTGGTGCAAGTCTGGTGTCAGTGAAAAGGATAGTTGAGATTAGAACCTGATCCAATTGATTACATGAATAGGCACCAGTTACTTGTAAAAAATCAGGAAACTCATTCCAGTATTCTCAAGCTAATCAGTGATTACCCTCAAGAAAAGCATTCACGACCCATTTCGAAACAAGTACATTTCCAACCTTCAGAGTTACCGTCCACTTTCTTACCAACGGTTTTACTTTCACAAAAACCCGTCGACAGCTGTCTGGCAAAAAAACCTCGGAGGTATCACCGATAGCAACTTGATACCGACCACCCTCTGACACACCATACTGCATGCGAATACTGTTCAAGGAAACGGTGGTAATTAAATACGAGACTGTTAAGTCTTCCCTTAAACTTAAAAAATACAAAATATAGGTACATTGAGTGCTAAAATCATGAGACTTTCTTTACCATAGTCGGGTAAAAACAAGCATTTGCAGAAAGCAGGCGACAAATATGGGTAAGAAATCAAATAGTCGTAAAGAATTGAACATACATAATGGGGTATTTCACAACCCTAAAAAATATTTTTTACAGTACCTAGTTGGTTACTAAGTTCTGTTACTGGATTTGCAAACTCTTTTCTTGCGTCCACACAACAAACAACAACCCAAACACAAATGCTACCGAAAAAATAAAAAAATGACATATAATGGCGGGTTGTCAGTTATAATTTTATAGCACACACAACACTTATCTCGTTATATTTATAATGGATTGGGGTCTAAAAGAAAATCGTGTCGCTGTAATTGCGTTGCACAAATGCGGGCATCCGCCAAACGTGATTTTGAAGTTGCTTCAAAATCTGAAAATCAACAAACAATTCGTTTATCGTACCATTAATAGGTACAATAGTACCCTGAGCTTTGATGACCGCAAGAGGTCTGGAAGACCACGCACCGTTCGGACCCCAGCTCTAATAAAGGCAGTGAAGGCGAGAATCGCAGGAAACCCCGTTCGGAAGCAAAAGTTGTTGGCAATTCAGATGTCTGTGAAGAGAAGCTCCCTTAAAAAAGTTATCAATCAAGACCTTAGACTACACGCTTATCGTAGACGGAAAGGTCATTTGCTTAATGGACGATTGACGACTATGAGGCTCAATAGAAGTCGCGTGCTACTGAAGCGGTACGCACAAAATGGCCACCGAAATATATTATTTACAGACGAAAAAATTTTTACCATTGAAGAATGTTGTAACCGCCAGAATGACAGAGTGTATGCTAAAAACAGTCAAGAAGCGAGTGTAGCTGTTCCGAGAGTGCAACGAGGCCATCATCCCTCTTATGTCATGATTTGGTTAGGTGTGTCATACTCAGGGTTAACACAGGTCCATTTCTGTGCAAAAGGTGTCAAAACTGGGGCTAAAGTTTACCAGGAAACCGTTCTGGAACCAATAGTGAAGCCTTTAAGCCACTCTCTATTTCAAAACCAGCCCTGGGTCTTTCAACAAGACTCAGCCCCTGCACATAAGGCAAAAACAACTCAAGCCTGGTTTCGAAGCAACAAAATTGACTTCATTGCCGACGAAGACTGGCCCTCCTCCAGCCCGGACCTCAACCCCCTGGATTATGCTATATGGCAGGTTATTGAGGAGAAAGCCTGTGCTAA
This sequence comes from Notocelia uddmanniana, assembly GCA_905163555.1. Classification (NCBI taxonomy): domain Eukaryota; kingdom Metazoa; phylum Arthropoda; class Insecta; order Lepidoptera; family Tortricidae; genus Notocelia; species Notocelia uddmanniana. The sequence continues at coordinate 6,205,807 of LR991063.1, forward strand.
ACCCCACACAAATCTTGACTCCCTCAAGCGGGCCATAGTCAAGACAGTGACGGAATTAGATATGACAACCGTGCGTGCCGCTATTGATGACTGGCCTCGTCGTCTGAAGGCCTGTGTTCAGGCCCAAGGAGGCCATTTTGAATGAAATTGACAAATGTAAATCCGGATTGTATGTACTTCATTTTAATATATAATTTATTTAACTTTCGTTAGTATATTTTATGTAGATAAGGATTATTACAGTAACAGAACTTAGTAACCAACTAGGTACATATGGTGCTACTTTACCGCACGAGTGCAGTAATCAGCAGATTACGTGCATATGCCAAACTTTAAAGAGCCATATGTACTGTAAAACGTTGTACGATACACGTGCGAACGGCAAATTGCAACTCGTGTTGATTTAAAACACTCCCTTCGGTTGTGTTTCAATTTATCACCACTCGTTGCGAATTTCCTGTTCTCTGCACTTGTATCGTAATGTACTATTACGTTACCAATAAACAAATCATACGAAAATATTAAACATCAGCTTATTTATTAAATTTTAAAGATTTTTATATCGATTAAAAACTATACATGGACGCTGTTATTCTGTAAAATCAAAGTTTACTCATTAGAGTTTAATGTTCATGTTTATATTTTTTGCACAACCCGATGTTGGTAAGTATTTTCACTAGGCTAGCGTAGCGTGGCAAGCAAGAACATTCCTATAGTCCATCTGGCAGATCCAGAAATTTGATTTGGGAAAGTTTGAATCTTGTTTGGAAGATTGATCCCACTGTGAGGTAAGATTTTACATAGTTTAATGTAAGGTTTGTCCTAGGAAGGATTTAGACTATGCTTTTAGGTGGGTCTGAGCCCCTTAACCCACCTGATCTGAAACTGGTCCATGAGAAGCCTAAAATTAGGTTGGCTAATAATGATGGTAACGAAATATGAGAGAGACGAGTGCTTTGTCCAATGCAACCAACGTCACTATAAACGGATGGTGATTAAAATATCGCTCATATTTGGAGCAGCCCAACTGGGGAAGTACCTCCACCATACAGAAGCCCGCAGAAATAATAACCAGTAGTTGCTCCTTAAGTATGTATGTGGTGTTATGTTCCTGGTGGTGAGTAAGTGCTTATCAAGCAAGCTTGTTTGCCGTCCTTGTATTTATTTTAGAAGACTAACCCCCCCTACACCGCAGGTACTACGAGACGGGGTCGATCCGACCGCGAGCCATCGGCGGCTCGAAGCCTCGCGTGGCCACGGCGGAGGTGGTGTCCAAGATCGCTCAGTACAAGCGCGAGTGCCCCTCGATCTTCGCGTGGGAGATCCGGGACCGTCTGCTCAGCGAGGGCGTTTGTACTTCGGACAACATACCTAGCGTGAGTAACTCTTTATTTTCTATAACATGTAAGGCTTGAAGCTTCGTGTGGCCGGAGCGGTCTCTAGAATCACGCAGTTATAAACGCGAATGTGCTTCCTCACCACCAACCATCCATGATACCATCTTAATCTGGATAAGTGGATACCCTACATAGAATCTTAAACATTTAAACGATGTCTATTAAAAAAGGATTTTAAAACTAGTTTTAGTTGTTACCAATCCGTGGCTTGAAGCCTCGAGTGGCCAAGACAGTCTCTAAGATCATGCAGATATAAACGCGAATAAGTAATAGGGTATTTTAGAACACAAAAAAAATGTGTTCGTTATTAATTAATAAATTATAGGAAAATACTCTAAACAATCAAACTTCAGCTTATATATGTAATTTTAAAGATTTTTAAATACATAAACATGAAAAAAGAGCGCAGTTTGACCATAGAAAATTGTGACGTCATTAGGCATATGTCCCTACAAATGTCATACTAACCGAGAGTTTTTGACGTTTCGTGAAAAGTTGCTAATTTGACTAACAGTGAAATACCGAATTGCGATTATCGAACAAGCGTTAGAGTAAAAATCAATTTTCAGCTTTATTTATTTAATTTAAGGAGTACAAACGGGTGCAAAAATATGATAGTCTTAGGTAATAATATAAAGCCAATTAAAGGAATTCACAAATAGAAACAGAGTCGGGAATTTAATAAACTTAAACTTTACGCGCGAGTTCTATTTAACTATGCTATTACAATTTATATAAGTACCATCAACAACACAGTTAATTGCCCATTTTTCGTGCACATTATTGTCATTGTAATAAGGGTCACGAATGGTCAACTGTGTTGGCGTTTGTAACTACAAATAAAAGATGTAACACAACTGAAAGCTTAGCATTATCACGGAATTATTATTGGCTAAGTACTAACAATAATCCCTAAGTTAAAACATCTAAATCATGAAGAAAGAATGACCACCATTTATGGTCACATTTTTGTATATTTTTCCGGTGCATTTTTTTTCTATAGTTCTACACAGTGGCAAGATACTTGAATTATGCATTAATTTAATTTGAACGATGGAGAAATCTAAGGGCGGTTTCATTTTAAAACACAGGAGTGTAAGGAACTTGTTCTGCAATCTATTCTATCCGGTCAATATAAGTAACGCGCTAACGCGCATTTGAAAAATACCTCGATGGGGATGATTAGATTAGTGACAGCTAAGAAGCACTATAATAACACGACCAAAACTAAGAGAGCCAAAAATTTCCTTTACATAGGATATTCATATAATTTACGACACGTCTAGCAAATTGAAAATGATTTTTATCCTATCAGATATAGGCAGTATTCGTGATTCTAACTAGAAATTGCAAACTTTACAGAATTTTGTAAAAACCGTTAATTGGGTAGCGGTTTCAGAAGATATTGATGACCAGGCATCTCAAGCTCGCTTGTGGTTGTCATTGTTTTTCAACCCCAGATACAATGTGAATTAGAAATGTGTATTATATAACATAAATAAATTCACATTGCAATAGAACTATGTTTAATTCAATGTTAATACCAAAACATTCGCTGGCAAAAATATTTTCGCAAAATCATCTTCAGCCCCTGTCTAAATCGCAAAATAGCGCTTCTACGGGGCGCCTTTGAAAAGTATGAAAATACTAAAGGGCGAGACGGGCACAATGGCATACCTACCTATACTACATCGGAGCTATAACGCCTTATCTTTCCCTGGCACTATACAGGACTCCCCTTTGTCCCCCTTCTCCCACCACTTCGTGGCAAAACAATATGACGTTATAACTTTTTTTCTTCATTTTTTTCCCTTTTTTGAATATGGGGCCGCTCCCTTCAGGGACATCCTTTAGACATATCATCTTGAAATAGAGGTGATGCTTTTATAATAATGTCGATGGATATCTGGGATTCTCGGGCATCATGTTAAAACACTGCGTGTGTATATACGTCGTGTATGCGCTTTTCATTCTTTATGAATTGTGTAAGCTAGATGGTGCCTTATTGCAACTAAGCATATTGCAACACATCCAACACGTTGAATTCCATTTAGAAATTGTTTTGTTTAGCTACTACGTTGGATTTAATACAAATTTACTTGAAATAATTTGTATTTATTCACATTTTCACTTTCATAAATAAAGCTATTAATAAGCAAACTTGGCATTAAATATCTCTGAGCTGTCTTTTCCTATAATTAAAACCCCTAAAATTTAACGCGGCATAAAAATACATCTCTGCGTCATTAACGAAACGTCAGGGTCATTTCTATGAAGGCAGCCCTTTCGCAAACATCTCCCTTGCAAATACTTAGCATAAATTAATTAAGAAATCTTCGCGATCACCCCCTGGCTGACGGTTTTCTCCAAGAAAAAAAACCAACGCATTAAGTAGGTAGGTACTCCGAATATCGCGAAAAACATAAAACCGAAACAGAGGGGCGAAACGGGACGGACATATACCTTTTTTAACGAAAACGAAAGAGTTGGGAGGCTATCTCTTTTTTCGCCGTCGAAGGGGGAAGCAGGGCGATTTTGACACGGTATGAATAAAGAAAATATGAAGGCCTTTGTTACCGTAAAAATTCCAGTACAGGGGATAAAGTCTTTAAGTTATCAGTGGGGAAGATATGCTTATACCTGTAGGTATGTATACATAAGCGTTTGATGTCTTCGTATTTATCGAAGTCTGGTTGATATTGTGTTTACGTAGGTACGCCATAAGAGGGTGCTTAAGGTAGAATATATTAACGTCGAGATATCGATGCGAGGCACAGTTAACCCGTCTCATTTTGTTAGGGGTGACATGAGGTGGGACGCACTGTTTAAGGTTAATGTATGCGTGTGTCGCGGGACTGATCATTGGATGCTTACGTCACTAGACAGTGACGTCATTAAGGTGTTCACAAGGCGATCGTGGGCAGAATTAAGCGTCAGATCTATTTTTATGCTACTAACTAATCTACTAATCTTACTACTCTAATACTTACTACAAATAAATGATAGGTAAATATGGGTCTAATTAACAGTTTTTGTTTCAAAAGAAACTAGGAACTATCTGAAAATGGACCGTTTTCAGACAAATTTCGTCCCTCGGACGCTCTGGTTCTGGAATGAGGTCCGTGCCGAGGTCTTCCTGAGGCACTATAGTATAGAGTACTTCAAGAAAGGCGTGTATACATTTTTAAAAGGGTCAGCAACGCGCATGTAACACTCCTAGAGTTGCAGGCGTCCATAGGCTGCGGTGACTGTTTACCATCAGGCATTGCACCAATGTAGTATAAATATGGGCGCATACAACTATCTCCTATAGCTCTTATGGCGGCGGATTAAGGTTGCGGTACGTATTTATAAAAGGAATAAATCGATACGTATTTTTGCAGTTGACCGTACAAAGGCTTTTAGAAAAAGATCTTTTTCATTCAAATATGGAATTCTTTGTTTGTCGTTTATTAAAACGTGGAAACGATTTAATATTAAGTAGGAAACAGTAGTAAGTTATTTTCTTATATTAAATGTAAACATATTTGCGAACAAACCGGTTTTGAAATTAGACAAGCATTTAACTGTCACTTCTCCTAATAATTTTATTGAACCTAATAACACAGCGTCAAATCTATCGTTAAGCTTTTAACAGTAACGACCCTTAACTAAAAAGCAGCAACGACATTCAACCCTGTTAAAGATTTAAACAATATAACTCTAAATACCACACTCGACAACCGAAACTGAAAGTTAACAGCGCAAAAAAAAAGTTCATTTTTGAATGGCGTCCAAATTTAGGGTAAGAGGGTCAATAGTAGGGTCATATCGCATAGTGACATGCGTTCCCGTAGCAAATCACTTCCGGGCCACTAAATCCAGGCCAAATTAATGCATTTAGCACGCTCTACCCTCGGCTGGGGATGACAACTTTATTTCATTGTGTCGCGATATTTCTTGTCACTTTTACATCAGTAACGAGCAGCGGTGCTGTTGTTTTTTTTTTTCGATGTTATATTTGCATTTAGTGTTTGATGCAACTATACTGGGATAACGCTAGGATGATGATGATACTTGCATTTAGTGTTTACTTTTTTTGTAGGACATTTAAAATGAAATAAGTTTTTAGATTAGATTTATAAGTTTTATTGTATTAATTAAACATATTTTGTTTATCACATTTAATAGTTAATTTTACGGCAAAATAATTACGTTAAGGGTTTTTCTAACCGAGCAGCACTTTATAAACCAACTGACACGACAAAGTTAAAGCAAAAAATAGTTTGATTTGATTTTTAAATCGGGGGCAGTAAATATCCAGCTTTGATAACTTTAAAGTTAGCTTCCAATACAGCAACATTGCAATAAGCAAGCCAATAACCCTACAACACTGATTTAAAATATCATTACGGCTCATATCAGAGATTTAGATCTTGCAGGGGTAGCTAGAGTATATCGGGAGAAACAAATTGTAACAAAGGAGTCCGGTAAAGAAGATTATCGGAGATGACGCGTGGCAGACACGTGACGTGAGTGTGGCCCGTGATCGGCACATCTACCCCATTCATGAGACATTCAATTTGAAATGTACTTTAAAGCAATATATTAGAATTGAATATCGTTTGGTAACGCGTACTTTCATAAAGTCAGGATGCTTACAAGCGATATACACTCGTGTCTTTTGGAATTAAAGTCAGTTTTTGTTTGATAACGCGTGTTTGAAACGTTACTTAAAAATAAGAAGTGTTGGAAGGAAATTAATACCTCAATTTGAAGGATTTAAGGCTTACATTGATGTTGAGTGTAATCGGAAGACTAAATAAATATATATAATTGCAAGTTCTGCAGTCGTGTGGTTTTAATGTCAAACGTCACCAGCAAGAATGCCTTTAGGGTATTCGAAGGGTTTTTTTTATTCAAAACTTACTGTAAGTAGTATAAATCAATTATGATAGATGTGAATTGTGCGTCTTTGGCACTGGGTATAATAATGTCGTTGCTTTATTCATATATATATATATATATATAAGTAATTTAACAATTAGCAATATGACAAAGAAGTCACTATAAGCAAAAAAGTATTCCTAGTTATAAATATCTTTTACAATCTACATAATTTAAAATTAAATTGTATATTAATAAAAAAAACATCAAAATTTACATTTTGTTTAATTTGGAATGGTAATTTTACCTACTTTTTATAACATATATTGCATGTGTAATAATGTGTCCTTAAGCTTTATGGGAGAATCTACGACTTTTAAGTAACCAATAAAGTAAAATAAAAAAATTATGACCTGACCTTTATTTTGACTTGATAGCCAGCCAGCCCCCCTATAACAGCGTGACTATATCAATTACGAACAAAGATTATAAATTATTTATTTGGTTCTAAAGATGCAAAAGAAACAATATTCAAAGAACAACAAAGACATTTTAGTTTTATACTTACTGTATTTATAACTTAATGATAACTTAATGTTATTTATCTAATTTTTAATTTATAGGTACATATTTAACTAATGACGACGGAACAAAAATCTCAACAAACACTTAATAATATGAATAAAATCAGAGCACAGAGATACCTAACTCCACGATTTTATCAGCGTAACCTTTTTCCCCGTCTCGCCAGCTTCCCCAATATGTGATCATGTAATCTCACCCTCTCATAATCCACAACGAGTTAATTACAAGGTTTAGATCCAATAAACTGTGCCGCCGCGCCCCTGTCTCCTCACGTGTTATACAATACCTCTTTACGTGGATTATTAGCTGCCGGCTTCATGTTAATAACGTTTCCATCTCTATGATTTTTAAAATTCGAATGATGTTCGTTTGAAATTTAGTTTAAATTGTCTACGAATTTTAATATTGTAATAAGTAAGGTACGGTACGTTCGAATTTAGATTTGAAAACGTTCTTATTTAATCTTGTTTTAATAATCGTGAAGATAATATGATAGAATTTTTGGTAAATTGTGTTTATTATTCTAGACTTCCAGTAGGTACTGTTGATAATATCTGAGAATTACATTTGCTTTTGGGAATGATTTTGAATAATGTTCGATATTTTATTTATTTCATCTTTCTCTGGTGATTGAGATACCTATATTACATTTTTTTTAATCGTATGGCATTTATTTACGAACCGTGAGATCTTCGAGAAGACAAGTACGGTTGTCAGTTTTTGTTGCACTTTTATGATCACCGTGTACACGTGTAGGGTAGCGGTGGGTACTCCCTACGGACGTGGTGCAACTTCGACCCCCCTTTGTCAAGTGAGTGGGCAACTTGACTGTTAGAAGTTCTCAAGCCGCCCGAAGGCCTCTAACTTGGCTTAACGACCGCTGTCGTAGACAGCAGCTGGGATCAACGGCTTAACGTGCCTTCCAAGGCACGAGAGCGCTCAGTTAGTTACCGCTCAAAGCGGTCACCCATCCAAGAACTGACCTGCGCCCACATTGCTTAACCTCGCATACCGCACGCGGTAGGCGGGTGCCGCTGGGCCACGAGCGCTCTATATTACATATGAAGTGGCAATACACGGATTATATTTACTTTTTCTGTAGTATTCACTTATGAAATAATTCGTTGCAAATTGTCTTATTTTTTTCGTATTTTTTAATCGTTTTTTTTTACTTCGATTTTATTCATGACGATTTTTGTTCGTCCGTGCCCTGACATGCCGTGACCTAACATTACATTTAAAAAAAAATTACACTACCATAGTCAATAAATAAATTTGATTAAATCATAGACAGCTGACACATTATAGTAATAGTCATAATTAGCCTAACCTAACCTAATAGAATCTAACGTTCCCGGTCGAGTTTAGTGAGAGCCCACTTTGGGCCGCTCTCGGTCAGGCCATTAGGACTTGGGTTGTTCGGGGCCAGTGTAGGTGTGACGACCTCGAACCGGATGTAACGGTGGTCCGAAACCTAACCTACCACCCACTACTGGCCACATGTCCTCAATGTCCTCAGATCCTAATCCCCACGCGTTCCTATCGCCATAATATTAAATATTACTATTCCCCACACGCTTCCTTTCATCCAGCTAGGATTTACAGACAAAATAGCACTTGTCTATCTTATTCATGGTACAGTAAGCTAAACATGTCCGACATCATATTGCCGTTCTCACAGAATCAAATAAAAAATAAAACACTATCGGCGCCGGCGCAAGCGAAGCGCGATAAGTCGCACTTTCATTCATATAAGGACCGATTCCTATATTTTATTTTAAATTTTATGTTCAATGCTTTATGGTTGGATTTCGAATGCAATTTTTTGATAGCAGAGTCGTTGTTATTAAAGTATTGGCCACGTGCGCGCTAAGCCGGCCATTGAGCGGCAATAATGACCGAGTGTTCGGGAGATACGGGGATACACGCAAATGGACTAGTAAACTAGTTGTTAGTTTCAACAAGTTTATTATTAGTTTTCAACGCACCTGTGTGATAAAAATCTGCCAATAATCATACGTGCGAAAATGTCAAAATACCTACGTATGACAAAAATTTAAGAAATGGTAAATATCAAATTACTTAATCAACCTCATGCTTTTTTCTCAGATTTTGGAATTTTTTGGGAATTCTCACTGCATCATGAGCACGCTTGTTTCGACAATTTTGAAAGTTCCTTATTAAACAAGGATCCCTTATAGTTTCGCCATGTCCGCACAGTATAATATTAGGTACAGTAGTAAACGGCATAAATGGTAGAATAAAATCTTGAAATTATGTATTTATTTTAGGGCACCTCCCCTAGTCGTAGCGATGCTATTTTTTCTTCAAACCCCATCGATTGGGTTGTCGTTGGATAGCTTGTTTAAAAGTAATGTCGGTTTCTTCATACATTTTAGATTCAGGTATCTGTTTGCGTGCTATTAAGAGGGCGCAGTACGCTCGGTTCTCCATACAAACATATTTACGCTCTCATTTTAAAACGCCATGCTAGAATAACATGAAACTTTGTATACACAATAGGATCATTAGAAATTAGTTTCTGTTGCTAAAAAATGTTAAAGAAAAAAAATACAGCGGTTTTTTGAGTTTTTTACGGCTTGTATGAAAACCTTATTAATCGTTGTAATTTTTCTCCATTATAATTTCAAGCAACAGAAACTAATTTCCGACCTAACGGACGGTTGTGTATACAAAGTTTCATGTTATTCTAGCATGGCATTTTAAAATGAGAGCGTAAATACGTTTGAATGTAGAATTGAACGTACTGCGCACTCTTAAGATTATAAGTGCTAATCTTTATTGGAGTCAAGTGTCCCCTAGCCTCCTGCCAGCTCTGTGTAAATATCATCGTAGTAGTGTACATAATAAATTTAAAAGGAAACTAAGCTATATACCAGCTAACTAAAGACAACTACAACCGAACATAAGAAATGTACCTACCTAGAAAAGCTTACTTTCGTACAATTTCCATAAAGTACTTAGAAAACGTTATTTTTGTTTCTTGTGTCAAACTTACTATAGTATATAAGTTTATGAACTTCTAGGTCCTTATAATGTAATGGGTGGGCAACTACGGAACCATACATTGCGCGTGGCTTGACAAGCGCTTGGCCGTTTCTTTACTATATCGGTATTAATCGTATAAGTACGTGGAAAAACTAACAATTTCGAAATACTGAAAAAGAAATAGTTTTGAATCTAAACGCCCAAATAGGTATTACTTACTTGTACCAAGAAACTTCCGCCTGTACATAACATAATACTGCAGTTAGCAGTGTTTTCGATCTAACTAACTAAATACATAATCTAAACCCAACATCTGAACACTACGGTCCTCGCGCTTGGCTGCACTTCAAACGATCGGTAGGCCTTCTTTGATAACGGCGTCTCGAGAATTTCATTTTGTCTTAAGTTAATTGTTAGTTTAGGTTGTGAGTGACATGCTAAAGGCTTGCTTTGTGAGGATCTTGGTCTGCGATGTTGAGATAACTGTCGGTCTGAATGGAGAAATAGTTGTGTTGGCAACAGAAGTGGTTGAACTACCGACCAATTGAATTGTTTTATACTTATCACTTAATCTTTCATTGATAAAAATCATTTGGTCAATCATTTTCACGACCACTTTTGCTTAATTGGTAGTAACCCGACCCTGCCTACGAAGCCGGAGGTCCCGGGTTCGAATCCCGGTCAGGGCATTATTTGTGCATTTATCACGAATACTGTTCCTGGGTCTTGGATGTTTCCTGTGTATTTAAGTATGTATTTATCTGTATATCAGTATGTATATCGTCGTCTAGTACCCATAGTACAAGCTTTGCTTAGTTTGGGACTAGGTCGATTTGTGTAAGATTGTCCCCCAGTATTTATTTATTTATTGTTTTTTTTTTAATATTTATTAAGTCTTCTTCTTCGTCCTGTTCCCTTTATGTGATGTCGGCCCTGCTAATAGCATACGCCGCTTAGTGCGGTCGGCTGTCATTCCCTTATCGACGTTTGCTGTTCTCATACCGCGGGCTTTGGTGTTCATCCAAGTAGTTGGCAGGCGTCCTCGTCTTCTATCTTCATCCAAAATAATTAATAAAGTAAACAATAAAAAATCGACTGTTACCGGCATTTTGCCACGGTCGACCTTTACCGGCATTCACGGCACATTGAGTTAGTTATACACGTTGAGTGTAGAAAGTTTACTTATAAAAAATCGGCCAAGAGCATGCCGGGCCATGCTTAGTGTAGGGTTCCGTAGTTGACCAATGGCATTAAGTACTTAAAAAAATCAATAACAAACAAAAGGGAATACTTTCGCAGTGTTCCATAACTCAAACACGGCTTAACTGATCATGTCCTTTATAGTTTTTGTTAAGTCTTTACTAAGCTTTACTTTCATGATTTTTTCATATTTTTTGGACCCATAGTTCAAAAGTTAGAGGGGGACACAATTTTTATTTCTTTTGGAGTCATTATTTCCGAAAATATAGCAAAGCACATATACAAAATATATCACATAGCAAAGCCTCGGACAGACATACGGACAGACAGACAGACAGACAGACAGACAGACATGGCGAAACTATAAGGGTTCCTAGTTGACTACGGAACCCTAAAAAGATCGATCAACCTATGAAGAAGCGTCCCTCTCTCCCTCTCTTCCTCCTGGTGTTTGCGGCGGTCCGCTTTGGGACCTAATCCTAAGATTTGGCATAGGCACTAGTTTCACAAAAGCGACTGCCCTTAGTACCCAGAAGGAAAACTAGACCACGTCAATTACTCACGATTTTTAAGAAGTTTAGTAAAGATTGCTGTTGACTAGCACTGATTGGACGATTACCATAGAGCTCCTTGCCATAATCTCCAAGTAAGAAAGAAGCTCCCACTTGACCGTTGTGTTGTGAGAATCGAGGCACCTGGCAAAATCCAAAACCACTTTTAAATACCCAAAACAGCATTAATCGCCATCTAATCCATTTTGCGAGTTTCATTTGTTTACCCCATTAGAACGTAAACAAGTGAAGTCTGTAGAGAATCTCGTTTAGGCAACTAACTGGTGTGAAAAAGTATTTAGTCTCCAAAGTTCATAGGAAAATTCCCTAGAAATCGTAGGGAGATACGCTGTTTTTGATTGCGCAAGTCGTGCCTAGGGTGGCTCCCTCGGCATATGCTGTGCGTTTTACGGAGTTTTAATTTTAATCCACTCTGCATGCATATGCTATGCATGTATTCACATTTCACACACGCGTATGAGCCGCGACTCGAAAACACCCAATCACGCAATATTGGACTGTATGTCAATGCAGTTTGGGCTTGGGTAAACGAATTGCCTAATATTGTGATTTCCCCGAACGTTTATCGGAAATTCGCGATATTTGTACGATTTATTAGTCTGCTTTTTTAAAGTATGTTTATTAAATTTAAGGCTTATTTCGAAATGTTGCAGTTGCCCCACAACTGCATTTTTCCTTAATAAATTGAATTACTTCGCTCGTTAATTAAATATTTATATACCTACCTTCTAATAAGTATTGGTTTGTCGATAACTTTAAGAATTTGTCATAGATCACTAAAAGGAAGTTTTTTGGATATTTCAAAAGGCAGAGAATTGATACTATACTTGTCATAATTTACTTCAAAAACATTGGCCATTATTTGACTTACAAAATAGGATATGCGCCTGCGTCCAGCGTGTCATGTCATACGGATATCGATGGGTCTTTTAGGTTTTTGTCTTTCAATTTTATCAAAATGAAAATGAAAGGTGTCTTATGGAATTGCGGCCCTAAGAACGTCGGACATGCAACCAACCTAATTTAGAATTGTGTACTCATGGAACATTTAAAATGCTAATTTGTTAACGAGTTAGGGAGAGTCATAGAGATAGGACAGGAGATAGTACTACGTTTAAGTAGAATACCATCTGTGGCCGAAAACGAGCGCCGAAAGAGACTAACCTTGTCTTAGTGTGTCCCTTTCTAATATTTATACACATGTATATATTTATATAGAGTCTGGCTACTGAAATATTACCCATATTTTTGGCGAGAAATTCATAAAAATTTGGGCTGGTCACACTTTGTGTAGTAGGAACTATAGTTTTGATACTAGAAAATATTTTTGATTTTACCTACCTAAGGAAATAAGTTAAATATACGTCGACGTGCACTCAAAGTCAGCCCACATAATTTCTACCACTGCGTACAGTATAGTCAACGAAAAACACATAGGTATGTTTACACTTTCTCACCATATGCCATTGTAAGAAGGCGAAAAATGATATGAAGTATAAATAAGACCTAGATCGATAATACCATAATATTAATCCATCACCAAAAAAATTACATAAGTACAGTAAACTGCAAATACAAATGATCATTCTAGTACTTTGTCGCGCTAGCGTAACAATACTGCGACAGTTGGGATGCGTCAAAGTAGTGAAAATGACAAGGTACTAAAGTGATCATCTACTTGTGCTGTTGGCTGTACTATGCCAAATTTCAACTAAATCGGAAGCCGCGATACTTCAATACAATAGAATTTAAAAGTAATAATGGTTGTTGTTGTATGGGGCCATTTCCACGGTAATTGATATCATGTGATATACTTATATCACGATCCGTATCACGTCAATATTGATTAATATTGAAGCACAATCTATAAAATTTTGAGTCCCGTGATAATATTGACATCCTAGTATTGTGATTATTAACTTTGTAAAGCGGCCCTTTTATTACACTAAGATCTAGTTTATAGTGATTTCCATACTATGCATACTCTCAGTGTAACAATAAGTGATAAACCTAATAAATAAATAATGGTAAAATTACAAAATTGACCAATCGATGGTGGTATTTGACATTCAGTGAGTTTCAAACGTCTGTTTATGTGACCATTGGGTTACGTTACTTTAGGTTAGGACTGTGGTTAGGTTAAGTATGTATAAACATGGGTTAGGTTAGAGTAATGTTGCACCGGCGCGATGGGATAAGTAGACAATATTTTATATTTTTATATCAAATTACTACAGAAGTTAAAAAAAGTTAAGTAGCTCCTTACGCTCCAATGTATTGATTTTATTGATATTTTCCAGAACTTCTAGTTTATCCGTTTCTTTACACAATTGTTCGGTTTATGAGATACAGCTATTAATTAATTCACGTAACTAATCAAAGTTATAGGCAAATGTTAGAACTAGTTCATAAAGTATCAAAATATTTATGAAGCACCAACCTAGTAATTTTATTTTAAATCATAGACATTTGGTGATACCACAAGAAAATATCTGTCAACAAATTTTGGCTAGCCAGACTCTATATTTGAATATGGTAATGTGTGAGAGAGGGAAACGCAAACAAAGTGAGTCTCTTTCAGACTCGTTTTTCAGCGTATCTATTATGTATACACTATATATAAGGTCATTGGCGAGATTATTCATACTTATTCATATTCATTTATTCATAATATTAATATTACATGTCAAACATGTATACTATGTATTATATGTTATCAATCCTATAATATTAACTCTATATCATATTAACTATAAAGTACCACTAATATCCACCAGAAACCAGCAAAGCCGTGGTTATATTCATTTGAAATCTCGCATGACATCTAGTTGTCAAATGTATAGAATCACCGTACAGATAGGAGATACTACCTATAAACAGAGGACGAATCTGAGGCCGAAAATGCGGGATCGCTAGAGACTCACTTTGTCTTAGTGTATCTCTTTTTAATATGGGTAATAGGTATATAGGTAACTATATTTATATATGTTTTTAAACGGCAAAGTGTAGGGAAAGAGAATAGATACACTGGCCTAACACGAAGCGAGTCTTTAAAGTTCACTTTTATTTATCAAGGTTTTGGAAGATATCGTTTTTGTTAATCTTATTATAGTGTATATAAGGTCTTCGGGAATAGTACATTACGATACAAGTGCAGATAACAGAAAATTGGCAACGAGTGGTGATAAATTTAAACACGCCCGAAGGGAGTGTTTTAAATCGACAAGAGTTGCGAATTGCCTGTTCGCACGTGTATCGTACAACGTTTTACAGTACATATGGCTGATTACCGCACTCGTTGGGTAAAGTAGCACCATAAGTACTGTAAAATTCGAGTCAGCTTGCACCAAACCAATATGCAAACGCACAACGTTTGGCAAATGATTCGAAAACCGGTAATACGTACTCGTATTGCACCGACAGCCTTTTGGCGGCCGAACCATTCATTACGCGATCTGCGTGCCTGATTCCTGAACTATTCTGGTTACCGCAGGAATCTATGCCTAATCTACATAATATATCTATAGCTTGATATTATTGGCCTTCGTAATAGTTATATTAGTTACCCGCTTTTGCCCTCGACTTCACCCACGTAGAACTTTGAAATCGCCTAAGACAAATAATTGCTATTAAATTGTTCATCACTCTCCCATAATTTCCATCCCCCTTTTCACCTCCTTAAGGAATGATTTAGAAATAGAAATACATTTATTCGTAGCACATCGCATAATTATATACAAACGGAGTAATATATACGATACACATAAAAAGAAAGACAAAAAATAAAACAATCCAATCCAATCAATTCCATTCAATTTAACCCCCGGGCTTTTTTTTATAATTTCCGGCGTAAAAACTCTCACATGTCCTTCCCGGGGTCTCAAACGATCTCCAGGCCAAATTTCATCTAAATAAAATTTCATACAAATCGGGACCGGGACTGCAAACCCGAGGACTCTCTGTAAGTACTATTATTTATTCTGTGACACTATATTGACCATAAATAACTACAAAATGTGTACACAATTTGTCAAGTACTAAATATTTTGCGTAAGCTAAGCCTAGATTATAATCTATTCTCGCCACCCGACGTTTACAACATCGCTACACCGTAAAGTGCCGAATGCGGTACTGACAATATTCATAGGTACACATATGGTACATATATGCCCAAAGCTATGTATGCTGACCGCGGCGGCCCGTGCCATATTAGTTACATAAATGGTACATATGCCTATCGGGTAGGTAAACGTTTACGAGCTATAAATTGATGTAGGAGCTATGCCAGTACAGTATGTAACAACGAAGGGTATTTGAGCCCGTTTCATGGGGTTTTTTAAAGATCCGTTAGACGAAATGTGAGATCAAATTTCGGTGACTCGGTACGTTTTTCGACATAACTAACAGATGTAAGATCTAACGTAACGGACCTTTATACAATCGAGCCTATAGGTACTCACTATGAATATGATAGTGTTAGGTTACGGCTTGTTAATGTTATCTAAAATATACCTACAAAATAAAATAATATCTGCTCATTAGGGACATTACCGCCCGTTGTTAGCTCCTAGTTGTATTGATTGTGCTCTGTATTACATTATTTTATTGAGGTGCGCAATAATGGGTATTTGAATTGGCCGGCTCGAAGGACCATGTTTCCTTACGTCCTGGTGGATTTTGTAATTTGTCAAAACTTACGACGTTAGGTAAATCTGACATTTGTTGTATGGAAAATGACATTAAGATCAACTTTACTCACGTTCGAAAACGTTGCGTAATCACTCGTCTAGTGTAGGTTTAGCAAGATATAGTTGAAATTATTTAAATTGTCCGTCTTTTTTAATACTGCTATTAGATTTTCAATCTTCTTGCTTGACCTGTAAAGTCGTTTTCAGAATGCATTAATTTGATGCAACTCTGTAAAGTCAAATAATTTTGCCACTATTTCCGACTCCTCTGCCTTGCGTTAATTGTTTGCTCCTAGTTGAAGTCCGATAGGCTAACTAATCCCAAGAATGCCCATAGACATTATTGCGCAATCAAAAAGATGGCAGTCTATCCAAACCAAAGATCCTACACAAATGACATGATACAAATTACAGAAATAAAACTTGATTAAGATCAAATCTTGCATGACATTGTTACCACAGAACAGACTCGCAACTCATAATCCCCATTGTAATCCGACTACACTTGTGGCGACATATCTCCTATAATTACAGCCATAATCACCGAATTAAATCTACCATCTCGATATCATTGAAAAAACTCATAAATATTCAACGATACACTATTACTACTGCCCCTACACAGACAAGCCGTTTAATACACAAAAGCGACACTGGAGAGTGTGGACGCAGCATAAAATTATAATAAATATCAATAGAGCGAGACGAAACTAAACTAGAATAGGCAAGATAAGGACAACAGCGGTCATCCCTAACTTGCCACAGTAAATCGTAGAGGTGACAATGCATTGACATGTCATTTGGGGGGCTATTTCATGTCATGGGGTAAGGACGTCATAAGTCACGGTTTCGAGGGTATTTGATTTAGGCGACTATGGTGACGATTTCGCGTCTGTTTAAATTTGATAAATAGATGGCCTTAATGTGTGAAATCGGTGTTGAGTGACTTTATGTCGAATTTAATTTAAATTCTCTGGATTGGATACGGTTTTATTAAAATTGACAGGATCTGTTTTATTGTATTGACATGGATATTACTGCTTATTCTTACTTTTAAGAGTAAGTACTTTTAAAGCGGGTTTGGGTCTCATTTTATGCCAGGTATATAAGGAAATATTTTTTGTACTCCAGCATTATAATCTGTCAATTAAATTGCTGACAGCAGTATTAAAACAATAAACTTTTTTATACAAATACAATCCTATACCAAGTCGAGAGAGAATTAAAATTGCTTTTCCATCCATTATACTACTGTTTTTTAAAGAGGCTGACGTGGGCCTGTATTCTGCCATTTTATCGATTTTTAATTTAAATCAAGTATTTGGTTGTCTTATAAAAAATATTAGAGGTATGCAACGTTAAATAATTAGTTCTTAAAATTCTCGAGTCATTAGTTCATAAAAATTATGATCATATAATTTCCTTGGATAATTTTCTGGTATACCATCCATACAGGTACAGTTTGTTATAAATTGTAGCTTGAGAAAAGTACCCTATTGTGTGGACTAATCTTGGATAAACTCTATTCTTAGACACTTAGTCATTTTATAGATCATTCATAGACAGACAATAAACTATTCTTTTTGTCTCCAAATCGTAAGTATCGTAACCCTTTGCTACGCCTCCACCACGCCGTAGCAACGCTACGCTATACATTATTCATGTTTATCCATTCTTAATGCCATATTTTTACATATTTATACTTGCAAAATATGATACCGAGTCGTATTTTTTTAACAACGAGTTTGTTGCCCTTTTATTTGACATAGACGATGGCTAAAAATGTGTTTATGCTAATTTGTTAACCAAAAGTTAATTTTGGAAAATATTTTCTTTTCTCGATATTCATTATTAACCTAACACTTTTTGTTCTATTATTAATATCACTATTTACTGTTGTTCATAGTTGTAAGGTAAATGTCTTAATATTTGACACCATAACTCCTAATAATTGACACCTAATACTTAGTTCATCCAGGTCTTTGTCCCGCACTGGAAGTATTTCTTCTGATAAGATGATTTAAATAGTTCATCTTTACTGTTATAAACTGAGATTAAAAGTTCTCTTCTTAATTATTTTTTTGAAATATTTTGTATTGTACAATCATCGTTTATATAAAATAGAATTCCATTTAAATATATTTCTTTCCCTCTCAACAGCACGCGTCAAACCAGAATAGTCACAATACAAAAGTAGCGAAAGAAAAAATGTACTTAAAATAAAAACCGTTGAATGTCATTCACAACCACTCAAGCGTCCATCCCCGTGCTGCCGTAATAATACACTATTATACTATTTTAATAATAATAATTCACTATTATTGCCATTAAAGTAAAATTATTATTGACTGAGAGCGCTTCGCCAAGTAAACACAATTGACTTTTGCCATTTGGTTGGGTTTCAAAGATGTAGGTATTTAATAGTGACCCTTGGTTCATTATTGTACCAATATGGTGACTTTTGGTAAACAATGACGTATTGTTATTTAAATTAATAAACTTAGGTGAGACTTTGATATTGCATTTGATGAATTATAGATAAAGTTTATACTTAGGTGTCATAAGTTGTTGTCTTTTTTTGTCTATATTTTGTTACGTATTATAAATTGCACGTGTAATTACCAGTAATATATATTATTAATTTTACACACTTCACTGTGTTTTCAATTAAAAAAAACTAAAGTTATTTATTCTTAAAATCAGGCATTATATGCACCTATTTTAACTTTTAACACGTTGTTAGTCTGTAATTTATGGTCACATGTATCATAATGGATATTAAACATGGTTTAGTATCGATTAGGGTATCCGTTGGGTACCTATTAGGCATTGGCAATCTTGGAATTTCAATGAACCGACCTTGTATTTAAATGTACAAAGTTTACCACAGACGTGAATAAAAATCAATAGGTATTTTAGAAGTGACCTACAATACTGTGTATTGATGAAACACCTCTCAAGTGTAGCTTGTAATAAAATCGAAAATTAGATATATACATCAAATAAAACAGTTGGTACACATAGACAATAGAACCCCAAAAATAATGTACAAATATAAAATAAATCAATAATCAATTTTACGCCAGCCGTTCGGTCCGAATTTTTCCCCGGATTTTATTATTCTGGCAACACATCTAGTGGAAAATCGCGTCCTGCCGGCTCAGACGAGTAAGGCGGGAAAATCACACTTATTTATTATTTACAAATATAACAAGAATTGCTATACGCCTCACCGGGTACAATGGAATGGATATTTTCCAGTTTTTTTTGTTCACTTGACTGAATTGTTAACTCGGATAAAAATGGTTGTTGAATGATAACGGTCAATAAATCCGATACAAATGCGAAAGTGACGATTTATTTTTAAATTTAAACATTCATTCTGAACATTATTTACACTATGATGTCTATTCTATAAAACAATGTGTTCTTATTTTAGTAAACGACACTATCATCGATATCATCATCATCCTCCTAGCGTTATTCCCAGTACAGTTGCATCCTGAAGGATGCCTGGGGTCCGCTACCTAATCCCAAGAGATGGCGTAGGCACTAATTTTTACGGAAGCAACTGCCATCTGATCTTCCAACCCGAGGGGGAAACTAGAACTTATTAGGATTAGACTTGTCAAGTGAGTGGGCAACTTGACTGTTAGAAGTTCTCAAGCCGCCCGGAGGCCTCTAACTTGGCTTAACGAGTGCTATTATAGACAGCAACCGGGATCAACGGGTTAACGTGCCTTCCAAAGCACGGGAGCACACTATCATCGATAATATTTTCGTATTCGATTTATTTCACTCACAATTAATTCAGGTTTAATTTGATAATGAATTATTGTTTTTTATTGTAATGTAATTAAAATAGTAAAAAATCTTTGGTATTACATTTAAAACTTATAACACAAACAAAATACTACATGCAAGTAGGATTTTACTAAGTTTTTCACCTATACCTATTAATATTTTAAAATGATATACCCACTTTAATATTGGCATTGCTTAAATGTATTAGACTATTTTGTATAGTGTAGTGAATTAGACAATACACACATAATCAAATCTATTAGGTCTAACATTGTGCCCACAATAAAAAATTAACGATAAAATAAATCGTCATCGAACACTTAGACACGTCCACACCTCCATTTAATTGAACTGTATCCCAACAACCTTTTCACACGATAAGTACAGAGCACCTAATAAATCGCTGCATATCATTTCACCCTCAAATGACTTCGAATACAATTGTACTACACCTTAGTCTTAATATGAGGGGCAACATACCGCCCCCCGTAGCTACCTACAATGACAGCCCGTATTGACAAACTGCCGAACTCCAAATCAAACAATACTTCAGTTATTGACCTATTTCTTTGATTGCCAACAATAGAGAATCGACAATTAATATAATACTTTAAATTCCGTGGGAAAAGTGCAAATTAAGTGCAGTTTTGATTTCTTATGGTAAGTTTGGGCGGGATCTTGAGGCGTGCGGTATTGTTCATTAGCTATTGAATGTTTTGTGAATATATTTATTTTATTAAAAGGAAGCAAGCTCTATTAATTCAATTAAAGGCGGCACTCCGCCCTCCACAAAGTTAAGTCTCAAGAAATGTTAATACGCGTAATTCCTTAATTGTTTTATCTTTTTAATATATTTGTATATCTAGGTATGTGTGTACGCTACCTACTTAGTCTCAAATCAGTAGAGCAGCCATGAAATATTGTCAGTTGATTTAATCCGGCCCAACGCACTTTAATTTTTATAGGCAAGTCATACAAATAACAAAGCAGCATTTTGACATTACAACATCATTGTCAACCTGAGGCATCTCCTGCCAATCCAATCAGCGTTTAAAAAGCGCAAAAACAAAAGAATAATCATAGAAATGCAGCAGTTGTTCGCTGACGAGGCGCAAAGCTGAGAGTCACCCAAAATATTGACTCCCGAAGTGCCGACGCACAATGCCCAGCAGGTTGCTTTGTGCCCTCGGGCTTACAATGCGGGGCTGTAATGTACTGCTTTTTATTTGCTGTGATATTGTGAGAGCGCTTCATATGATAAGAGTTTATTTTTACGGTATAAATCTAAAACTGAATAAAATGGAAACAGAAGGAATAAAATACTAGCTAATTTTGAGAACTGTTTTATGAATTTGTTGCCAAACCTCCTGCCTGCGTTTTCTAATTAAATGTATAATTTCTGATCTAACTGTTATTTTCTACCTACATAACATACTCTAATTTAGATATTCATTTCTATGAAGTCGAACGAGATGTATTGATCACCTCAATCTTTAGACAAAATTTTGTAGAAGGAAGGACAAAGTTTGCCAAGGATTTCGGTCTATTAGGTAATTTTTGTTCGCCTAGGTAACTATTGTAAATCGATTTGGCAAATTAATGTACTAATTGAAAATCTGCAAGGCCTACCTTTTAGATTCGATGCAGATTGCGATAACTATTCTGGTTCTCTTTATTATTATGCATCATATTTTTGATATAAAACTATGTATAAAATAAATCCATATCTACTGGCCTAGGTGTTTTTCCATATAAGAGCATTCATATGAGTCATTCAGATAATATCCCATAAATATCAACGTCTATGTTTAAGAGTCTAGTTCTTGTTGATAGATTATCTCCATTCCCTTGGCTACTCTGCCTATGTCTTAAGCTCGTGATAGATGACACTGACATTCTCTTAAGATTTATCCATATATATAAGCACGTTTCATTCCACCACCACCATATCAGCCGAAGGACATCCACTGCTGGACATAGGCCTCCCCCAATTTCATGGGAGGTAAATGCCATAATCGCCACGCTTCACATGCGGCTTGGCGATCGCAGTATCGTCTCATTCCATCTATCTAAAAAGAAAAGACACATGAAACCCGTTCTAAGAAGCTACAACTTAGACCTTTACAAACTGGCAACACTGATGCGCTAGACTACTACGAGCCCATTTACACGGTTAGCATTATCACAATACACCACCACCAGCCCTAGCCCTAGGACGTCCACTGCTGGACATAGGCCTCCCCCAATTTCATGGGGAATACAGGAATGTCAATATTATCGCAATATTCAAAATTGTATAAATATTCCTTTATCCACCATACCACCATACGTATCGTGATACAAGTGTATCGAGTGATAATAATAACCGTGTAAAAGACCCATATGGGTCATTTGAACAGTGTTGCCATCAGTCTAGACTTTAATTGTAATTTGTGCTTCGTGAAATGAGCTGCTGGCCTATGATAGAGGTAAGGATAAAATAAAATATGCAATAAACAAATACACGTCACCCAAACCGGCCATAATTATTTACCATTTCGAAAGCAATACCGCCGACAGCGCACTTTGAATACAAAATAAATTACGTCAAAAACGTACCGTCAAACGCCGTAAAAAGTATGAAAGGTGCCCCTAAATACCGGGTGAGGTGAAGCGGTAAAATTATCTTATATTTGCTCAGAGCCCGTGAAGGCAGGGCGAGAATACTTTTCAATAAGCTTAGCGATTTTTTCGAGCCATCTTGTAAAGTACGCGCAAATAGAGGGCGCGTATTGATCGGGCGCGCGTGATTTCGCTAGGTTTTTGTAGTAAAATGCTGTTATTTGATTTAGTTTCAGCAGGTTATTTTGTATAAGTTGAAACCTCTAGAGGGGCGTCAACGCGTAATATCTACGCCGCAATCTCGATCTCGCCAGATCTCGAATTCACAGGATCTCGGGTAAATTTTCGACATTCAATCTCGTTTGCAGAAAATCTCGTATTCTGAAATGTCGATCGAGATCTCGCTCGTCCTATAAAGTGGACATCTCAAACGATATTTCAACACTTAAGTGTTATACCAGTGCTTGGCAGCTAACAATAGCGTCTTAAAAGTAGTTTCAAATTAAATACATTACATTTACCTTAGTGTGCCGAGTGTCAAAATATTTTGAAGTGGCATTCGTAAATTTTATTTCACTTTTGATATGATGGATAGGCATGAATATTTGTGTCAGACTCTTGGTTTTTTTCTATGTATTTATTTAAACATATATTTATGTAATAAATGGCTTGTACATGTTATGTTATGACCTCATTGAGCTTACTATAGGACTTCAGTCCGTCATAGGAGTTCAGTCGAGCGTGCGAGGGACCCTTAAGCCACAATATTAAGAAATGAAGGTGGGTAAATGACCCAGTGCTTGTCACTAACGCAATACTTGGCATTGTAAAAAAAACTGGCAACCGTACTTGTCTTCTTGAAGATCTCACGGTTCGTAAATAAATGCCATACGATTAAAAAAACTTGGCATTTTATGTCATGTTAATAAAAGTGTACAAGAGGTGTGTACTATTCGGCATAGAGGTATTTCGAACGTCTACCTTACTTATTAAAAAAATGTTCGTATTTTTTGTGTTCACGAATCAATGCTGAATAAGTAGCAATACTGAATCGAACAGCGCAAGCTATAGGTTTTCGCTGTTCCAGATATATCGGATATTGATTATATCAAAACCAACTTCAACAAGTTTGTTAATAGGCGTAGTTTGACCCTTAACCTACAAGTTTCCTATACTATGTACAGTCGGGTTTACGTCAGATTAAACTATGCTTTAAAACGAAAGCTTTTTTTGAAACTACCTATCTATGCGTTCTTAACAGCACAATTAAACACAGGTACTTAATCCTTTACAAAAAAACTAAAGTGAAATCAGTAGTAAATTCCCAGCTACCGGTCTCAAAATCCGAATTACAGCAACCGCGCCTAATGCCCCGTGAACCGACCACAAAAACACTTAAACGTATGAACATGCGCACATTGTACGCTCGACATTGTCTATGTTCACTTCTTTATACATTTAATTCCTACATATAAACAAATTTAAGGGTTATTTACTAATTGGTGTATTAGTACAGTCATGGAAACAAGTCAATCCACGCGTGTAATTCGAATTAAGCGACTGTTTACAGGACTGTACTTTGCGTGGAGTGTTTTATTTTTTACAAACGGCCAGCTCGTTTTCACACATGGCCGGTCTTCTGTACGCGACCCGTTAAAACATGCCTTTTACAATATTTTTATCATTTAAAATTTATTCAATTTTGTAATCAATACCCTGTTTGTTATTTAATTGTTCTCGGCTATTTTGTAATTACTCGATAAGTCGTTAATTGAAAGGCAATTGAAAATAAACATTTAATTGGCGCGACGAGCCATCAGGCATGGTGCTGGCAGCTTGTTAAAAATTTCCATTCCATCTGTATGAAAACTTGTCGAGATCCAACCCTTTCTAGAAATTCTCAATTTTTCTACTTGAACGCGGCCGCGCGGACGTCGACTTTTAATTATTAGCTTGTTATAATTTTCTAATCGAACAAATCTCTCTTGAATTCTTAAAATTTTCTTCGATCACTAACAAGGCGGCAGAATAACCATTGAAATGAAACACACTTCAGATTTTAGAAGCATAAACTTTCCGCTATAGTCCGTCGAGTTCAAAAAACATGTCGTCGTCTATTATGATTCATAATAGACGACGAAGCGAATATTTTTTTAGTTTGTCATTCATTACTGTAATTAGAGTTGTGATGCACATCTACTATGCGGGCTATCTACTGGCAACTAACTGGCAAATAACAAAATCTCAAAAAATGTCAACGAATGTCGTAGACAACGAGGGAAACTTTTTTTAAAGCCGCGTTCGAAACGTGGCTCGCTTTCTCGGTCCATCGGCCATCGCGTCAGCTGCCAGTCACCGCGCGGCGCGGACCACCGCGGCTGTATATCGAGTTACCATCTATCGTCTTACGGCCTTCCTATGTCTAACTTACGTTACACGTCCGTTTTGGCGCTGTCAGTTGGCGACATTTAAGAATTTCTGTATCCCTTGCGCTGGGTGGTCGATATTGCTATCGGAGTTATCATCTCAACTAACCGGTTAACTATTAATACGAGTATTGATAAGAGGAAGCGGCCTCGAGTAAAGATGGCAGTGTCGTAATTTCGTAACGTCAAGTGTCGAGCTGTCATAGTCAGTTTGTCTATGAATGACTATATCGTAGACACGGTGGCGAGACGTCGACATCGGACTTCCATCTGCCACTATAACTCCGATTTACTTGGTTTATATTCGGACATATCAAATAACTAAGTCAGAATGGTAGGCTAGATAAATCACACCTTACGAAACTCGTAACCATTATGTTGACTTTCAAATCCCGGTTTAAAAAATCCTTTAGGCCCTTTTTAGATAATTAATGATAAAATCTAACTAATTTACTACTATTTGACCAGGCATAAAGTTTGACGGATCTCACTGAATCTACGCGTGCCTTGTTAAGCGAGAGATTTGATGGGTAAAGAAGTACCTTTTGTTAATAAACTAGTTACTTTGTCTAACATTAAAGAAACGAAAGAGACAGTAAAATGAGCCCTTAGTGACGCAGAACAAATACATATTTAAATAAAACGGATATCATTAAATCA
Source organism: Notocelia uddmanniana (assembly GCA_905163555.1). Lineage (NCBI taxonomy): Eukaryota > Metazoa > Arthropoda > Insecta > Lepidoptera > Tortricidae > Notocelia > Notocelia uddmanniana. Next base: position 6,231,615 of record LR991063.1, read on the forward strand.
ATACCTACTTACAATACCTTCGGTACTGTATTTTTTTAGTGTCCCTTTACTTTTTTCCCTACGAGCATCACAATCGGCCAAGGAAAATTAAATTAATAATCAATGTATAGCACGCCTCTCTGATCTGATGTCGTCACGCCGCCCTTATCGATATCCGATACAAAGATCTCCGTGTCTTGTCTACTAAGGATGTGTCAAGGAACAAATAAAATTAAAACTTACCTGCATCAAAAATATATTATAAATTGAAGCAAAATGATACTTTAGTTTTATTCGTTGATTTTTAGTTACTAAAAGAGGCACATTTTTTAAAATGTCCATAGAAGATTGTCTATGGATTTCAAAAAGGATTACGACACAAGCTCATTGAGTTTAAATAAGAAGAGCAATCTTGCTACCAGTGACCTTCGCACGACCCCGGCCTTTTTGTCATTTTCTTTGAAGGATTATAACTAGTTCTTTTCCTGTGAATAAATATGTTATACATAGCTTGTATCAATCATAAAAAAGTTTATAAAAATGCTTGGTTTTTCAAGTGCACGTTCAGCCCTTAGCCCTGCCGTGCAATTAATGGTTCGAATTATCCATAAGGTCGCGCCCCACTCACTCTCATGGCATACCGGAGTGTCTTTTGACGGCCTGTTTAGCCTAGTTGGTAGTGACTCTGCCTCCGAAGCTAGAGGTCCCGGGTTCGAATCCCGGCCAGGGCATTTATTTGTGCATTTTTCACGGATATTTGTTCTTGGGTCTTGGATGTTTTCTATGTATTTAAGTATGTATTTATCTATAATAAGTATGTATATCGTCGTCTAGTACCCATAGTACAAGCTTTGCTTAGTTTGGGACTAGGTCGATTTGTGTAAGATTGTCCCCCAATATTATTATTATTATTATAGTGCCTACAAGTATCTTCGTGACTGAACGATCAAAAACCGAGTATTTCTGAATCTCTGACCCATGCTCTCACCACCAAATTTTTACAGGTCTCCTCCATCAACCGCGTGCTCCGCAACCTCGCAGCCCAAAAGGAGAAGAGCTCGTCACAACCTCCCCCTACGGACTGCAACACGCCGGTATACGAGCGGCTGCGGCTGCTGGGCTCCCAGTCCAACTGGCCCCGGGCCCCGTGGCCGACGCAGATCGACACCAGGACCCCGCCCTACCAGCTGCACAGTCTGAGCCCCGGGCCGCAGATGTGCAACGGTGACATGGGGATGAAAAAAGGTTAGTAACTTACAGGAAGCGGTTGCTGATGTGGTGGTGGAATTTTACAGCGCAGGAAGGCAAGATCAGCCAGGTCGGTCCAACTCGTCGCTTTGGGCATTCTCCTCTTCCTGCCTGCATGTTCCTCTTGGCGCATCGGTTAAGCTCGACTCTCTCTACTTAGCTTTCTTTAGTGTAGATACGAATGCGCTGATGCCATGGTTTGCTGTAAAATATCAGTTTTGTTGGACAGACCTTCTGTACGATTAATTATTCTATGGCACCGAGTAGACAACTTACCCAATCACAGCTCGCAGATGCGCATGTGCAACTGCGATATAATACGAGGATGATGAAAATTTGTAAGTACCATCTGATTAGTGATTAGCCTATAAGAATCATGGTCGCGTTTATGACGTTATAAATACAAGATAAAGGTAAAAAGCCATGTGCCCTCTTTCGAGGGTCATTTGCCCAGATTGTCCAATGGGCAAGACGTTTCAGACAAAGTACATCCATCTCTCTGCGGGTCAAATAACACATCATAATAGTAATGCGACTTAGACATCCACCACCACCATATCAGCCCTAGGACGTCCACTGCTGGACATAGGCCTCCCCCAATTTCATGGGGGGTAAATGCCATAATCGCCACGCTTGGCATGCGGGTTGGCGATCGCAGTATCTCCACCGCACTCTAGGAATGCTGCTGCCCATTCCCCGGTGGTCTTGGTCGTAGTTTTAGGACATACCCGGGTCCGGACTTAGACATATTCGACGTTAAATATACATGTATGTAGGAATGAATGTGTTTACCGAATGATAGACGATTGACTGGACGAGTGAGTATGAACTAGAATGGAACGAACGAAGGAATGAGAGGGAATGATGAACGGGGATGGACTGAGAGGACGGATTAGAATAAACTGTGTTTAGTATCGCTTAGTTGTGGGTGCAAATAAAAGGATAATATTATAAAAGAAGTGCATTTATCGAAGAAGACGCTATATACATTACATTATGTACCATGCTTATTGTTCGCCTTATTACTTTGGAATAATGGGGCCACTTACCACTAGGCACTAGTAACTTTTTAGTTAGTTGTAGATAGTAGCGAAATAAGTTTTGTTCACTTGTGTAATTACTTACAACTCATTAAGTTATATATAGGTTTTATACCATTTTACTTCGTTTACCGCCCCAGCATTATTCGGCAGTTACTAAAGTATTCAACAACCCAACTCTCGTTTTTTTTTAATAGGTATTGTGGGACAATCATACACAAATCGTGCTAGTCCCAAACTAAGCAAAGCTTGTAACTACTATGTGCACTAGACGACGATATTTGACGACCTGTTTAGCCTAGTTGGTAGTGACTCTGCCTCCGAAGCTAGAGGTCCCGGGTTCGAATCCCGGCCAGGGCATTTATTTGTGCATTTATCACGGATATTTGTTCTTGGGTCTTGGATGTTTTCTATGTATTTAAGTATGTATTTATCTATATAAGTATGTATATCGTCGTCTAGTACCCATAGTACAAGCTTTGCTTAGTTTGGGACTAGGTCGATTTGTGTAAGATTGTCCCCCAATATTTATTTATTTATATACATACTTATCTAGACACGCGGCAGCGTGTCCAGCCAAGTTTACCCCAGGAACTGGCGGACAACAGCCGTGTGTTATTTTACACGAACCGTTTGGACCCACTTTTGACCCCCAAATAACACCAAATCTACTAACATACTCGTAAAAAAATGGTACATGTATTAAGATCCTTTAGAACAACTAAAAGTCTAAAACAAAAGAATTGAATCGGTGAAGAAGGCGACAATATTAATATTGAATTTGGCTCCCATTTTCACAATAATGTTTTGGATGGGATATAGATAAATACATACTTAAATACATAGGAAACATCCAAAACTCAGGAACAATATTAGTGATAAATGCACAGTAATGCCCTAACCAAGATTCGAACCCGGGACCTCCAGCTTCGTAGGCAGGGTCACTACCAACTAAGCCAAAGTGGTCGTCGCATTATAATATTGGGAGGGGACTGAAACTTTAAGCACTGGGACGAAACTTTTAGTTTACCACGGGTTTCTTAAAATATGTGATACGAATCGCCACAGACTCCTAAGTTTTAATCTTTAGTGACTGAAACATTTGTTACTGTTTTGTTAAAGAAAATAAACACTATTTAAGTAAGATACAGGGTTTATGCATGTTACGGTCGATGGGATAGCTACCTACCGCTGCAGTAGGTATTAAGCTTAAAATTTAAGTTGGCCGAGTGCTGTCAGAGTAACCAGTTCAAAAAGCGACTTTATAACTTTATATTGAAGATCCAAAATCCAATAACAATTTTATAAAATGTCGAGCTGTTTGAACTATTTTGAATATACCTTTTTCCATCTTTAAGCCTATAATAATAATTAAAAAAAATTTGACATTAAAAAAATAATAATAATAATAATAACCTAAAAAAGTGCCACTGGAAATTAAGTAATCTATGATGTGCCTAACAGCACGGCTATCTTAAGCGCGAGATACACTATCCGTCTCTTTCCAATTGGTACACACAGAAAGCACGGCTAGCACGAGGCGAGGTCGAGATCGGGATTTCGGAAGTACAGATAAATGATCACAAGAGGAAGCAGGCGATATGAGTGGGTCACTGATTTTTATAACGACTAGTCGTGCAGTGTTTCGGCTCTCTTAAGGTCAGGTCAGAGTGTAAGATTTGAGTCAGTTTTCTTAAATATCCTACAGCTTTTATGGTATTATAACATACTGCATAGAAAACTGCCAAGTTAAGGCCCAAAATGTATTAAGCCGCAGTAAATTAATATTAATGTAAACAATGTAGTGCCGGACTTGCCACCATTTCAGAGAATCTACGGAACTTGGCACCCGTTTAGATCTCAAATCTCTTGTCGGTGAAGAAGACAACCAAACATCAAGTCAAGTTTGAAACAACCGGCTCATCATTTACCAGTGTAAAGCACCTGAGATGAGGGGTGATTAGTGATTACGTAAAGCTCGAAACTACGTAAGGAACGAGTAGATCTAAAAGTCATTGTTTGTATGGGAAAATGACTGTCAGTTCTACCTAATGTGTTAGATACGTTTGAAACGTCACGTAATACGAGTAGAATAGTTGGACACTAGGAACCGATGTCAATAGAATGAAATGCATGAAATAACGATCACGAGGATGTTTCAATTAAACAACAGTACATACATACGTCTAATAACTTGTGGCTCTGTGAGCCACACACACACACATTTTTAATTTCATAATTACAAAAAACTGACTCGACAAAGAAATCCATGTATTTAATTATCGAACATGCTCACAAAATTTCACGAGAGTCTGTTGAGAAATGCGACCTGTAGAGGAGAACATCCGGACAGACAGACACACGAAAGAATTTTTGTTAATAACTGAAACGGAGTCGGCCAACGTATTTATCTAGAAGAAAACGGGCCGGCCCGGACACTGAACGGCGTACTGTAAATCATCCTGGAATGATATGATATTTGTCAAGGAAAAAACTGCTGTTAAATGCTATACGTAGAAAACTGTTAGTGTAGGTAAGCACTTAGTTTTGCGTTAGCAATTAGGTATTAAGTATCGTATTTTGTTTCTCATTACCGTTAACGTCTTCTAAAAAACAATTACCTTAAAAAGCAATCGGTTTCAAATTACTGGCTGGTTATACAACCACACGCCACAGTATCCTTACTATATTTATATAAAAAAAAACTAAACCATAACGTCACAAAATGGCGGCTCGCCGACACACCACGCTCACCAAAAACAACAGACAATCGCCGTCACGCCGTCTGTCGGCAACTTTTTTTACCAGCATTTTGATAGTCGATTTGCGGTCACCCCCACTCCCCCCGTGGGGGGACTCGCTACAGTACCGTCAAAAACATTACTCTGCCCATCCGCTTGGAAGATTTAATTTTCATTTTTATCTCAAACATCCCCCTTTGTAGCGGTTCTCTGTGTATCCAATTAGGTAGCTTTGAACATTTTTCTGGTACCACGCAAACTGCAATGGAGTTGTGGAATTTTTAATTTCGATAGGGCTTAGGTAAACTTGGAGATTATCTTGATCATTCCGTTAGTACTTTACTGGAAAAAGTTGCATACCCACATTACATATTTACATTTTAATTTAAACAAGATATGTTTCTCAAACATACTCGGGAAAGTATTGGAACTTACGTTAGTGATAGGTACGTACCGATACTAGACTGCGAAATCCATTTATTTGCCAGGCGTCACAAATTTACAGGCCGATAATAGGATTTGTACCTATACGAAATCGTGCGAGTTCGGAAATTACGGAATATGTATTTTTTTTTTGTAATAATGTATATTTTTTGTGTATATAAAATTAAAGTAGAAAAACCCAAAAAATGTACCTATCCAAAATCTGAACTAAAAGAAAAACGTCTAAATGATTCTTCCAAGGAGGTCTTTGGTTACTCAAACTTGAACCTTATCTAAATATTGTATATTACGAGTAGCTATACATTTTCACTATCCATGTGAAGATTCAATAAAGATACTAATTAATTTCAAACTAAATATTCAAAAACAACAATGTAATAAATAATAAAATTATTGAATCCCAACTATATAGAGTCAATTTTCCAACGTGTAAGTTAATTTAAAAAACTTCTCATCCTTATTTTTTTTTAAATGTAGATTAACGTAATTCGTTGGCTAAAAATGTTACTTACGTACACCTTATACGCAAGTGTTTTCCGACAAAAACAACCACTCGAGTGCATAAGGCAAGCCAGTAAGTGCACTAGCCGAGTGTTCGGGCGAAAGTGCTAGTGTAGCCAACACAAAAGTACATGCGACTTTTAGTCTGCGTATGTATATATATGGTAAATATGCTGTTTAACTGCCATTTCACGAGACACTGGATTTTCATAAAGTTTCGGAATTTTCCCACAGATGGACGAAAATATCCACTTTCTTAATAATTTGAAAACTTCAATGAAGATGAACTATGCATAATATTAATAATTCAACAATAATCCAAATCCTTGTGTTTTAACGAAGATTTTCTTGAAATATTATAATGTAAATAACAACGATTTCAGGTAAAAATAACGAAAATTGAGGCGTTTTGTAATAATTGTAATGTACAAAACGGATATATTGCAGTGGTGAACAAACATTAAAACAACTGGATTTTCTATCATTTTGTGGTTTTTAAGGCTCAAACTAATAAAGTCGGATAACTTTAGTTTAAACTTTAATGTTACCCAAATTTGAGTGCACATAAAAATAGTAATTAGCATATGCAAATAAGTAATTTAGAATAATAATTCCGTTTCATGAAACGTCAAAAATCGCTTTTTCCTTACCAAAAGAAAGAAAAGGCGCTTAAAGTAGTTATCATTTGAAAATTTCCATACTACAAACTTAATTTTATACGTAATCCAATTATCATCATCATCATCAGCCATAGTCCGTCCACTGCTGAACGTAGGCCTCCATCATTTTGCGCCACAATAATCGATTTTGAATCCCAACTTTATAGAGTCAAGGCTTTCCCCATCCAACCACTGCCAGCAATCCTCCTAAGGTCATCAGTCCAACGAGTTGGAGGACGTCCCACACTACGCTTGCTCAACCGTGGTCTCCACTCCAGAACTCGTCTGCTCCAACGGTTGTCGGTTCTACGGCAAACGTGACCAGCCCACTGCCACTTCAGCGTGCTAATTCTCCAAGCTATGTCAACAACTTTCGTCCTTTGACGTATATGCTCGTTAGGTATCCTATCTCTTAAAGAGATACCGAGCATGGCTCTCTCCATAGCACGCTGAGCTACTTTGAACTTGTGGACTAGCCCCCTGGTAAGTGTCCACGTTTCCGCAGCATAGGTCATTACTGGTAGGACGCATTGGTTGAACACTTTAGTTTTAAGGGATTGTGGCACGGATGACGCAAAGATTCGGCTTCCCAAATGCTGCCCAGCCCAATTGAATCCTCCTATCGGCTTCTTTCTCGAAGTTGTTTCTGCCAAGCTGGATTATCTGCCCCAGGTAGACATACTCTTGAACAACTTCGAGGGCCGAATCTCCGACAAAAAGAGGCTCTGGGATGATATGTGCATTGAACATAACCTTTGTCTTGTCCAAATTCATCCCAAGCCCCACACGTCGAGAGGCATTATTAAGACTTATCAGTATTTCCGCCAGATCCTGCAACGATTCTGCCATAATGACTATGTCATCGGCGAAACGGAGGTGGGAGATGTATTCGCCGTTTATATTTATGCCACGTCCTTTCCAATCCAGGGTCTTAAACACATCCTCTAGTGCGTTTGTGAAGAGCTTGGGGGAAATAACATCTCCCTGTCTCACACCCCGACGCAGCTGGATAGGTCTGGTTTCCTGGTCCTGTATTTGGACGGTCATTGTCGCGGCTTCATACAGACATCTCAACACCTCAATGTAACGCCAGTCAACTTGGCTACGCTGCAAGGATTCCAGAACCGCCCAGGTCTCGGTGGAGTCAAAGGCCTTCTCGTAGTCCACAAATGCTAGGCACAGAGGCTGATTATACTTCTCAGTCTTCTGTATAATCTGCCGTACTGTGTGTATGTGGTCTACAGTGCTGTAGCCTTTCCGAAACCCGGCTTGTTCTGGTGGCTGGAAGTCATCGAATCTTTGGGAGAGACGATTCGTAATAACTCTCGAGAACAACTTGTATATATGGCTCAAGAGCGAAATCGGGCGATAGTTCTTGAGGAGCGACCTGTCTCCTTTTTTATGGAACAGTACGACCACGCTCTTGTTCCATGCCTGCGGTGTTATCCCATCCTGGAGAACAGCATCAAACAGCTTTTGGAGCTCTTCTAGAAACGGTGTCCCACCTGCTCGCAGCAATTCTGTTGTGATACCATCCTCTCCTGCAGCTCTGTTGTTTTTAAGTAGATCGAGAGCCATTCTAATCTCGCCAACGTCAATTTCTGGAAGGTCATCCGTGTGGTGGCGGGTCAGAATGGCTCTTTCATCGCAACTCTCTGGGTGCGCAGGTTTAAAGGCATGTGAAGAATAGAGGTTACCATAGAATCTCTCCACTTCTACAAGAATCTCTGGCTTTGAGGTGATGAGTCGGATCCGTAATCCAATGTACAGGTAAATTACTTTCGAGACGTTTTTGCATCTGTAGTAGTAATTGTATATTTACAGGGACACACGTACACGTTGACGTATACAGACACACGACAGCGTGTGTGTCAGGCTGGCTACAGAGGTCACAACTAAAAATGCAAAAACGTGTCGAAAGTAATTTACCCGTAAACCGGTATTTATCTAGGTGCTGTAGTAATAGTATCAATCAATACCGTATCGTCTATTGTATTGAGATTATAGGAGAATCAGTAGCATATTTCTAAGCGTACCTTTATTTGTGCCAACTAGATTCCTTCCAGACGTGACAAAGTGAATGAACTCGAAAGACGGACTGTAAACGCTTGGAGGAGCTATGGTTCATGAAACATCTGATCAAGGGCTCTCACTCAAGCGGAGACTCGTGGGCATGTGCATACTGCTGATTCTCACCTATGGTGCACAGACTTGGTCTTTAACAGTATCTCAGAAGTGCAACATATTAAATGGAAAATTAAGGGATTGTACCAGGAACACCACGCTGCGCTCATGTAAGACCCAAATAGTTGACGTGGCTCGGAAAGCGGTTAAGTTGAAGGGGACTGGGCTGGTCATGTCTGCCGCATGCCGAGTGACCTGTTGGACCAATATCACCACTGACTGGCAGCCCGACAGCTCGAATCGGAGATGAGCCAAACTTGACCGGCGATGGCGGGACGTAGATCGTCCGATTTAAAGGATTGAGGGGTTGCGCAGGACCGGGAGGACTGGAAACAGAGGTGGGAGACCTTTGCCTAGCAGTAGAACACAACAGGCTCCCAATAATATAAGCGTATCGTCTAGTGCCTCGTTTAACTCGTATAAAGCCGTGTGTACACCTAGACTTAGTTGAATAACCACGAGGGAGGCTGTAAATTTGTTTGCCACTGTCGTTTTATGAACTAGTTGGCTCTGTGAACAGTAGATTTCGAGATTTTTTATCAATTTTATAAAATTCCAAAAACAGACTCGACTTTAAATCTATATAATTATCAAACCTGCTCACAAAATTTCACGACAATCGGTTGAGAAATGCGACCTGTAGAAGAGAACAGCCGGAAATCCGGACATACGAAACCATTTTTGCCGAAGCTGGAAAGGCAATCGTTTCACTCGGTCAAAAAATACATAAATCAAATACACTAAGAAACTCTCCACGTACAAACCGCACACTGACCTCGTACTCAAACCGTGAAAGCGCCGGTGAAGGCTCGCCACACGGTTCGCCGGACGCGACGCTGTCTATGGCTTAATGTGACGTTTACGACGTCTGTGCCCGGCATATTGAAAACGGGATATGCTAAACAATTATGAATTGTGTAGAAATTACTGACAACTTATTTCATATTAAAACTAAAATGCGTCACAATCACGTAGTGACACGGGTGACATGTTTCGATCTTATCTGGAGACTTTCAGGATTTTGTAATTATAATACGTTTGATTAACCGTATATTTTAAATTGGATTTTATTTGTTTATTTACTTATTATTTATAGCATATAATAAAACATAGTATAAAAGGAGAACTGAGTGTCAATCGTGTCAAAAATTTATTACAAGATTAGTCTGCAGTCTTGACATCTAAACCCTCAGATTAAATCTTTCGGCCGTAATGTCATACTCGTAAAGCATTACGTAAAGTCAGCAAAGAATGTGGTCTGTCACGTTTCAAACTTATTGTACAGTACCTGGGGGTCTACTCCGAAATCCGAACTTCGTATGGTGCCGCCCCTTTCACTCATATAGTGTATGACAGGAGAGTGAAAGAGACGGCACCATACGAAGTTCGTGTTTCGAATTTCAGAGTAGAGCCCCTGGGTGAACGAGTTATGTTCGGCATATTACATATATTGACGCAGACTCCAAAAGACTGACTGATTAAAACTGTGCTGGGATATTTTTGAGCGCGTTAATAGAGTACATATTACCTATTTCAGTTTCAGGTAGGAAACAGAGAGAGCGTAAAAGATTTGTGTCGGACTCCGAATAGGTTTTTAGAGTCATCATCTTGATCCGTTTAGTTCATGGTTGTGCAAAGAAAAATGCAGTCAGCGATAAAAGGTACCAACTTAAAGAGAAAAAATTAAAAATCAATAGTGCTTCTAACAGGATTCGGACCTGCGACATCTAGCATACGCGGCCAATCGCTCTAGCCACTGAGCTATCGGATCGGAACCAATCGAGCTCAGGCTCGAAATCCCTCACAAGTTCTCTCCTAAAACGCCTTAGGGAGACGTACAATCCTGCTCGAAGGACTAAATTATTCAATGTTTCCCATTAATTTGAAATTTTCGTTAGCAGCGTTACTGCTTAATACAAAATTTGATAAAAGGTTCACTAATAAATGCCATTTCTCATAGACACTCACACGTTCGTCATCGTTGCAATATTTACGTGTCTACTTAGTAACCAGTAACGACCATGTCAAAAACCGGCTCGCCTGCGGCATCACTTTGCTACAGCGCGATTAGGGGGCTTTGCGGCCACGCTAACAAACGCCGGCTTAATTGTGTTGCCATTTCAATTGATTTCTGACAAAAGCCTGGTTTCGGGAAAAGCGTACTTCGTTCGTGGTATTCGATTCTGTACTGGTGTACCAGTATCGTACTGTATACAGTACGATTACTGAAACCTTTGCACTGACAAGGTGATGTTACGTAATCCAATTGATATTCTGTCTTAACATCAATATAATTAAGTATTTATCACGAACATACGATGTTTAGACAGTTTGTATGTTTTTGAAACTGTATTACATTAGTGTAAAACTAAAATGTTCGGTTTATGTGTCCACGTTGTTTAGTTCGATTAGAGGCCCAATTCGACACTCACAATATCTAAATCAGAATGACATACCTACTTGAGAGAAAAACTAAATTTTAGAGAGGTATAGAATCGCGACCTAAATCAAAAACTTCCTAGATATAATAATAAGATTTTTTCCAGTTACGTTAGCAATAAACTGACCGAATTATGATTTTTGAATATGAACCATCCGCGTCCTATAAAGTGTATTGAGAGTATGCACTTAGTTGAATGACTATTATTGCGAAAAGTATCATGTACCTTCTAGTACTGTCGACTACAAAGAGATGTATCTAGTTTTCGCTTTATTACATACTAGCTGTTGCCCGCGACTTCGTCCGCGTCTTCGCTTCTATTGGTCGCAGCGTGATGTTATATAGCCTAAAGCCTTCCTCGATTAATGGACTATTCAACACAAAAATAATTTATCAATTCGAACCAGTAGTTCCTGAGATTAGCGCGTTCAAACAAACCAAACTCTTCAGCTTTATAATATTAGTATAGATATAAGGCGAATATATTTCGCACAATAAGATGAAAAATGGATACTTTTTTTCTAGTCGACTGTACATTCAATTATTTTTAACGCATACACCATATACATCTCAGATTAATTAAACTCAGAACTCACTATATCAAAACGATCATAACACTACACGTATAGGTCGATTCACAAGAGCTGGCGCGGAAAATGTATGAAGCTGTCAATAATTTCATAGACATACCGCGCCAGCTCTTGTGAATCGACCTATACTAAAAATATTTACACCATCAAAATATGCAACTATTTATTTAGCTAAACGCTAAGGGGTCCGGTTAAGCTCCAGTTAAGGGCCCTACAGGGCGATAGCTGCGGAACTAATTTTATTTTCGCGTCCCCTCCGAGCCTCTTCGAGGGGCGAGCCGCGAGCGAGGCTCGTTATTTTAATGTTAATTTATTTATGCGTGTTTAAGAGTGTCCGGGACACGCTGGACTCTTCTGTGAAGATTTATTCTTATTTATATGGATACCGTTTACGCTTTTAGAGCAAATTCAAGGTTTTTGATTATTCATAAGGGTTTGTTTTCTATTTATTTTTTTACGTAAAAATAATCAATTGTGCTCATTCACCCATTCGAGGCCAAGCAACGTGCTACGCCGTGTCTACGAAGCGTGTAGCACCATTTTTCCGCCTTGTAGCGGAAATTGCTAGTAGAGACATAATCCATATGTGGTTCATAGTTTAAGTTAATAACTATGTTTTCTCTGTAAGTGATTTTTATAAATCTTTTGAGAATAAAGTATCATAAACCATAAACCATAAACCATAGTTAACTGAATAAAATGTTATAACTGACGATTCGAAAGTGCTTGACCTATTTGAATAAAGAATATTTTGACTTTGACTTAGGCCTTGAATGGGTAAAGCAAGATCCAGTTAAAAAGAAGACATTTTAATTTTAGATAAAGTCAAAGTCAAAAATATTCGTTATTCAAATAGGCCTAGCAACAAGCACATTCGAATCGTCAGTTAAAACATTTTATTAAGTTAATTATTTAAAGCAATTTATTTATTTATGCTATTATTATTATTTAAAATAAATATTGAATTATTGCTGTAGACATGTCAAAATTAAGAAATTATTATGTAGTTAAATTCACAATAGGATCGTCAAAACATAAATAACAATAATAATAATAAATGTATAAAAATATAAGTCTAGTCAGTTTCTAAAATAAAATCAAAATGTTTAATGATATTTTTATATCCAACTTAGTATTCAAATACCAATTCGAAAGGCATTTAATAAAATCAGAAAATCATATTTGAAAATTGATTTGTTTTTTAATAGTTTTAAACAGAGTGCCTTAAAATCCACAAAGAAAGAATTACGTCAACTTTACGCATTTATGAGTACACTATTTATTAACCCACTGAAAATAATGGAAAACCGTCAAAAAGCCTGTACATTCGATGTCATTCAAAGAAAAGTCTCTTTCAACGACCACGGCAGGTCAAAAGGCAGAATAAATCCATTACCAAACTAAATAACGGACCCCGTGATAAATGCCACCAGAAAAGGACCAACACATAACAGAATAGTGTTAGCCAAAAGAAGACGGATAACCGTCTGGCGAGACCAGATAAGGCGAAGAAAAATGTCACAAGATATATAACCACGGGGCCTTGTATGGGGTTCCGCAGCACTAAATTAGTGAGATGTATGGTGCGTTGAATATTTATTTATTGGGCTGTAAGTTATTGTCTTAAGTATTGTTAGTGTCGGGTGAAATGGAGTGTTGCAGCTTTTATTATTTCGATATAGGAAGTCGAATTTTGGCAGGAGTTGACTATAGGAATGGAGTTAAAGCGTATTGTGGTTGATGGCTAGCAACCTCTAACTGGAATTTCACATTTCCTCCATCACTAAGGTAGAAAGCAGGGACAATTGCTAGAAATGGCTCTGAAATTTAATTTCATGTGCTCTGCCTAGCCCTTTTGGGAACACATGCGTTTATGTATGTATGTTTGTGTTGATTGTCATTTGCCCGATCTTGATTAGATAGAAACAGTTTGCTGTCGAATTTCGAAGATAATAAAGTCATTAAGGCTCCAAGAATTGTGTAGACAATTTTGTTTCTTATTGTTTAGCGATTTAAGTCCATGATGCACTGTGGAAATGGTTGTACGGCGGTTCCACTCGCAAGGTTTTTTAACTTTTATTAGAACAGTTTCACATCAATCAGTATTACTATGAAAACTTCGCAAAACAGTTGAAAAACACTAATGAACACAAAAAACTAGATCCCATAGGCGCGAGCTCACAGACGGCGCGCAGACGGCTCGCCGTACATAATGTTCTGTATAAATCGCTTTACTCTTTGAAGCTATTTTCTAGTCGAATGGACGTAATAAAAATTGATAATTTGAGTACCAGTATTTTATTTCAACGTGAATATTTCATTGTGATAAATTTCTTACCTAGTTACTTGTGCCTATTTGGTTTGACAAACATGAATTAATATATATATCAATAAAAATCAGATAATTATATTTAACGTTACGCTAATAGTAGGCAGTTTGGTATCGTATCGTGCGTGCGTGGTAGCCCGATAAAAAAAGTTAAGATCACTAAAAATAAAAAATAAAAAATCTGTAGTATATAGATTTGTAGATTATAGCACACCCCAGGTATGATTATGAATCATGATAGGTAGTTAGTTACTTGTCAGAGAGTTAGATAGGTATATTTTGTAATGTTGGAAAGAGATATTCCTGCTTGGTACTCCACAGATCATCATAAAGTCATTGTAGGAGATTAGGACACGTATCAAATTAAACAGCGGAGAATATCATCAACCAATAACAGTCACAAAATCAAAAGGATTTCACAAATCTGATACCTACAACTTCAAAGTGGTACAAACAGTAGGTACAATACCTAAAGTAGATACTTTGTGATGTACCAAAGTCGTAAATAAAGAAATCAGTAGTTAATTGGAGAGTTGACTGACAGTCAAATCGATAACTTATATTAAACGTCTAAATCGCTCCGTTAGAATTTTGTAAAGATATTGCAACAACGTCACGACTTTTCTATGTTCAAACACCGTCCATTTTTTCATCTATAGAGGTATTGAAAAATACATAGGTATTTAAAAATCGATTTGAGATATTCTCAGAGTATTCTCGTCACCTTTGTTGTTGGTAGTAAAAGTAAAAAATAAAGTAGTTTATTCTTCATATTAGGCATATTACATGCACCTATGATCGTCAATAAACTACCACCGGTTCGGAAAAATAAACCTCTGCCACGAGAAGAACCGGCGTAAGAAACTCGGCGAGGTGTAATTTTTTCAAAACAATATACATTGTATAGTTAAATATAAAATTACAGTCTCAGTTACTACAAAAATAACAAGCTACAGTAGAAAACCTATTTTCGCGTTAGATTAGCCGTGCAGGACACTATCACTGCCAAACATCCCTGTCCATGATGTAATCGTTTACCTTATAATATGCTTTTGAAATAAGTGTTTGTTTTACTACAGATTTTAATTTAGAATTGCTAAGTTCAGTAATGTGTTTTGTAATTTTATTGTAGAATTTAATACAGTTTCCCAAGAACGACTTTTTCGCCTTTACTAGTCTATAGAAGGTTATTTTCAGTTTCCCAGTATTTCTGGTGGCTATTGGTTTATCAGCGTTCGTTGGCAAATTGCACAAATTCTTCCTAACATACATTATTATTTCAAATACGTATAGGGACGGCAGGGTTAGAATATCTATTTCTTTGAAAAATTCTCTTAATGAGTCACGCGACCCCAAGTTATAAAATGCCCGGATAGCCCTTTTTTGCAAAATAAAAACAGTTTCAATATCTGCAGCTGATCCCCACAAGATAAGACCATAAGTAATTATACTATTAAAATAAGCAAAGTAAACTAACCGTGCCGTTGCCACATTGGTAAGCTGCCTTATTCTGCTGACTGCAAATGCAGCAGAGCTCAACCTACTTGCTATCGCTGTTATATGGGAACCCCACTGCAATTTTGAGTCCAATGTAAAGTTCAGTTTAAAATTAATGTATTTTTACTGTTGTCAACTACCGTATCTTTGACTAGATAAAACGAACTGGACAACAACATAACCCTCGCGACTAATCCCTCGTCGTACGTTCACACGCCTTTTATATTCGTCTAAAACAAAACCTAACCCATTTCCAACCCTTTATGCCCAAGCTAAGAACACCAAAATAGAAGGGTATACATAACATACGTATAACTATCCCAACAGTAGGTACGAGCAGATCAAAGGGGCGCCGTGAATGCATACCATGTAGAGGATATATGTATGACGCTGTGTGTCGGTTAGGTATTTTGATTCGGAATTATGGTTGGTTAAATGGATTTAAATTTTGTTTGATGAACGGGCGTAGTTTAATTTCGATTGACAGTGGTTTGCAGCTCATTTCGATTTATTTAGGGGTGCGAGTAGCTTTTAGAACGCGACATGCCTAGACCTTTGAAAGTAAGTTTAGAGTTGCATTCTGACAAATAAAATCAAATTACATACATTTAGAACACGAATGACGTTTGTGACAAACAGTTTATAAGCAGCAAATACGTCTTTTGGATTATGGGTAATAGATACAGCCTTACAGTGAGAAAACAGCAATGAGACACTTTCAGTGAGCTTAATTTGTGAATGCGACCCGACACCAGAATACAGATACAGAATAACCAGCTACTGCTACAGTTGTGCCTATTAGGCTAGACTTTGTTAGTACAATTTTGTATTAGCAAATCAAACTTTAAACAAGTAAAAATTTGATAGAATGCTTGTCTGAAACCAGAGAACTAAATAGCATTAATATTTATATACTAGCTTTTGCCCGCGACTTCGTCCGCGTAGAACTCGTTCTCTCCTTTGAATTATTTGTTTTCCCATAGAATTTTTCTCAAGCTGAGGTTGTTGGACGGCTTCGAAAAGGACACCAGGACCTTAAAGGTGTATTTTCTAGAAATCCTAATATCAAAACGAATAATTAAGTGCTTATTTCGGAAAATCAAATGTACCGATTCTAGACGAATGAATCCCGTAAAAAAATAACAATTATAATGATAGGAGTCTCGCTCCGCATTTCTGCCGTAAAACGTAGTCCCAACAGAGCGAGTTCTTCATGTAAGTATTATGGCCAAAGGCCCTAAGCAGACCGGCAAAACATGCGGGCCTATCATTCCAACAGAGCAGGCTCCTTATGCAAGGCTGAGGGCCGAAGGCCCAAAGCAGAGCGGCAAGGCACGCGAGACCGAAGGCTGAGCGTTCCAACAGAGCGAGTTCTTTACGTAATGATGAAAGTCGAAAGTGCGAGGCTGGCGCCAGAGCGTAGTTATACACACTATGTATAGATTATTTAGGACAACATCATGTGTCTTATAAGCGACCATAGCCTTGCCAAGGAGAGCGACAAGGCACGCGACGCCGAAGGTTGAGCGTACCAACAGAACGGACTCTTTGCGTAATTCTGAGGGCCGAAGGCCCTAAACCGAGTAGTAAGGCACGCAAGGCCGTAGTTTGAGCATCCCAACAGAGCGGGCTCTTTAATAAGGCTGAGGGCCGAAGCTGAGTGTTAAGGAACGCGAGGCGGAAGATCGAGCATCCCAACAGAGCGGGCTTTTCATATAACACTGAGGGCCGAAGGCCCGGTGGGCGTGCCAAGTCAAGCCAAGAGTGGTATACGCGATAATGAAGGCGTGTTGGAGGGCGGCAAGGCACGCGAGGCTGACGCCAGAGCACATTAGCCACCTTCGGGCGCATGAGTGCCAAAACGCTGGATAGGAGTCGGAGTGGTCGTCATGGCCGAAAACGATCGGACAGATCATCATACACACTATGTATAGGTTATTTAGGACGACACCATGTGTCTATCTTTCTTTCTTTATCTTTCTATTTATGTGGTATAAGTGACTAAATATTAAGTAATCGGCAAAAGTAATAGGATTACACAGTTACACATGTAGATTTTATATCTAGGAAACGGGACCGAAATTTGGGTTCAGGGTCACAGTTAGGTACTTAAAGGGCTAAACGCTAATAGCTTTCAAATTTTCAAGAGACCGTGGCGGCTGGCTCGTATACTCCACAGCGTCCCGGCGCAGCGCTAGCGATTACTTCTTTTTTCATTTTTTATCTTAAGTTTTTAATAATTTTGAATGTGAATGTTTTTTTTTGTTGTCTAGTATGTGCTTACCAATTTTCAAACCTATAACTCATGGATTATAGGAGTACCCATACAAAATTCAACCCCTCTTTTTACCTCTTTTTACCCCCTTATAACCAAAACTGCACAATTTTTATAGCCTAAAACCTGTCCGGAGATTTTCTCGACAGATTAGTAAAGTTTGCATCGAAATCCGTTCAGCCGTTTTCACGTGATGCGCGGTCAAGTAAATAGACATACAGGCAAAAATTCTAAAAACTGTTGTAACGTGATCTGTTATCGATTCTAAGTATCCCCAGCCAATTTTTTTTCGAATATCTTCCATGTACAGACTTTCTACCCTCTTCAGCTTTATTATATGTATGTAATAGAAGATGTATATTTTCATTGTATTACGTCTAGGAAATTAGTTAAACACAGTTCTTGCTAGAAAGCATATCAAACGATTTAATTTATAGTCTAGTGGAAGTAATTTCCTTGATTGTATCTCATATTTTGAATTTGGTAATACAGTTTCAACATGATATCTTGTTGAACTACGCATTGTAAATATTTTCTTCTTTTTGTATCCACACTCAGAGTTACGGTACTTAATATTAAGCAGGTTAAATGTTATCTTTGTAATAAGCATATTTTTGTGAGAAAACGATTGACCGTCTAGTTTGTTTCGGCGTTTCTTCTCCGCAGTGGTCTTCTTTTTCAGAAACGTTATTACATTTTGACTTGTAAAAGTTCCATTGCGGCATACTTGCAGACCTACTTGCGGCTTACTTGTCACAAAAAACCATTTCAATATCTAGTAGAACATACCTATCACAGCTATCAAGTATCACCTAGTCCTGAACAGTACTTATAACATTACTTACTCTATAAGGTCGATTCCACACAACCATCTACACTACAAAAGCTATTAACTCTGTTAGGGACCTGATCCAAACCACCAAAACAGCATCAGATCAATTACATGACAGTCATACCACCAAACACTAAAAGCAGGATCTGACAATGGAATTCGTATTTAGATACGACTTTTTGGCTTGGAACGATACAACTGCCTATGCCAACCCGTGTTGGGAGGGGCAATTAATCCTCCTGACATTATACACATACGACTATAGACAGAGGGAGCTGACAATTAGATCTGGATTTTTATTGTAAATACAGGAGTCTAAACTAAGTTATGAAGGAAATTTTAAACTTATCTGATATAGGCTCAACATTTTGCCCCCAAAAAATATGGATGTTTAATCAAATGATTATGTTAGTAGCCCAAAAAATGTGCCAATTGACCTCCCGGGGTGGATAGGTTACTTTTCCTAATCTTATCAATTAATCCTATTAAAAAAATGCAAAACTAATGTCCCCGGCATGTCATAGGGACATACCCACTTTCAGATTTTGGTTTTTCTAACTAAGTATGACAGGGACATTAAGAAGCGATATCACAGAGACGTCGCTTACGTCAATCAAGACGGATGGAATCGCGGCCCCGTTTTGTAAAATGTCAAAAATCAATTGACTACTCTGAACTTTGTAAAAGAATTCGGAGAATTGATCTACAGAAAAGAATCCTTCAATGATCATAAATTTCACTTGAGCTTATTTTTCTGTGTATCTTCTTTTCTCCAATATAATTTAACTTTCGTATTCAAAATTATCCAACTATACACTAATCATGTTTCATAGAGTCTAGACGTAGCTATTCAGATACGACCATCCGCCCGCCACACCGCCCGCCCGTGTAGCACAGACAGTATATATCAGTATATTCATTTACAGTAATTGGCAGCCCGCGCGAGCGAGCCACAAAGGGTGCCAATAACGCATGTAACGCGATTATAAAACATGAAAACGCCGTTAAAGGGCGGTTTGGAACCCCTGTCTACGGGTTTGCGCAATTATACATGTGTTAATTTGCGTACAGGCTGCTAAGTACTTAACTAGGTACAACAGAGTACACGGGACCCTTGCTTGTTAGAATTTTAGTTAAAATAAGTAATACCTTTGTAAAGTGTGTACTTTACTCATCAAGGCAATTTAGGGCGTATGAAAGCACGTTTAGTCATTTTTAGATAAGTATCATGTGATTCTGTAAGTTAATCCGTGTTCGTGGCTGAGATAAAGATGTAGTTGATAATATATAGAAATAGATCTAAATTTCAAGATCAGTTTCTGTAAGGAAAAATGGCAGTCGATTTGTCCTAACGTTCGTTCGAAAAGTTTCGCAATCACCCTTCCGGAAATGAAAAGTTTATACCTACAAGATTTGTAAAAATGAAGCGATAAAGTTGGTAATGAACTATTTGGTTTTTGTTTATATTTATTTGAAGATTTTTACTGTCGCTTTGATATTTGTTTTCGTGTAGGTACCTAATACTCCTGCCTAGCTAGCACGATAGGTTTTATTTAAGCCAGAACAAACATGAACATAAAACTTAACATGCTAAGCCGTAGTAGGGAATAAAGAACTTGAGGCAATGAGGCTTGTATGTGGCGTACAAATTCGTCTCTTAAAACTGTCCTGCAGCTCTAAACTCGGTTAAAATAATAGAGGTTAAAGATCTCCATCACTAATTTAGTGTTTTACAATGTACCAGCAGTTCTCTACTCTTTCTAAAATCACTCACCTAAATCTATTGTTCCATAAAACTTATCATAATACAAACTCGCATTCGTGTTACACCGTACGAGCATTTATTTAGCCGTACTGTGCTATAACAAGTATGTTGTTTACCGCGTGGGAGGTACCGGGGCGGCACTAACGCGACTCCGCCCAAACCCGTTTTTTATTTATGCTCGTGTCTATGGCGAATCGATGATATTTGTTCATAATTATTTTTGTCTGTGGTCGCGTTCGGTTTAATTGAATGGTGATAAAATGAGCAAAGAGGGATTGCTGTTAACTTGTATCGTATTGTACTATGTATAAAAGCAGTATGTAGGTTTCTTCTATCTTATTTAAATATTAGGATAAAGTTGTATTAGACATCTGCGATTAATGTTAACTGTACCTATAGTTACTTTAGAGGTCTAGTTAAGTCGTGGATAATTTGTTAGTTTGAGTAACTTGCCGCCTGGTGTTAGCTTTTTTATTAGCTCCTAAGTAGACCTCTTACATCTGCAGTTATAAAATCATATTACTTCCGTACTTATCTTCTCGGAGATCCCACGGTTCGAAAACAAATGCCATACGATTATTATTATTATTTTATTTAACGTCGTTATTCATAATACAGAGTAACTTTCGGCACCGTAGGCAAGGATGGTTCAAACTATGTAAAAATTAAATATACTTACTATTATAATAAAACCATGGGACTCTGGCAGAACTACAGTTTATTTCTGGAGATACACAACTTTGTATTTATAAATTATATTATCAAAACATCCTTTCAGTAGGAAAAAGTCAACCGGAGTGAATAAACAAACCTGACACATGACATGTGCAATATCGATTGTAAAATTCAAATATAGAATAAGGCCAGTCCGTCACAGTAAAACCTTATTCCAACACACCCCCTCAATCGACTATTGCGCATGACAATCTACAAATTAAAATTTAAAAATTCAAAACAATTTCAAACACCCCTTAACTATATACCAAAAAATAATCACCCCTTAAATATTCACCAAGAAACAATCACCCCTTAAATATTCACCAAGAAACAATCACCCCTTAAGAAAATCTCAAACGATACAATATCAACCCACATTTACATTAATTAACAGCTTTCTGAAAAATTACATTTTACAATTATTATTATATTGTTTTACTCAACTTCATTATTCAGCTTTATAATATTTTTTCAATTAAAAACCTCCCACTCGACTCTATGCATAAATTCATTATACTCCATATAACTTCATATTGACTATATACTATTATATGGAGTATATACTATTCTCCATTAATTTAAAACCTCCCACTCGACTCTATGCACTATATCATTATATTCACCACAAGACTTCAACTTCACATAAACTCCCACTCGACTTCAACCTCACATAAACTCCTACTCGACTTCAACTTCACATAAACTCCTACTCCACTTCAACTTCACATAAACTCCTACTTGACTTCAACTTCACATAAACTCCTACTCGGCTTCAACTTCACATAAACTCCTTCTCGACATTTGTTATTTTTTAAAAACATTATTAAAATCCATAAAACATCAAACATAATTATAGTAACTAAACAAAACAAATTGAACAAAATAAAATGTGCTATGAAAACTTAAGGGTCAATAAAACATAATAAAAACCGTGTAAAGCCATACCAAGTTATGTCCGGTTGGTGTTGAGATAGTTAGATGATATTTTATATAGACTCGTGATTCATTTACGAATGATTGTGTTGAGATAGTTAGATGATATTTTATATAGACTCATGATTCATTTACGAATGATTCCCCAAATACACCCCCTTAAATGAATCATAGTCAGGCACCCCCTTAAATGAAACATATTTTCATTAAGTAAAATCGAAACGTACGTTATTGTTTTATTACTGACTCCTTAAGTTTACAACACAACTCTACATAACTTCTTTATCATAGAGAATGACACACCCTATAAAAACTTACATACTACTTATAACCCACGTTTCAACCAAAAATACCATAATAGTTCACTTTAGCCCGCACTTATACACTATCACTAATACACTAGTTTCCGTTGACATCTTTCAAACTTTACAGGTGGCAAGCTTTTCGTTAGAATATCTGCTATCTGTGATCCCGTTGGACAGTATTTAACAGATATCTGATTCGAATCAATTTTCTCTTTCAAATAGTAATATTTTACATCTATGTGTTTGCTTCTTTTGTTCATAATTCCCTTTTTCATTAGCCAAATTGCTGATTGATTGTCTACTTTCATCTCAATCTCTAGTTTTTCATTTGTCATCTCATCGATCAGGTCTCTTACAAAAAGAAGTTCTTTGCAGCATTCTGCTGCAGCTATAAATTCCGCTTCCGTACTTGATAGGGCTACAACTGACTGCTTTCTTGAGCTCCATGCCACTGGTCCACCGTTTAACCAAATCACGAAACCCGAGGTGCTACGTCTAGTGTCTGGATCCCCCGCGAAATCTGAATCACAGTATCCTCGAAGCACTTTATCACCTTCACCAAAGTGAATCCCTTGATCTTTTGAACCTTTTAAAAATTTTAAAATAGTTTTTGCGTTGTTTAAATCATTTAAATTTGGACTATTTTGATGTCTCGAACAATAACCCACATGAAATCCAATATCTGGTCTAGTTTTATTAGAAAGATACAACAATGACCCTATCATCTCTCGATACAATTCATGAGTTTTAATATCAGTTTTTATTGATGGATGTTGCTCTACTAAAATAGTTGGACATCTGCATTCTTTAGCTTCATTCATGTTGAATTTCTTCAAAATCTTCTCAGCATACGTCTTTTGAAAGATTTTAATCCCATTTCCTTCTTGTTTTATGTCCAAACCGATATAATTTGACACTTCTTCACATATTCTTAATTCAAAAGCCTTTCTTAAAGTTTCTATCACATGCAATAAATCTTCTTCTCTTTTTCCAACAACCAACCCATCGTCGACATAAATTGCAAGAATAATTCTTCTTTCACCTTCCATCACAAAGATGCATTGATCAAGTTTTAATTGTTTGAACCCCATTTTTACTAAATAATCTGTAAACTTGATATTCCACATTAGCGGAGCTTGTTTTAAACCGTATAAGCTCTTATTCAATTTACAAACTTTGTCATTTTTATTATTATATCCCTCAGGCACTTTCATAAATATACATTCCTTTAAGTCTCCATGTAAAAAGGCGGTCTTCACATCAAATTGTTTCATTTTAAGTCCTTTACTTGCAACAATTGACAACAAAACTCTTAAAGAAGTGGTATTGACCACTGGACTGTATGTTTCATCATAATCAATTTTATATTTTTGTTGAAAACCCCTCGCTACTAATCTAGCTTTATATCTTCCATCTGATTTAATTGTAAAAATCCACTTGCTCGTTACTAATTTTCTACCGTCTGCTTCATTCTTGTCTACCAAAGACCACGTATTATTCTCTTCCAAAGATTTGATTTCCTCTTCTATAGCTTTCTTCCATTTATCTTTTTCTCTAGATTCGGTTGCTTCTTTATAAGTTAACATAGATATTTCCGTATCATAATCCATCAAATAATCTTTATAGCGTTCAGGTGGTTTTCTCTCTCTTGCAGGTTGGCGCCTTCTATTTTCATTATTCTCTACTTCTCAACTTTCATTTGAACTTCTTTCTCTCCTAGATTCATTAGAAATTTCACTATCTTCCACAGCTCGACTTTCATTTAAACTAATTTCTCTCCTAGATTCATTAGAAATTTCACTATCTTCCACCGCTCGACTTTCATTTAAACTAATTTCTCTCCTAGATTCATTAGAAAATTCACTATTTTCCACAGCTCGACATCCAGTTTCTTCAATTTCTTCACTATCAAAAAATTCTTCATTCCCATCAGAATATATTGGATTATCAAAAATAAAACGACTTCCAAAGTTATATTTATTATTCAAATTAATATTCACTTTCCTTCCATGATCTTCATTTATTTCACTTTCATTTCTTTCGACTTCACTTGTTTCAACTTCATTTGTTTCAACTTCGTTTGTTTCACCTTCATTTATTTGTACTTCATTTGTTTCAACTTCGTTTGTTGAATTATCTATTTCACGATCTTCAATAATTAATCTTCTCTCTTTTCCACCTTCTCTATTATCTTTCATTGTTTTCGATTTTTCTATTTCTTTATCTTTAATAATACTTCTTCTTTCTTTTTCACCTTCTCGACCTTCTCGTGTTGTGTTCTCCCTTATTTCTTCATTTTCATCTAACTGCCAAAGTCCATTGATTCTAATATTATTTTCTTCGCCATAAAGATAGATTCCTTGTTCATCTTCATTTATCTTTACATCCCTTGCCCTTATAATTTTATTTTCTTCATCTACCCAGATTTTATAGCCATTTCTAACATAGCCAACCAGTATTCCTTTGTTGCATCTTTTATCAAGCTTTCGCAGGCCCGAATTTATTTTGTAGAAAACTGTAGAACCAAATCTTCTGATGTTTGATAGGTTAGGTTTAATATTGAACCACATTTCAGCTGGTGTTTTATCTCTGCCTTCCGTTGGACTTCTATTGACCAGAAAACTGGCGGTCAGTAGAGCTTCTCCCCAAAGATAGTTTGGAACACGACCATCAAATATCAACGCTCTCGTTCTTTCCATTAATGTTCTGTTCAATCTTTCAGCTTTTGCGTTAAGTTGGGGCGAATAGGGTATTGTGAGATCTAAAACTATTCCTTTTGATTCGCACCATGAGATTAGGTTATTGTTCGAGAATTCCCGTCCATTATCACACCGTAATTTTTTAACTTTTAGATTAAAATGGTTTTCCGCTAACATCACAAATTGTTTGACTTTATCAAAGGCTTCACTCTTGAAGGTAATTAAGTAGACAACACAAAAATGTGTAAAATCGTCTAAAAATGTAATAAAATATTTTTTATTGTCCCAGGTGGGAATTTCGATTGGTCCGCAGACGTCAGTATGAATAATTTCCAAAGGGAATTTCGCTTTTATTCTACTATTTCCAAAAGGTTTTCTTGTCATTTTAGCTTTAGTACAGATTTCGCAAAATTTTTCCAAATTCCCTCCCCCAATTTCGATGCCATTAACCAACTTAGCTAGACGCGGCACATCGGATACGTGACCTAGCCTACGATGCCAGATATTGACGCTCTCAGTAAGTAGCGCTTCGCGAGTGAAATTGGCATTAAATTCAGTTTCATAAAGACCATTCTTAGTTTTATATCCCGTTAATACTATTCTACCATTCTTTTTAATAAATACCTTATTTCCAGCGAAGAGTACGGAGCCATTTTGGTCTGTGATCGAGCTGACAGAAATTAGATTTCTGGAAACTTCAGGAACATATAATACGTCTTCAAACTGTCCAAAACTTGTGCTGATAGTACCTGTAGCCTGAGCGATGAGGTTCTCTGCATTGGCGCATTTTATTTCTACATTTATTTTCTCTGTAAAATTTATAATGTCTTTATTACTGAACATATGGGAACTGGCACCCGAATCTACCACAGCTTTAACACGTATTTCATTATGGTACTGTTCACCTACCAGGCTGTAGCTGCGACAATATCTCTCGATGTGGCCTTTCTTGTTACATTTTTTACAGATTTGAGTAGTGTAACAATCTGTAGAATTATGGCCCGTTCTGTTGCATATGTTACACTTTCTTTGGTTACAAAACCTAGAGATATGACCTACTTTACCACAACTAAAACATTTTTTCTCGTTGCTTTTGAAAGCTTCATTATTTGAGAAACTGGGTTCATTTGGTTGTAATTGGTTTTGTAATCTTTGGATAAGATTATAAATAGTTTGATCACATTTTGGAGTAACTTGCCAGATATTTTTGAAATAAATTAAATTTGGTGGTAGTATGGTCAGTATTTTTTGTATTAACATTTCGTCGCTTATTTTATTTTCACTTGTATTTAGTTCGGCGCACATATTCTGTAGTTTACTAATGTCTTCTATTATATTTCCGCTGTAATTGTAGCTATAAAACTGTATAACTTTTAAATGATTGTCTTCTTTTGCTTCAAATCTGAATATTAAATCTAATTTTTCAAAAATGTTATTCGATGTTGTACAATTAATCACATAATGTAGAAATTTCTCGTCAATTGAATTTAAAATTAAATATTTTGCTTTTGCATCATTAAAATCTTTATCATCTTCTTTTAATCCTTTTGCTTCCAAAAATAATTTTGTCATTTGTCTCCAATTGGAGTAATTATCTGCAGATTTTAGTTTAGTACACTCCATTATTCACCAAGGTATAGATAAAATGTAATACATACAGTCCGTTTGCAAATACAAACAATGTTTCGTCCGTTGTCAAGCGCTTATAAAATCAACAAACTGGTTTAACTGGTTGAATACTAGTTGAACTGGTTGTCAAGCTTATAAAAAATCTTCTCTTCTGGATAATAATTACAATGATCTGAAAAACACTCAAAAACCTATTCTTTAATGCTCTTTTATATTTTTATAGCCAGGCCCATGACCTATTATAATAAAACCATGGGACTCTGGCAGAACTACAGTTTATTTCTGGAGATACACAACTTTGTATTTATAAATTATATTATCAAAACATCCTTTCAGTAGGAAAAAGTCAACCGGAGTGAATAAACAAACCTGACACATGACATGTGCAATATCGATTGTAAAATTCAAATATAGAATAAGGCCAGTCCGTCACAGTAAAACCTTATTCCAACACTTACAAAGACGAAATGAACGTTAGGTAGGCACCTAACAATAATCGTTTACACTCATTGGGCTCTTACTACTCTTGTCGTTTATAATATTACTTACTAATAAATCCCAACAATTAAAGCACCAAATTTTATTAACAATTTATTTATGAAATCCCTTTAAACGCGCTCTGCGTATATTGAAACGCTATTCCGTTTTGATTACTTATCTGTGAAAATGAACATTAAGCACATTGGATATGCACCCTACCGTCTCGGTTACCTGCGTCGCTCTACCCATAGACATAATGTCATATCTGTACTTCAACGTGAAACATAAAAACAACCTTTTCGACGTCGGGTTTCTCGCTTCGCAAAATGGCGGACGCGTGACCGGCATAGTAATTCTTATCGTTTTTCATAAATGCCATTTAAAATTCAGTGTCTGTTTAATAAAATTAGGGAATTGTGTAAGCACACCGGCAAACTTGTTGGCACGATGTAAATCCTTAATTCAGGCCACGTTTTGAGTGTCAAGTAACTACCTGTGAAGTGAAATAACGTCTCAGCAGTTTTTTATGAGGTTTTTTCTAATTATTACGTTACTCGTCGGTTCGATTCTGTAACATGTGTAATAGAGCTCCTTAAAACGATTTTAAATAAAAAAATACAAGGCAGTTTAATTGATTAAACAAACAAATAAATATGAGACTATTAATCACCATTTATTTATTTAAACTTTATTGCACAACTCATACAAGTGCAAAGACTGGTCTAAATGCCTCGAGAAATTCTCTACCAGTCAACCATAACATAAGAAGAAATTAGTAAAGTGAGGTGTAGTGAAAAAAAAACTTGAAGACCATAATCGTTTACTACTGATTAGTATACTATTATGGTCTTTATGTTTTTTTTCTACAATATTTTAGCACCTACATAAATCATTCATCATTGTTGAACTAATTGTAATCACTTATATAACACTTATACAAAAGAATACAAGAAACTTGAAGTCTTTCATACTACGAAACTGGAAGTCTTTCCGATATCAAACACCATCAAACTTTGGGATTGTTAATTAAATTGAGTCCTCATTTCCATTCTTCACCCGGGATTGTTTGGATCATGTACTTAATTATGGAAACCAGAAAATATCCATGCATAACAAGACAGAATGCCGTAATTAAAATTGGGTATATTAGTTAGTATTTCTATGAATGCAGAGGTATTGCAGAGGAGTCCCTTGAGAGGGGAAACATGACACGGCGATGACATTTTTGCGATAAGGCAGCGTTACCGGTACCGCCATCTTACTGCGGAAAAGGTCGTGATGTTGGATTTTCATTTTATGTATATTTGGGCAAAATACAATAATAATGCGTCTAAGCTTATGTGATTTAAACTAACCTGAGGCATTAGCTTGAAGGGTTAAATAAGTATAATAACGGACAATCTCAAAAAAAACACAAATTAACCAACTCCCGTCAGAATATTACACGCCATCACACACAATTTTTCCCCGCCTCATAATATATTTGTAATGACCGATACATTTTATCAAGAACTGAGACTGAACCTAACAACTAAACTAACTAACTAAGCTAACTAAGGACACTAAATAAAAATAAAAAAGCCTAGGAAAAAAGGCTAAGAAAAAAGGCTAGGAAGCTAGCTAAGGACTGAGATTAAACTAACTTTAACATGAACTGACCCGACGTTGGGTGCCACTGTTCCACGGTCATCCATGTTTAACCACCACTCCGCAATGATTTTATAAATGCCTATTATTTATCTGTCGGTATCATACACTCTGATCACGTCACATCATGACATGCAACTAATCACGAGCGATTGAATTAAATTAAGTTCAACATAAACCAGCCCCACGTTGGGCGCCAGTTTTCCCAATCATCCATATTTAATCATCGACACTGTGATTTTTCCGCAACTGTTTATTAGTTATCTGTTGTCATCCCAGTAGACATAAATAGTGACACGTCCATTATCTGATACGGATCTACACATCATTACGTCGCCTTCATGTAGCATTAATGTTTCGCGTCTGACAGATGGGCCCCTGATACAAATCATATTTTACCCCCAAGTCATCCATTTTCATGGGATTTTATGCCCTATGCCGTCACGATAGGCATCGTCCGATATGAGACTTCAAAGTGTATATTAAGTTGTCAAATATGTTAGTATGAAATTGGCGGTGTTACAACTTTTGGGATGAGAGTGGAATATTATTACCGCCTTAAAACGCATATTTTCAAATATTGCGTGTTGTTTTGCTTTACCTCACATAATACTTCGACGCCAATAAACATATATGTTTAATGATTTGAAAAGAAGCAATTTTCCCCGAAGTAAACTGTCTTTATTTTAGTTAATACGTTCTTCTTCTTCGAGAATGAAGAAGAAGAGTTAATACGTTAAATCATTTTGAACAGATAGTCCCATGGCAGAAATGCTTCAGGGTACTTAAATAAATTCTTACCTTACTTTGTGTAAAAAAAGCGCTGATTTTTTAAAACCAAAATGTTACCTTGAATCTAATTGTTCCACTCAAAGTACGAAACGCTAAAAAAGATAAAAACCGGCCTATTGCGAGTCGGACTCGCGCACGAAGGGTTCCGTACCAGAAAAAGGCTAAAAGCTGGTGCCATTAAACACTTGTTTTATTGAGTTTTTTTTCGTATTTGTTGTTTTAGCGGCAAATACTCTGTTGTATGGGAGCCCCCCTTAATTATTACTATTAATATTTTGATTTTAGTATTTTTTATTATAGCCACAATAAAAATACATAATCTGTGCAAATTTCAACAGATCTAGCTCGGCGAGTGGTAGCCATGAAAAAGGGCTAAAATATCACGTTTTTGTATGGGAGCCACCCTTAATTACTTATTATTATTATTTTGTTTTTAGTATTTGTCGTTATAGCGGCAACAGAAATACACAATATGTGAAAATTTCAACTGTCTAGCTATTACGGTTCTTGAGATACAGCCTGGTGACAGACGGACGGACGGATGGACAGCGAAGTCTTAGTAGAAGGGTCCCGTTTTTACCCTTTGGGTACGGAACTCTAAAAACCGTTGAATCTAAAAACAAAACGAAATGCATTCTGCATAAGATTGTCACTTGATTGGCCGATATAATTAGAATAAAGAGGTAGGTGGATAGTGGCTTCTGTCTGTTTACAGACGCCAAAAAGTACTTACCTCAAATATTTCAATCAGTTAACAGTGTTATGTACCTATGTTAATCCTAAGTATGAATACAAATACAAATTTCTTTATTTCCCAAAAAAATACAAATTTCTTTAGTATGAAATATACTAATTCTGAATTCCTCTTTAAGTTATCATTTTAGAATTCACATTATCAAAATAATGTATAATGACAGCCATAAATAGTACCTACCAAACATTTCCATCGCCCGTCTCTGTTATCTGTCGCTGCCATTAAACTTGAAATGTTTCCTTTAAAAAATCCGGGATGTTTATTACTTTAGGGAGCCTGATAATAGTTTACTATGAGCATAAACCCCTAAACGTCTTCTACCGAGCCCTAGATTTCCGTTACTAGCCGACATTGGCAACTTCCTTGGACCACTGCCCATACTTCTCATGCCAATTCGTATAAAAACGAGGTTAGATTTGTGGTTTATGTTCTGTCTCGGGACATAGTGTACGATTAAAAAGCAGATAAGATTATATTCAATCCACAAAGACGCGCCCCATTCCTTCTCATTGTGCATTATAACTTGAAGAATCTATGAAGGGTTCTCTGTCTAGGTTACTTTGCTAGATGGTAGATAGAGAAGTGATATAACCCTATCATAACGAGCCTGTCTTAGATATAGATTTGGCAAATGAATAGGTTCAGTTGATGTGACAGTCGCGTGTTACACGGTATACCACTAGGCACCACAAACAGCCACACAACACAGCTCTAGGCAATGTGTTTCAAACCCATGACCCATCGTGAATTGTGCAAGTCATTGTTGGTTTTGTTCATAGCGAAGGCAGGTGTAGAGCTTGTATTCGAGGATCGGTTTCTGGATTGCACACTAAACATAGCTAGAAAACCCATCCTCTTTTTCCCAGTAAATCCCGTTGTAAAGTTATCCTCTCCTATTTTAACTAACAGAAGTCTGATCTAAGATTTTATGTACTTATACAAAAGCAAATGTAACCCGACTACCTACCCAAAATATAAGTTATTCGACCTTTTTACCTCTTTAGATTAGTACAACGTTGCAAACTAAGTCTCATTATTTATTCTCCAAACCTCCTATTTCAGATATTCCAAAACCGTTCCATTATTGAGCCATACATTTTTAAGCGTGGCGGGGTTACGTGGTAGGCCCCGTTATCGTCAGTTTCTGCATGAACGCGCTTTACGCTCCCTTCCCCCCGCCACCCCCTCTCGCCGGAGACAAGTACCGCGGAATCTTGACACTTTAACTTAATTTATTTGCCTGAGAATTTGCGGTTCTGTAGATTAAAAATCGGGACGGTTGTTTAGAATTGGATTTATGTTCGTTAAGGAGTTATGATTTGTTGGCCACGTCGAAATGGAAACAATTCTACAATAGGATTATTTGTTCCTGAGGGGATACGAACTGTATCTACTAGGTATTTAGAAAAAGATGATATCAACTATTAATTAATCTGTGAAGCTGGGCAAAGAGGGGTGTAATAAAAAACCTCTGTCAGTCTGCATCATCATGACTTTACATAAACCGATTTTAATTTGGTTTTCAGAAAAAGAACTAATAACTGTGTGATCTTCATTGATGATAAATATTGTTTCTTTTCCTTTTATGTTTTTATACGTTTTAGACAATGGCTATTATAGGTAAGTATTCCATAATTTCCCAGTAAGTAGGTAGATAATAACTTTTATACACTAATAACGCTTATTATTCATGCCATTCGTTACAAAATAGCTTTGATATAGCATTACAGCAAATAAAATTCAGATTACTTCCGACTAACTAAAAAAATCCCTCTTTTACCGTGTCGGTACGCGGAACGCGTTTTTGACATACATAGTTACATATTACGTATTTAAATCATATGCAAATCGGTTTGGTTTAGTCAGTCTCTATATCACAAAGTGTGCGCACTACAATTGAATGAAAATTAAATACTTGCAAAATTAAGTCCAATTTAAGCACAAATCGTTAATAGGTAATCATTGCGGTACACGCCCGGAGAACGGAGCCCGCGGCGGGATTATGGCGAACGAACGGCAACGCCCGATTTATTGCGGTCGGATAAAACTATGTTTATGGCCATAAATGGGGGTATAATACTACGAAGATTACTAACTACTAAGATTAGAATAGAATAGTAACAATTTATAACATGATGTCACTCTGTGGATAGTAAACCATTAAAATAACTTTTTTTTCCCTCACTAGCTCGGAAAGCCGTCTTTTATCCTTTGAAACAAGCGGGTAAAAACGCATTTTATCCACAAGTGGGGAAAGTAATTTGACCTTGGAGCGGGTTTGAGTAGCTTTTGACAGATAACAAAACGTAAAACGCTCATATTAATGGTCCGTTTGATATCAATTATCATTAAATAAATGATTTGAGAATTTAATAAAAAATACCAAATTTAGCTTTATTTAATGATTTAAGTCGTAAACCTTAAAATTCTATAAGTATTTTTTTTATAATGACTGAGTATATAATTGTAAACACACAAGTTGAGTCGATGCAATTTCAAAACGCATCGTCAGAAATGTCATCATTGTCAATGTCAACTAAAATATACACAACTTGTCACCGACTCCGACTCGCGTAAATATTATACACAACTTTCAGAGTTTTCTGTTATAATATCGTAAAAAAATCAGTAATTCCTGTGATGAAAATCATGCCTGTGTTTTTTTTGCATATTGCACTTTCCTCGCTATAGTGAGGAGAAAAGTTTTGTGTTACACACGGGTGCAAAGTTGTATTTTACACTCGCTACGCTCAGGATTCTATTTTAGAACCACTCGCTTCGCTCGTGGTTCAACTATAGAATCCTTTCGCTGGCTCGTGTTTCAATTCCACACTCGCGGGTAAAATACAACTTTGCACCCTTGTATAACAAATAACTATTTTTCTTTATCATCCAAAATTCAAATAAAAGGTTCCAATAGAACCCAGTATTTAACTACTAAAATAATTAGGTATTTATTTTACCATACAACACGGATGGTTCGATAAATTGTGTGTCACGTCATAACCAAGTGTCAATTTATAGGGCCCGTTTTGGGTTTCGCTGGCATCGAGCTAGGTTTGTTCCTATTTTTAACCCCTGACGCAAAAAGAGAGGGGTGTTATAAGTTTAACGTGTCTGTCTGTGTATCTGTTTTTGAGATATTGAGCTTTGAAATGAAAATGTCGGGGGTTTTTCAACATTTCTAAGTTGTAGTTATTTTCCGTTTATTTGTGCTCGAATTCTATGTAGTTGGTCCTATAGAGAGATAGACATTTGATAGTTTCTAAGACACCATAAACAATTTAGTCAAAAAGCGTCTTGTTTTTTGTCACGGAAGCGTTTGTCAAGCGTCTTGTTTGTTGGTCCATGGGCGGCAATAATTTTTGAAATATAGACATAAAACCTCATCTTAGTGTGTCTACGCCACTTGAACATCTGTCGTACATATAATGTAAAAAATAGACTATCGACCCGTTTGTTGTTGTCGTACGTTTTTCCTTCCAAATAAACTAGAATATTTATTGATATAAATTATTGTTTCCATTAATAATCGCTTACGATCAGGTGATTACTTTGCTCGTTTGCCGCCTATAAAAAAAACGAATGTCCCGAGTTACCATAGCTTGATCTGACTGGGGGTCTCCTCCGAAATTCGAAATCCTGTTATACACTATATGAGTGAAAGGAACGGCATCATACGAAGTTCGGATTTCTAATTTCAAAGTATATTGGATTGTATAGTGGATACCTAGCTAACTCGATAGTTGCCAATCATCACGCTACCTTCTCTACTCGTAATCTTAGATTAACAATAGGGAATGGCAGGCATAGTGATGGGAGTTATCGTGGCGCTCATATTGCTATTTATCTCGTTTCGCCTACTTGTACCTAACTTCTAAATTTACAGGTTCGATCCACTCGCGCAGATAACCAGCTACTGGAATGAACTCATATAAATTTAACTGTTATCGAGTTTGTTTGCGGGAATTAAATTATTACTCGCAACTTGGGAACTTTAGGCTTTGATAATTTAAGCGGTTGTATTTTGTGATTACTACTGCTGAGCTGGTTCTCCGATTGTTTAGCGTTGGGCTGCTTGGTTTTAAGACGTTTTGATATTTGATGGAAGCAAGAGCCTTTGTAAAAATGTAATGGATTACGATGACATTCCATTATTTCCCTTAATTAAAATAACACTTTCAGCGGAAGCCCAGTATGCAGGCGCTCCTCTCGTATCAAAGCACCATTCATCGAGGAACAGTACAGTCGGCTAGGAGGGTAGCGCTACGAAATCGTTGACAGTGAATGTGTTATTTAAGTGAGAATGAAAACGAAAGTATGGTATAGTTATTTTCTTCACGCAGTGTCAAACAGCTACCACCGAACCACCGGATGATGGGCAGCAGAATCCCTGGAGTGCGGTGGAGGTACTGCGATCGCCAAACCGCATGTCTATGTCCAGCAGTGGACGTCCTTTGGCTGATATGGTGGTGGTGGGTAGAACACGGCCATCTCTCTCGCTAATCAGAGACTACCTGATGTGGTCAAGCATCAAGCACATAGCTTACCCATTGGAGTGGCGGAAAAATACAGAGGGGTCGCTACTAGTAGTGGCAAAGATTCGCTGTGATGACGTAGTGGTCTGTGAAGCCTAGTATTAGGGCGCTGACCCGATAAACCAGAGAGGCGGGATTCTCGTCTAGGGATGTGTGCGAGATTACCGTTAACTGTTTTTCTGTATCAAATAATTGAGTTTCTAATTTGATTTATATTTTCCCAGGAGAAGAGCCACTAGAAGGTCTGGAAGGTCTGCATTCGGACGAGACGGGTTCAGGTGACAACTCTAACGCGGGCTCGAGCGGCGCCGACGACGATGCAGCGCGGCTGCGACTCAAGCGCAAGCTGCAGAGGAACCGCACGAGCTTCACCAATGAGCAGATCGACAGTCTGGAGAGAGGTACTGTACGGTTTTGACTATACTCCATTAGAATGTACTTCATTATCCTCATGTCAGCCGAAAGACGTCCACTGCTGGATATACTAGGTGGCCCATTCAAATCGGTCAGTATGGGAAAGTCTGAAACTATAAGACATACGAAGATTTGTTCTTAGGAAC
The DNA here is from genome assembly GCA_905163555.1 of Notocelia uddmanniana. NCBI lineage: Eukaryota > Metazoa > Arthropoda > Insecta > Lepidoptera > Tortricidae > Notocelia > Notocelia uddmanniana. The sequence goes on from LR991063.1 coordinate 6,267,193, forward strand.
CATGTCACCGAATTTGATAAAAAGAAAAACTGCATTCATACATTTGAAAAAAACACTGTACCCAGCTAGGGAATCGAACCCGGTTGTTTTGAAAAAATAAACTTACACTATTTCTATTCAGATATCGTTTGTGTAGGTCTTAAGCAGTAAATGTCTCTAAGAAACATAATGTCTAAAATGAATATAATGCATTTTTTTCACATACTTTAATTTATCATAGTAGGTGTTCAAAATGACCACCGTTACAATATTCAACAAGTTCAGGCATGTAAAATTGTCTCTATGGTTGTTTGTACCTCTCTACTTGTAAAATCGGTGACATGGTTCCTAAGAACAAATCTTCGTATGTCTTATAGTTTTAGACTTTCCCATACTGACCGATTTGAATGGGCCATCCTGTATAGGCCTTCCCCAAAGAATGCCGCAATGCGCGGTCCTGCACCACCCGCATCCAGCGGACTCTTGCGACTTTTACCGGGTCATCAGTCCATCTTATTGGGGTACCCACGAGGTGAATAAGTACTTAAATAAATGTAAACAAACCAAGCCATGTGACTCGGCTAATCAGCCAATCATACTAGCCTTTCGTATCACGCAGGCAATGCAGAAATACCTCAGTGTTGTGCGGCTGAAGTGTGCGTTGCTTCACATCACAATAGCTTTTCAATATGTTTCACGCACTCGCTTTCCACGCTCGGAGTTTACGTTTTTTAACCTGATATATGAACTGGCCTCGGTCAAGTGATTGCAGTGCGTGGTAGGAAAGTAGGGAAAATTCAGAACCGCTCCTGCCCGGCTAGTATGATAGCTTATACCGTCACGTTATATGGCCAAAATGTACTGAAACGTCACATACAACGTGACGGTATAAGCTATCATACTAGCCGGGCTGCTACGTCTCATAAAGAACTCTCAAAACACATTAAAATGTGGAAGAAAGTTTCTCCTTTTTTTATGTAGTTTTCTCACTTCACTATTCCAGAGTTTGAAAGAACCCACTACCCGGACGTGTTTGCGAGGGAGCGGCTCGCGGCCAAGATCGGCCTCCCGGAAGCTCGGATACAGGTGAGACGAGACTCCTTTCATATTCATGGCCTTTATTTGACGTAGGGTGAGTTCGGGTAAGATAGACTCCGGAGAAGACCAAAACTAAAGAGTAATACTTGTCGCCAGTTACAACCACGTTTTATCTAATCCACCTCATGACCTCACCCTGCCGCAGAAAAACAAGGAAACAGTTTATAGATAGATGATCAAAAATAGGCATGATGTACCCAACATTAACAACACATTAATAAAAGAGATTTTTAGTTTTCATGCGGGTTTTCTATATAAATATTACATCATCAACTATAATTACTGATCCCTTTCTTAATTCTTAATCTTACATCAAATTTAAAATTGTCTGATTTAATCGTTGTAAAAGTTTTACATGGCGTATACCTATTTAATTTATCCCTCTATTTCCTTTTAAACAATGTGTATATAACTTTAAATAATTATATTTTAAAGAATGTGGAATAATCCGGTACAAACCTCAGATAAATATAATTTTAGACTAATTCAAATAATGTATGACCAATATTTTTAGAATTGTACTTTGGTACAGAAAACTTTCCAAAAGCAGGAAAGTAGTAGTTCTATGATATAACAAAAGATTCTGGATTATTCTTCATTGGAGCACAAGGGTGGATCTAGACTTAGTGACAACGGCGAATGAGATGCTCCTTTTGGGTATAATATATTATCATGATGGCCATAACGTCCATAACTCATTGATCCATTGTATTGGTTATAGTAGCTTCTCATTCAGACCGCCATTCTGAAATGTGATAAGTTATTAGGCCAACATAAATAAGTACTTAAAGCGCTTTTAGAGCACACCACATGGGACATATATAACACATAACCTATAACATACAACGATAATAAACAACTATGACCACTAAAAAGGACCATGAATTTTAACAGGGAAAAAACGCTCATTGCACGTCTGCAAGCGCTTCCAGATGTCTATTTTCATCGCTTATAGCTTTCAATTCCATTTACATATCAAGGGGTTAAAGCTAGTTCGTCCACGCTAAGTCTGCATATATTATAATACTTTGGTAAGCCCAAGCCCATGGCATCTGCCACTGCATCCAGCCATTTGAGGTTATGAGGTTGTTACAAACTTAGCGTTGTCAAACTCTCTAGTGTCGATAGAACTCTACTAACTGCGATTGGGATTTGAGAGAACCATGAAGGCCCTAGAGTCGAAAGATCCGCCCCTGTCGCGTAGTACCGTGTAGCGCCCCGCGCGCCTCGTTAACGTGGCCCGACATTAAGGTGTGGTTCTCGAATCGGCGCGCGAAGTGGCGGCGCGAGGAGAAGATCCGCGCGCAGCGCCGCAGCCCCGAGTACCCGCCGCCGCAGCCGCAGTACGCGCCGCCCGCGCCCGTCAACATCGACTCTTACAGGTAATGTACTAACTGAACCCCTCGTCAGTGACGACACTCGGTTTTGACATTTTGTCAACCGTCCGCATCAGTCGCGAAGCCCGATTCGGACATCGTTGGTCAGATTTCTAATCTGTGTAATAGAGCAGACAAACGTAAACCTACACCCGGGTCCGCAGCGCCATGTTTATCATGTTTCCAAACATCTAACATGTTTTTCGAACACAAAATAGGCGTGGCCTCAATGTTAAGGCGAGTGCGCTGCACCAAAACTCTAAGAAAACATGTTAGCAACACATTTTAGATGTTTGCAAACATGAAAAACATGGCGCTGTGGACCCGGCTTAACTCTTAGGCGACTTCCTGATTTGGCGGGGCGGGAGCGATATGTCATAGGTATTTTGCTCTTTGACGTGAATTTACCGATGTGAGATTTCCTCACTTGACGAAATACTGTCAGTAATACGCAATATAGTAATACCATGCGCAGAAGTAGGGCAGTATTGGGGGTCTACTCTGAAATTCGAAATCCGAACTTCGTATGGTGTCGTCCGTTTCACTCGTATAGTGCTTGACAAGAGAGTGAAAGGGACGGCACCATACGATGTTCGTATTTCGAATTTTGGAGTAGACCCCCTGCATTAGTATCGGTTGACACTGACAGCTGACAGTTTTCTCATATCGTACCGCCCCCGTATCGACAAGTCAGGAAGGCGCCTTACACTCATAAAGGTGTATTGCCAGTGAAATAGGATAGATAACAAGCTTAGCCTTGAGCTGTCATTATCATCACTCAAAAAACCCGCGAAATTACCAGTGAAGTGACAAGGTCCAATTCGGAATGCACAGAAAACTACTTTGCGCCACTGACGAGGGGTTATAAATAATACATATATCCAAGCCGTCAGCGTCATATAGTACGTAGCAGCCAGTGTCCCAATAGTTTAGTTCACCATACAAAATATATGGTGTACCGAACTATTTCGCTACTTTGGCTGCTACGTAATATATGACGCTGACTACATACGAGTATACACTTACCTACCTACATACTCACGCTCACGCCTGTGTATGTGTATTCCCAAAAGGGATAGGTAGAACAGATGAGAGATCGCCCACAACAGGGGCCCCTTACACGAGGCCATATTATCGCGGTATTTAAAATTATTTGGATTTTGCTTCTTCATCAATATTCGCGTGATATGAGTGTATCACGTGATAATATTTATCGTGTAAAAGTCCCCATACACTTCAGCCCTATTCTCAAAGTATTTTATACGATACCTACGGGGATGACAGGAGTGGTGCTATTTTAAACCGACACCACACGAAACCATATTATAACTTAACATTTTTAACTAAGTCATTGGAAATGAGACTGGTCCCTTGTCTTACTTTAGGTACTTACTTAGATACGCCGGCACTGTTCGACCAACTAAAGAACCCTTTCTTCAGTGATAGGAATTCATCAATTATCTATCATAGATACCAATGATGTCTGCTTTACTGCTGTTTTTCAGACACAATTGTGGTGTGCTTGCATAGATTCCCGTTTCATTCGCACTACTGTGCAAGTAGAAAGAGGAGTCAAGTCGCGGCGTCACTTGTGTTAGCCCCGCTGTAGAGCCCGTGATATCTAAATAATTTAAATTCTCCCCAGTCCGCTGACCCCGATGGGCTACGGTCCGACGAGCATGCCGGAACCGGCTCCGGTCTGCGAGCCGGACCCTGAACTCTGCAAGGGAGGTTTCCTTGGCTACCCGCGCTACGAGCTCGGCTACCGGCAACCGCCGCACTACGTCAACCACTACCAGCACGAGCCTTCGCCCACGTCAGGTCAGGCCCGAAGCTAACGACCCCTTCATAACATTTGGGCGACGTCGATCGGTCTCTTATTTAAGTAGTTAGATTCGTACTAGTTCAGATTCTTATTTTGTCGAGTTTTGACTTAACCTGTTTCTTATTTTCGCGCATTTTGAATTGGTCAGTTTCTTATGATGCCAGATTCCTATTAGGTCATTTTATTTGTTTTCGAGAAGAATCCGGCAAAACCATAATTTGACCTGCTAAGAATCCGACAACATTAGAAACCGACCAAGTCAGAATTCGACAAAATAAAAGTAAAGCAACCGAACGTTGAAATGAATAGGTTGGTTTCTTATTTTGTCGTATTCGTAATAGGTCTAAATATTACTTTGTTAGAATCAGACTACATCAGATTATTGTTGCCGGATTCTGACTAGGTCAGTTTCGTATTCTGTCTACAATAAACTAACCTAGTGTAAACTCAATAAGGCTTGTCTTATGATTACTAGAACTTATATTTAAAAGATTAAATACTTGCAGAACGTCCAAGACTCCGAAACAAATGTTCATGTTCATCACACAAATATTTGGCCTGACTGGGATCCAAAGCCAGGTCCATTAGCTTTGTTGGCAGGGTTACTATTTATTATTATTTGGTTTATTATGGGCTTTTCTATGTCGATATCTAGGGGCAGCCTTTAAACCCCGTCACTTCTATTAGGGATTACCAGACTTTTTGGGTCGCAATGTCCCTAACCAGTAGACCACAGTAGATTAAACCGGTCGTCACCAACCAGGCTAAAGCCGCATTCACATTTATCTGTCGTGTTGTGTTGTGACGCATCAGAACGGTATCGGTTTCATGCATTTAATATGGTTGCGTTCACATTTGTCTGATGCTGTGTGAATTAGGGAAATGTGAACGCATTCTGATGCGTCACAACACAACACAACAGACAAATATGTCGGCCACTTAAACGTAATGTATGTTTATTGATTGTCTCCTTTCAGAACTAGGCGGTCTCCTGGGAGCCGGCGTATCAGTGCCGCTCGCCGTGCCGGGGCAGGAGCAGCAATACTGGTCGCGGCTGCAGTGACCCTGGTGGCACTAGCCTTCTCACACACCACGGGCTTCTTAACTCGCGCATTCCGCAAATGCACACCCTAGTTGTCTACGACGGAGTTAAAGCAACACGTTGCCATTTGCTGTAATACCAGTTATACGCGCACCACTTTTTATATCAAGCAAATGCGGATTCCGGCATAATCTGTTAGCTTTTCCAAACATTGAAGCCATGTCACCTATAGTTTACATAAGATTGAGCGAGAAAACCAAAATAATTCGTTTCCCGTATCATCACGCGGTGGACTGCCATGCAGGACCATCTGGACCATCTGCGGCTTCGACAGTGCTGAAGCTGGGAACACGCGATGATATTCTTTTTAAAGTTGCGGAAATGCATTTACGCACCCCGTTCTGTTGGGGAGGCAGGACGGATATGACGGTCTAAACGCGGCTTGCTTTGGACTACTTACCGTCTAAAACCACTAATGAAATCCGGCGCAGACTTGTATAGGGGCGCCGTCGCCGCGGGATCGCACTTGGCATTCAACTACTTACCCGACGTTTTATAGTTACCATCGCCAACACAGTTAACTGACCCTTCATGCACTTTATTCTCATTGTAATAAGGGTCACGAATGGTCAGTTTGTGTTGGCGTTTGTACCTAGAGAGCGAAAAATAAACCGGTGTTCTTTCAGTCTAAGGGTCGTTTGCATAAAACCGTCAGTAACTGTAAGCGGTGTACGAATCTGATTGTATGGAAAGTTTGTCAAGTCTCTATGGGATGACAGCTGCCGGCGCCATATTTTACGTTGATCGGTCTGTAATAGTGAGTTGGTGCAATCCGCCTTACTGCATTGCTACCGTCGTAGCAATATAGAACAACTGTGGCACAAATACAGGAGTGGTATTTAAGGGATGCAGAGTTGATTCTATTTAAAACCAGGCTTGTTCTCACCGAGGCGAAGTCTATATGATATGAGTTTGACATGTTTTCGTTTCTCGAACAACAGGGTAGACAACAGTGGACAGTTTTTCCGGTTGCTTGGCCTAAATCGGATTAATGTTTTGGCTATTGCTTGCTAGAGGAAGTTCGTATCGTTTTGTTTGAGACCAACAAATTACCACTACCGGGTTTTTTTGACCGATTGTTGTCCACAGCAGCTTTCGCTGGGTGTCCTATTTGTCGGTGGGTGGATGCCATTACTAGGACACCTAGATTTTCATAATATCCGGATGTTAAGTGCGCATTTACACTTGCTTGCGATATTCCATTTAGAACAAAAACGTGTCAACTCAAAATCAGGAGACCTTAATGAAATAAGGGGTAGTTTACATAGTTGTATTGTATGCTATTTAAAGTAAAACCAACAAGACACAGTAAATAGTGGTATGAGTGAAAAGGATCGAGATACTAATGATGACGGTTTCAGACAAGGATGTAGTATATCTCGTCCTGTTGGCTTTTCTTTTATAACTACAAAATCATAAGTATCGAATTAATTATTAAACTACCCTACAAAGCTCTCGGTATTGCTTAGTCGGTTAACACAAGGGGCATATCACGGAGAAAGGATAGTATAAGCACAGTTACATTACCTATTATAATTAAAAGATCTTCGCATACTTATTATTTGGAATGACCCATTGTAACAACAAACAACCCTAAAGAGTAAACTAGAAGGAGCAAATTGTAATATCAGTCATAGTAAATTTTCCTTCATTTAAAATTATTTTGATGGTACCTTTACATAATAACTTCTGCTTTGGTACTTGTTTTCATACGACAAGATATTACAAAACGAACTCAATCTCTCTTTTTTAACTCTGAATGAACAATTTCTTTTTAATGTGAATTTGTAACAACTCCGATGATAGAAACTTTGCAGACCATATTTATATATGTAACCGTAAATATATTGCATATTTTCTGCACAAATTAACATATCCAGTAGTAATGCCAGAAAATGTTCTGTTATGTTTTCTATAACGATAGAGCACAAACATTGGGCTCAAACAAGAATCTATTCAGGAATTTACATTTCAAGCATTCAAGGAGCACTTATTTTTAATTAGACACCTGTGTGCTCAATATTTACCAAAATACACAGTTTTCATAAAAACTGTTGGCAGTGCCAAAATATAAGACTTGTATTGGGTTTGTAGGTTCAAATTATAGTCGCTATTCTTTCGCTATTAGACTCTAGATATCACTATTTATTACAATTACTTCATTCAAAAACTCAATATATACCGGTGGGAATGAGTATACCGACAGTTTTAACCAACGATTCTAGTGCCTTTTTAGACAAAAATTAGTAATATAAACATTGCTGGATAAAGCCTAATTTTTGAGTTATAAATTTTATTCAGCAATTAACAAGTTAATAAATCTCAAGGGTAACACGCCTTAATTATGTGACGTCACCACACACACAAGCACACACGCAATACGGAAGTGGTAATATCAGTTTTACCTGACATCTGCCATAATTTTGACTACGAATATTTTTTAAATAAAATTTGAGTTTAAACAGCAAAAAGTTTTCATTAGCTATTGAGAGAAATGAATATTTGTCTATGGTAGATAGCGATTGCTGCGTACCAAACTAAGATACAATGAGACACTCATACTTTTGCGTAAGATATCTTTAATCAGAATCAGTAATTAAATTTGTTCTCAAGCAGTAACGCTGCTAACGAAAATTTCAAATTAAAGGGAAAAATTTAATGCTCCGAGCAGGATTCGAACCTGCGACATCTGGCATACGCGGCCAATCGCTCTAGCCTCTGAGCTATCGGAACAACCAAGCTCGTCCACGAAATCCTTCAATAGTTCCCTCTTTCAACGCCTTAGGGAGGCGTACAGCGACAGCTACCGTAGAAGACTTAGGCTTCTATTAACGGCACCAACGTCTCAATTAAATTATTAAATTTAGTATGGGATTGCGCATCGTTACTGACGATTTCTCAGTGTAATTTTGTTCCAGAAATTAAGTAAGTTAATGAGGCAGTTTTGGACCCATGTTGATATAACATTATTTTCTCAAACATGCAATGAAATATTGATGTTATGTTCCTTATAATAGGCTGCGAAGTATGACGTTTCAGGTGCGGCTAGGACAAGAGGTCGTTAATGCAATTTCATACAAATGTTGCAGGCCTAGGCCGGCAAAGTCCTCCTTTTTTAATTTCCATTCCACATAAATTTGTGGCACAGGCAACATGACATTCTGCCACTATGCGTATTAAAAATAAAACTTTGATTTTTTTTGTTGTTCATTTCATTGCATGTTTGAGAAAAGCACTATACATACCTCGGCGGGAAATATGGGGTTGCGGGCCGAAGACATATAGGTCTAAGGTTGTTTCGTCCCGGCCTCTGTAGTAATGTACTATTTCTCAAACATGCAATGAAATATTGATGTTATGTTCCTTATAACAGTTATAACAGGCTGCGAAGTATGACGTTTCAGGTGCGACTAGGACAAGAGGTCGTTAATGGAATTTCATACAAATCTTGCGTGCCTAGGCCGGCAAAGTCCTCTTTTTTAATTTCCATTCCACATAAATTGTGGCACAGACACCATGACATTCTGCCACTAAAAAATAAAACTTTTTTTTGTTGTTTATTTCATTGCATGTTTGAGAAAAGCACTATACATACCTCGGCGGGAAATATGGGGTTGCCCGCCTCAGACCTATCCGACCTCGCTGCGCTCGGCCGTCTATATATGTCTTCGGCCGGCAACCCCTTACGTCCCGGCCTCTGTAGTAATGTACTATTACTCAAACACCACGAACTAACATTATTTAATCTAGCACCAGGAATCTATTGTTAAAGTTTGTCGGTATACTCCTTCCCACCCTGTATATTTTTATGTAGATCATAAAATTCAGGTGTCTATTAAAATTAGCAATTATTATAAAAAAATATGCTCCATAATTACTTGAATTGAACAAATCGTGGTAAGTGTTATAGTTAAAAATTTATTTTTTATTATAATAAACACAAAGTAGATAGGGTAGGTAAGATATAGTAGTAACTATGGGCTATAGGGTTCGCCCGCCGGCCTTGTATATTTGTTGTATATGTCGCTAAGATAGCAAGTAGGCGTAATCCAAAAATATAACAAATAATTTATATTGTGAAATGACATTTTATTTGTCAGGCTGTACCTAATTAAATTTAAATTGATTCAATGTGTACTCTCATTGCTAAGTGTAATCTTTCTTGATATATATTTGTGAACTAAAGATGGTCAGTCATTACTACCGGAGAGTAATAAATTATAAAGAATGGTAATGCCCACGAAAAACGTTACTCATTTTATTTATTACTGATTTATACGTAGGGACATATGTTCAATTAAAGTCAAGTGGTACAGAAAATAAGTAGAATTTTAATCTGTACGTATATCAATCGAGTTAAACACAGACTCTTTGTTGTTTTAAATTATAGTGATCTAATGAACAGTTTTAAACAAAACGTTCTTAATCAATAATACTCTTATAAAATTTACTACTCTCTGCTTCTACAAATAGGAACCGAGTTTATTCTGTTTTGCATGAATTTTGGAGTTATATCTCGAAAACAGGACCTTAATTGTATCACGTTAAGGTTCACTAACACAGTGTAGAAAAAGTTTTCACTGGGAGGTATTATAATATATAGTCAGTAAAGTTGCAATTTTCACACAAGATTTATATGTACCTGTTTACTTCACGCACACATTCCGGTGGTTCTGATGTTATTTAGAAATGGTTGTAAATATCCTAAAGGTTCGGCTAGAGGCAATTTCAAAGATTCAAGGAAACATTTCTAAATAAATAGCACCATTAGATTTTTTATAAAAAGACGGCTTTTCACAGTAAGTTGTAAATAATTTATGTTCGTTAAATAATTGTGATTCTCTTTTACAATGTATTGTAATTTGTATTACAAATCATTCAGTAGTTCATTCAACTAGTACCAACTGTCGTTGTCCACTGGTATTGCCAATTGTAAACTTTATTGGAAGGAAATAAAGTCTACAATTAGTCAATTACGTCTGAATTGCCTACACAAGTTTTAGAGGTGCAACTTAGAATATCATCGCTTTGAAAAACTTATTGTGTGACGGTGTCACTTGTACTCGATTGTAATGAAACGACTATCAATTTACAATAAAAAAAGCAATTAGAATATAAAGTTGCGTCTAAAGGTTGGGAGTCGATAATATTGTACTTACTAACGTAGGTAAACGCTCTGCCCAAAACGATATATATGTATGTGCTGAAGCACAAAAATCTTTAGTGGCGCCCCAAAGAATGGGGGTTTCATTTCGAATTTATTATATTAAAGTTAAGGTGTAAACATATGAATATGAACTTTTTTTGTGAATAAGAATTGTGTCACGTCGGTAATACGTTTTATTAACAGCATTATGTATGTATATTACATTTTTGGATCAAATCTTGTCTTCTTATTTATACCCAAGGCACTGGCAGTGCAATTTTTCATTACTTATAGGTAATTTACAAGTAAAATGTTTATTTCGTATTTTTTCACACATTGTACTTTATAAAATCATAGCTTGCCACTATTTAACAGCAAACTGGTTTTAAATATGCATTATTTACTACAATAAAAAAATATTCTAGTAACAACTCTTATTCGAAAGTTAATAAATCGATAATAATTGCATCAATGGCATTAACAATCTCTAAAAGAATATAGACTACATTTGTAGAGTTGTACATTACATAATATGTAATAGGTACTACGTGATGTAGTGAACACTCACAATTTCAATTGGCTATGCACTAACCTTTAACCTAATAGCATTATACCTAAAAATTTGTACGTTCATCGTAATAGACTAGACTGGAAACCTAAATCATAACACGTCATTTAAAATATTATCTATATCACTAAGCAGATCACTCTCAATATTTTCCGAATTTGTATTCTTTTGACAACTGGCGACTACATCCGGAACGTTTTTGATAAGACCCAAGTCGTAGTCGGATATCGTGATTTCGCAGTCTTCCGCGTCGTCACTAAGGTCTACTATGTCTACGGGACCGCCCGTTTTACTATTCTCTACTTCTATGACGTCATTAGACAAATCTACGTTTGTGCAGTCTGAGATATCGATACTTACTAATTGTACTTCTGAATCTGAGTCGTCAGTCTTACTGGCTACCGGCTCCTTCGCTTCGTTATTACTACTATGTCTATTCCTAATAAGTCTGGGTTTCGAGGTGGTTTCTAAGAGCTTTATTCTCTTGAATTCGTGACAGTTGTCTACCAATTCGTCTTCCTGGACCTCATAAACGTCGCTCTGCTCGGAAAAGGTTCGCTTTCTGCTGGCGTCTCCGCTGTCACTGCGTCTCTGCTCAGGCTTTGTCTGACTTGCAGGGGGCGCATTATGGTCTACTTTTTTATACACAATTGAATTACTTCTAACGACTTTGATAATTTTATCGCCGGTCGTTGTAACGGCTTCCTGGGTGGACAGTTTTCTTTTCCTCAAATTGAGTGTAATGGGCGTGCTGTGGACTATAGCCTCGCTTTTCTTTCTAGCCCTGATTTCTTCTAGGGACAGTACCTTGAAGTCGAGCGAGCTGCGGCGTTCGGTGGCCTGTTTACCTGCGATTTCGTCCAGGGAGAGTCGATCGTACTTCGTGGAGAGGTTGGTCCGAACGATTTTGCGATCTTTGGGCAGGTCGGATGGTGGCACGAGATTGTCGTAGCTGTAGTACGCGGCAGCTTCAGCCTGGATGCGCTCGAGAAGCAGCAACTCTTGCGACTGTTTGTCGCGCGGTGGCGAAGCCGCCGTCTTAGTAGGGGTAGACGATGGCGCGCTTTCGTTATCCGACTCTGCAAGAACACACAACAGCTCAGTCGGAACGTCATCAACGATTGATTTTCGTAATTAGTTTTGAAACCCGCGTTCGACTCTGTTGTGTGTTCCCGCCGGGTTCTGAAATCGGGGTTACTCAAAAATAATTACAAAAATCATATTACGAAACTTTTTTATTTACTCGTCGGTATATTAAACACAATTTGATTAAACGAAGCCAAAGTACATGTTCCAATACGAGTCACGATCGGTCCGAAAGTTAATTAGCTTAAAAGAAAGGTCTTAACACACGCGTTACTAATTAAACATATTTTGCAATTCTTATACAACGTAAGACTAAGATTAACATAACAACAACTCCTCAATACGCACGGCCAGCAGCGGCGGCCGGCGCGCCGGGTCTAGTGTAGTGTCCAGGGTTCGAACTCATCAAGTTAATTATTATCCTTGATAATTATCGTATAAGTTTTAGATAATGATCGAATAAGTATCAGATAATGATCGGATAAGTATCACCGGCGTAGGTAATATTACATATATTATTCACGTGATACACGCGAGCAATTATTTGCGTTTAAATTCTATGGCCAGTTTCTGTTATTACCGAACCATAATTATCGTGATAATTATGGTTCACTACGTGATACAGTTGTCAGGATAATAATAATTTATAATTATCCTTTCGAACCCTGATAGTGTTGCGGCCGCGCCGCCGTTTCTAGCCACTACTACTCGGCCATCCGGCTATTCTACCGTCCTCGCACAATACAATCGGTATAAAAACATCAAACTGCGCCGAGCTACGCCTAAGCCCTCCGGACTCCCTCGGACCAGGCACGGCTCGACGCGAACACTACCTACGGGACGATTTCACTTCGCGTGAAATTTTACATTTAACAGAAAAACTTTTAACATTCCAACAATTAAACTAGTGATAATTAGTCCGAATAGGACCATAAAAAACTATAACTACTCCAAGAAATCGGTTTCGTATTCAAAATAGCTGCGTTCAGGAAAATAAACCTTTTAAGTTATCTATCGCCCTTATCTGTCGCTTTTAAGATACGCAAAACACGAAAAATGTTGAACTTATACATATTTTTATTGGCAAACACAGCTCTTTCACTAGAGCATTTTTTTGTAGAAAGATTAAGAATTCACTTTGTTTTTCATCTTTCCGTTTCTTAAACTATCCCCCACCAATAGAGATTAGTATTTTATATTACTTTTAAATATTGATAATTAGTTTTATACATAAATAATGACTAGGCGTACCATGGACCATAGACAAATTATTTTAACAGTACCTATTTCATTTGTCGCTTACATTTTTGCTGTTTTTGTTTGTAATAAATATAGGAACTTTACTCTCAGTGCAAAAATATAAAACATAACGTTCCTGAGAAGGTTTACAGCAAACAATAAGCCTGAATTTCCAACGTACTGCGGAGCCAGAACATGCGGGAGTAATCGGAAGCATCAACAGTACGGGACCACTACACGCTACACACGGTCAACACTGTTAGCTTTTCGTTATATTTTACCTTCCTAACGGTATTATGATCTTAAGCACGAAAATTTTGTTATTAAATAGAGAGCACAGCAAAATAATCTGTTCCTAAGTTTCAGTCAGTAATTATGGAACTGTGCTGTCTATGTGATGTATAACTAGTTTTATTTATTATTTATTAGCTCTATCTAATGCTTTCGGTGCACAAGTACAAAGTACCGACGCGCGCGGCGCCCCAACTTCCTAAATGCTAACATACAAATGATTTAAAGGCATAAAGCTTTTTTTTTCCTTTTTTTTTCTTCGCCTATATAAATCAGTTACAATATTCGTGTATATATATTTTTATTTGTATTTTATATATTATTTATCCTATTTATTATGTATTGTTCTATTATAGACAAAGATTATTTTATTAAACGTCTATTAAAAACCCTACGCCTGCGATGTCTGCCGAGGCACGGGTCATAGGGCCCCGGCCAACACCGCCGCCTGTGATATTACTCGTTATATAACCATACGATAAATGAAAAAGCGAGAGATATTCATGTATGAATCTAATTAGCTAAGATATGAAAATGGTTATATTCCCTAATGTATTGCACATACAAAAATACCGACTCTGCTTTACCTCCGTCGTCGTTTTCGAAGTCGGACAGAGAGCTATAAATAAATCTTTCTCTGAGTAGAATACTCATTTAATGTTTGTCTATGGTGTACAAATAGAACCAAACATTGTCTATGTACCTTTCAGAAACAAATAAAACGACGCCTCAGTCGGCAGCTCAATGTAAACCTAAATAAAACATCTTGTTAAATATAACTTGGAGCCAGTCCCGCGCAAGAGCGCGCGGCTCGATCCAACTAACACTATCTCAATAAATACTATATTAATTGACTACTCAAGAAACAAATTTGAATACATTTCCTTCAATAAAAAGATATTTAATCCATCTTGTACAAACTGGGAAGACAAACAAAATAAAAAGTATTGTCTTTTTACAAGACGTCTACTAAACTAAAACAAATGATAAAAACCGCGTAAAAATATTAAAAACGATTCCCAGTTTGTAAAACACATAACAGGGGGTAGCATGGTTATGTAATGACTCTTACTATCCCACCGTCATACCATCAATTAAGATCTCTCTGCGACTTACACCTACTACTTATACATTTTCCCCAGACATAGTTTACGCATTATATTGTGGGGGTTCTGCGTAAGGTGCAAATAGTATTGCATAAGACGCTAAGAGACAACACGCGTGTTCTCGACGTGGTGTGTTGGCACTTGCTGAGGATCTAGTTTAACTCTGCGACCATCGCCCGCTCGGCGTACATTCGCTGAGCGCAATTTTCGCCGTTTCTCGACATTCCAAACACAGAATCTAAACCGACCATAGTGCCACACAGCGCTGAACTTCCTCCTAAAGCACAGTATTTAATTATAGTAAAATTAGTGAGTGAGCTTCCAAAAGTTTCTAATAATTTCATTCTTAATCCTACGCGGTAATAGAGTTTCCAATTTGAGTTTATTTTAGAGCGTACAAATATTTCATTTACGTCAACTACATCGTCATACGAAATTTTAATCATACTATTCACAATCGTCGCTATACGAAGCATTTATTGAAAACTCTAGTGCGTTTGTAACAATTATAAGTCCGAGGGACCATTGTGTCCGCCGCAAATTCCGCCGAAAACATCGACCCGACAATAATAAACAACAGGTTTTAGACTATATTTCATCCATTCTCTACGATGGGACGATGTTTTCGACATAATTTTGATAACAACAGCGTTGCCTAAGCCCCGCCGCCCGATTTGAGAGCTCCTTGAATGATGTAACTGATGTGTTATAGTTGTTACATTACATGGTAGCGCGTCGCCGCCCTAATACTATTCGTCTCTTAACGAGTTTCATAACAGCATTTGTAAAGAGACCGGTGATATTGTATATTATAAACTTAATCACCTTCATGTGTGTCTAGTCTAGTCACAATCATAATACTGTGTAGAACAACACATTTTGTATATACATAACAACACGTAGTCTTATAAACCTATTCTTAGGTAGAAGAAATCATATTTATAAATTTCTATTTATGGACTATTTCATTACATCATTGGCAATGTTTAAATACTATAACTGTAACAACTATAACCCGACGCCGGTTACAATATAATACTAACATCAATGGGAAATCACTTGAAGGATCTAGCTAACAATTGCCATACAACCATCATACTGTGGTCTAATTTATAAAAAAAAAACGTGATGGTGTTACAATAAATGAACCAACCGCTTTTTATTTTCAATTCACGTGAGGTGGAGGTATACTGTGCAAAAAAACTTGTTACCTCTTCACCTTGCGATCTGTTTCATTTACTTGAAAATTGTCTACAACTGAAAATGAGTAGTCCAACCATGGATGGACTATTATTTACATTTTATAACACATCATTTTCCAGTGATAGTCAATAGAACACCACCCATTTATGTTCATTACGCGATCCGGTAAGAAACTTCCATTTTTGTTAGCATTAAGACACAGTTACAAGAAAATACTACAGTCCCATAGTCTTTCTAATAATTAGGAAGACCATATTGCCTCTCGTACAAAATACAACCATTAACAAATCTTGCATCACAAGTAATTTTACACTTTACTTCATTCTTTAGAAGCAAAACTGACGTCTTTGCGTGACGCAGAATTTAGTTATAACTGCATCTAGCCCTACACAGACGAAGAAAAAACCGCGAGCTGTCCAGGGATTCCATTGCATGTTAAGAGATAAATATATTTAACTTCTTGAAATGCAATTTCACTCTTTGTAATTAGGACCACCGGGCACTTTAATCATTCGTTATAATAATCTTTTTTTAAATTTAGCTGGCCAATATTCAACACACTTACAGTGTAATTTTGTTAAATACTTTAATTTAATTTAATGTAAGATTCTAATATAATAGCAGAATAAATAAATTCTATTTCATGATGCTAAAGGCAATTGGAAACCCATAATTATGTTGAATGTCTTCAGGTTCAATTTACCCACAGCTAGGAATCTCACGAAACGTGAATGTGGAAGAAGCAGGGCTCAAAATTACCAAGGTAATATACTCCTTGGCAATTATCGGTTAATTATTAGATAATTATCAATGTTGTAGCTAATGCTAATAATTAATAATAATAATTTTTCCCGTCTTTCACGACAATTCGATCACCTATTTCGCTACTATTATCAAATCTATCAGTATTACATTTATTGCCCATTGAGATAATTATCAAGAAAATTATCTTCGACAGTCGGGTAGAGTCCTGGGTAAGAAAAATAATAATTAGTCCGTCAGTTAGACAATCAAAAAATATTGAATACGTATTTTTCCTTTTGTCAATCAAACTAAAAATGACAAAGTGCTAAAAAGCGCAGCACGGCGTACGCGGAACTTTACTGTGCTATTATCTTCATCATTTTTTGTTTGATAAAAAATACGTGTTCATATTTTTTGATAATCTAACCGATGGACTTATTATATAGGACACAAGTGAACCTGAAGGATTCAACGGAAGCGCCCCACGGTCCTAACGGCGCGTCTATTCGTTCCTCGGTCTCTCAAATCGTTCGTGCGGCGCTAGATACATTAGGTTTCAGTAGAGTCGCATACCGTCCTCGAAGTTGACGACGAGCGGGTCGGAGGACAGGTACTGCGCGGGCTCGTGCGCGTGCGGGTGTGTGTGCGCGTGCGCGTGCGGGTGCGGGTGCGCGTGCGGGTGTGTGTGCGTCAGGCGGCGCAGCGGCATGCCGCCGCCCAGCTCGCCGCCCGCCGGCAGCGCGTCCAGGATCGCCGGGTCCAGCACTACTGCGGGATTACCATTACCATTCAAACACCTTATATATAGTAACACACTGTAACAAGACCGATATGTTCCAAAACCTTTACAAATGAGTACATTGTTTAACGAGGGGCGTAAGTGGGAATTTGCGAACGAGAGTCTAGCAGAAGCCCAACGCCAAAAGCGGAGGGCTTTTGATGACTCGAGTTTGCAATTTCCTTACGTCCCGAGGTAATCATAATGTTTTCATCACATTTGCGAGAAAATAAATAACTCCAAGACTAACCAAAATTAAAGTACCGGCAAGTGGCTGAAAGAACCGGCCAAGTGCGAGTCGGACTCGCGCACGAAAGGTTCCGTACTATTATCTACACAACATTAGACACTTTATTATAACTTTTTTAATTTAATTTAAATAATATTATTTTTTCTCTTTTATCAGTATTAGACTAATAAGAACGCAAAATAATATCAGGTAGAATTTTGGTCAAGTGCGAGTGCGAGTCGGATATTAGGTTCCCCATACATTATGAGACCCAGCGCCTGATGAAATATTTATTTAGAATTAAATATTTATTTTATTTTGTTATTCGTATTTGTTGTTATAGCAGCGACAGAAACACATCATCTGTGAAATTTTTTAACTGTAACTATCACGGTTCATGAGATACAGTGTGGTGACAGACGGACAGACAGACACAGACGGACGCCTCCCGGTTCACAAAGTTGAATGTGAAAATGTTGAATTTGCAGCATGTTGAATGTCAAAATGTTGAATTTGCATATAGTTGAATTTTCCAAAAGTCCAAATCGCATGAAGTTGAATTTGCAGAATGTTGAATCCGAAAATGTTGAAATCGCAGAAAGTTGATTTTGCGGTATGTCGAATCCAAAAGTTGATTAAATTTGCGGTAAAGTGCAACAAAAAACATCCTTACTCTTTAGGACTAGCTTATAATAATAAACAACTTATAATGCATACACTTATATTTATATTCGAACCTTCTTTCCCTTCCCTTTTTTAAAACCCAGTTTCAATCTAATAAAATTAATC
This sequence comes from Notocelia uddmanniana, assembly GCA_905163555.1. Lineage (NCBI taxonomy): Eukaryota > Metazoa > Arthropoda > Insecta > Lepidoptera > Tortricidae > Notocelia > Notocelia uddmanniana. The sequence goes on from LR991063.1 coordinate 6,285,752, forward strand.
TTTTTAAGGAAATTTTGCGGCGATATTGTTTTTCTTTCCAGCTTCTTCAATAAGGCTGAATATTGTTTTTCGAAAAGGATGTCTCTTGTCCGCCTGTTCTTTTTAAATGGCACGAACAACGTATGTTTTTCGTTTTTTTCTGTCGTAATAAAAAGAATTAGAATAATATAATTAATACTAATAATTTTATAAGAATTCAACATCTTGCGAAACTACAACGTTATGGGAAATCATACATTTAACAATTCAACTTTGTGGGAATTCAACATTATAAGAATTCAACATCTTGGGAAACTAAAAAAAAACAGAAAGTCAACATTTTGGGAACTCAGGATTTTAGGAATTCAACATTGTGAACCGGGAGGGACGAACGGCTAGCGGAGTCTTAGTAATAGGGTCCCCGTCAAAGAATTGCAATTTTGATAGCAACTTACATATTTATATATGCATACGAACGGTGCAAGTTAAATAAAAGCTGGTAAAAACAAATCTGTTTTTAAATGAACCATTGAAAAACTGAAAAACGAGTTCGAAAGACTTTGTCATATTAAAAAAATATATACATATGTACGTATATACAGGGTGTTTGGTAACAGGATGCAAAGCCGAAAGTACGTCATAGTTTAGGCTATTTAGAACATTTGAAGTCATACATGTCTTAGACGAAGTGTGATAGTTTTTTTTATTTAAGTTTTTAGGTATTTCTGAAAAAAACTCCAAAATTTCAGACTAAATCGGCAATACTACTTCTGTTACTGTTGGAAGCATTTTTTTTTTGTTTTATTTTGTATTGTGCAATTTCTATCGTACACCATAAAACTAATTTGACATCTGCGTCTAAAGAAAAAAAAGTTTTCTTAGGATGATAAAAAAAAATAACCCTGGTTATTCAAACCGTTTTAAAACATGCTTGGCTATTGCCTTTTCATTTAAGTTATCAAGCACGACTGAAGCTGTCGTATCTTTGAAAATAAGCCTCCTAAACCAACTAGGGAGCTAAAATGTTTCACTCGTGATACTTGTGACCAATCTAATTATGATTTTGTAATAAAACATTAGTTCTGAATACTAAGTTGGCATTTGTCAGGTAAATTTGACTTCATTTTAAAGAGTGGAGGGTACTGGACAAAACTGCCACATGTAATTTTAATAAAAAAAGGCTCGTGGTGGTTTGAAACAAAAGGGGCCGAAAGCGGCAAGCCGTTTTATCTTTGAAAATAAGCTTCCTGAACTAATAAGAGGAAAAGGCCATAGTCGGGTTTCCATAGTAAGTCGGCCGTTGGATCAATTTGACTCGGGGTTTTTTTTTTGTGAGTACCTCTTATGGTGAAGAATATTTATGCCGAGTGTCAACATCCTACTAGTGACGGTTTTTGATTTATGATTTTTTGAAGTTTTTTCTACGATGTATCTTTTTTCGGGATGTATTAAAGCGATTTGTTTCAAATTTTGAAATGATGTTCTTTATTTAGATATGCATCAAGACCCAAAAAAAACTAATACTAATTGTCATATAAAAAAAAGGAAAAAAAAAGACAGTGAAGTATAGTGACACCTCTAGATTTTTTTTTTATAGTAATAGACCATCCATTGGCCTACTACTTGCGTTAATATCAAAATTTTCCAGGCGGTACCTCCTACCAAAAATCAGCAAAATGTGTGGTCAAGTTCCGTATTCAATCGGAGTTTCTCAAAATAGTATACAAACTCTTCTCTTCAGTCAGTTCTTGGATGGGTGACCGCTTTGAGTGGTTACTAACTGAGCGCTCTCGTGCTTTGGAAGTCACGTTAATCCCGGCTGCTGTCTACGACAGCAGTCGTTAAGCCAGGTTTGAGGCCTTCGGGCGGCTTGAGAACTTCTAACAGTCAAGTTGCCCACTTACTTGACAAAGGGGGGTCGAAGTTGCACCACGTCCGTAGGGAGTACCCACCGTTACCCTACACGTGACCCCTGGGTGGTGCTAAAAGTGCAACAAAAACTGGCAACCGTACTTATCTTTTCGAAGATCTCACGGTTCGTAAATAAATGCCATACGATTAAATTAAAATTAACTACGTCTCTACCTCCCTTCCCACGCCAGTCGACGATACAAAGCAGAGATATCAGAGTAAAGCAGATCCGCTCATTTAAGTTGAAAGATTTCTGTACATCTGATCTATTCTCACTAATGCACAAATCAGAAAGTTTGAGAGCGACAGACAAGTGACATCTGACACGTCTTCACCTGTCAGTGTCTCCGTCTTCATAACTAAAAATTGTACTGAACTGACGTTGGGGTGTGCTTTCAAATGGAGACAACTCGTTAGCAGCCGAAAATTAGTGTACTATTTGTCGCATTCGACTATATAAAAAATCATTTGGCTTAATAGCTCTGTGAGACAAAGGTATGAGAGGGTGGCAAAAGGAACAGGCCTGCAACGAATGTCGGTTACCTTGCCGCTGCTGCTGCCAGAAGAGTGGGACGGGAGCGGGTGCGGGAGCGGGTGCGGGCGCGGCGCCCGGGACCGGCGCCGCGGCCAGCGCCGGCGCGGGCACGCCCGCCCCCGCGCCGCACTCCGCCGCGCCTGCCGGGGCGCCCTGCAACACATATATGTTAGCTCAAGAGAAAAAAAAAACCGACTACAATTTTGTACTTGCTATGCCACAATTTGTGGTTTCCGTGAGCCAATGCTTAGTTACCTACAGAAAATACCGAAATCGGCATACGCGTGCCTATCAAATTCGAGGAGTTCTCTCGATTCCTCCTAGATCCCATCATCAGACCTTCACCAAATTTATATGGGACAACAATGTCGGGCTTCCTGCTTTGAAACAAAAAAAGAATTAACAAAATCGGCCAACGTGGTCAAGAGTTATCGGGGAACATACAATATACATACATAAAAAAAAGAACAAGCAAACGTGCAGACGAACTGAGAACCTCCTTCCTTCTATTGAAGTCGGTAATAAAATGGGTAAGTACACTTAGTATCAAGTAACTCCAAGCCTATGCTCAAAGTTACTCAGCGAGATCGAATCAGAAATAAAGGAATCCTTGGAAGAACCAATGTAACCAACATAGCCTGAAATATTGACAATATTTCATTTTTTTAAGCTGGCTTTTTTCCGATGAAATCTAAAAGTGAATAAAAAAATAAATATAACCACATTTTTAAATTCTCGAAATTATCCCAATTTCATATAAGTACAAAAATCAATTTCAAAAGTTCCTCATTCTAAAAGAGCGTAAGCGACAAGCAAGGCTTTACAACAGCACACAAAGTCATACAGAAGCACTAAGGCGAATTTACTAAAGAAAGTTGTAGTGCTGTTCTTTTTGTGCGCTGTGGCTGTCAAAATTCATACTAGTGACGTCACTACGACGATGGTAGGCTTTCTTCACATTTTCGTGAATATTTTGCAAACCAATACTGACCAATAGCTATAATAATATTTAAAAAATATTTTTGGGCTTGTCACCAAATCAACGAAATGAGTCAAGATTTCATACTACTTGGAGCAGCGCCCGTAGAACTAAACTGATGGCCAACGGGGACGAGTTTTCGAGTGGCGACCACGTACTGGACGACGCAACGTTGGAAGATGGGCTAATGACCTGTTTAAGGTTGCGGTAGTCGGCTTGATGCGGGCAGGTCTGGGGGAGGCTTATTTCCAACAACGGACGACCTTCGGGCTGAAGAGATGATGACGACTTGGTATCGAATTTCCTTACAAACTGAGCAGTTTTAATTGCTCCCACATGTAAATTTGCATCATATCACGTCTGGTCAACCAGTTGACACGGTTCTTGCAAGAAAGCCTATCAAACCATTTAATAGTCTGATAGAAGTAATTTACGTTATTCTCGCCTTCAATCTCGTATTTGGTAATACAGTTTCAACATGTTCTTGTAGAACTACGCCTTATACATATTTATGCTCGTTTTCTGTATTCAAATTCTGTAAACGACTGTACTGCTGAGTTTGTTTGGCGGTTTCTTCTCGACTAGTCTTCCTTTTCAGAAACGTTAGTAGATTTTGACTTGTAAAAGTGCCATTGTGGCCAATTTGCAAAAAGTTAATTTATATCACACACCATCTTCATTCTCCGATCGTTTTCTTCCATCATATCCTAGATAACATAGGTATTATCCCAATAGTTCGAACCTACGACGTCGAGATTGAGTCGCGTCGAGATTGACTTGCTAAACAAATACACGGGAACACCGCGAGTTTGAAAGGATAACTTTAAACAGTTTCTTCATGACAGGTTTCCCATTATAAGTCGAATTTGATACGTAAAGTGAGTTTGCATCAACCAAACTTGACTGATCGTAAACAAGTTTTAACCCTTCCGATACCAAAAACACATATCCGCTCCGCACCATCGGTTGAACGTCAACGACGGATAATATTTATCGGTCACAGTGTGCGGTTCGATATTTATCCACCTACAAGAATTTCTATAGGGTTCAACTTCGTGTTTGACATTCCGATATCATGGCGTGAGTGACAGCTTTTATATTTGACAGAGCGTTGGAAAGTTTAAAGAACTAAGACTGAGACTAGTCTAAGCCTAGGCTGAGGGAAGTGCTTAGCAAGTATCAACTTACAGAGATAGGCTGAGGGATGGGCTGACTGGGCGCGATGCCGTCGGTGCGCGCATCGGGGTTCTTGTGCATGAACGGGCAGTGCTTCTTGCGGCAGCCACCCGGCTGATTCTCCCAGTAGCACGGGATCTGCTTGCGGTTTTTCTGCAATCACAACATGTTTTTGAAACGACGCTGTGTAGGTAAAAAAACTTAAGCCCCAGTTCTATGTAGTTGTGACGAGTTAGAATAGCCATTTGTATTGCTTGTGTAGTTGTGTTACATAAATATGCTTTTTGGACACGCTACAACTACATACAAGTGGGGCTTCAATTAAATATTTATAAATATTTATTAAGCGTTAAGTTTTCGATACTTGCATCCTACCAGTACTATCCTACGGTTGCCAAACATGGGCACTTACTAAAAAGCAGCTAAGCAAACTAAATGTCTGTCAACACTTGATGGAGCAAAGCATGGCAGGGGGCGAGTGGATGATATTAGGAAAGAAACAAAAGTAGAAGACATAACTGTAAAGATTAAGAAACTTAAATGGAAGTGGACGGGACATATGTATGATGAGAGGAAAGAACAAATGGAGTCGGGCTGCTACACCATGGTACCCAAGGGACAAAAAGAGGTAAAGACGACAATATAAAAGATGGGTGGACAAAATTGTCCAAGTAGCTGGGAGAACCTGGACAAGACTCGCAACCGACCGGCACGAATGGAGAATGTTGGAGGAGGCCTTTGCCAAAAGGCAAACAGACTAACTAACAACAGATCTACTCTTCCTACTATTACTCTTGGAAAACGAAATGTCTGAATAAAAGGCTATTATTATTATTATATTACACACCAATCAGTATGGACACCAATACAGCAAACTTGTAACACTACCAATGCCTATATTTTGAATTACATATGTAAAATCAACTAACTAAATGTTGATAAAAAAGAAACTTGAAAATACTAGTAATTTTATCAGCTACCACTTATAATTGTGCATGACCCTAAAAATTTTACGTTTACTAACAATTTTAACGAGAAAGATAAGCTCTGTAGCACTAAAACCAGTTTATAAACTTCTTAAAAGTATTATTTCTATTGTTAACAGCTCAGTGATATTAAGCTATTGGGGTATCCAAGACCGACACAATATACAAGATTAAAATTGACTACAAATAGATTGATCGATTCTTGTAACTTTTGGTGGATTGATCTCTTTGTAGTTGAATGTACTGCTTTCCGATAGCAAATGACCTGGTTACTACAGAAAATAGCTTAGCAAGTTGCTTTATATGGGCCGATGATTTGTGGAGTTCCGTTGATTCCTAAGGGAACCCATACTCGGCTTCAGTTCCGCATCATAAGTTCCACTTCAAAATGTGTATTTTGACGTGTATTCGTTGCTACGTTACCGAATTTTCATCGGAATCTGTGAAGTTACTAGAGGAGTTCCATATATCATCTGTGGTCATCATCACCAGTTCCGCTTCATCAAATTTTTGGTTTCCGAGAGCAAATGCATAGTTAACTACAGGAAATACCGAAATCGCCATACGCGTGACTATCAAATTTAAGGAGTTCTCTTGATTCCTCCTGGATCCCATCATCAGAACTACACCAAATAAATTTATACCCCTTTCAGGCCGGAAAAACAGCACTGAGCTAACGCATAATGAAGTATATTGTTATATGTTTTTGATTTGACAATTAGTTCTAATCAACAGCACAATTCGAAGGGGTGAGGGTACCTTGTTTGAAACGAAAAAAGAATACGAAAATCGGCCAACGCGGTCAAGAGGGATTATCAGGGAACATACATACAGAAAAAAAGGGCAAACATGCAGACAAACTGAGAACCTCCTTCCTTCTATTGAAATTAGATAATAAGTTCAAATTTCAAATGTGTGGATCGTTACATTACTAACTATAAAACGTGTTAAAGCTGCCTAAGGGTGGTATTCCACTCGTCCAATATCTTTGTCAAATCTTTGAGCAAAGTTCTTTGACAGAGGCCCATTCCACTCATCCAATATCTTTGTCCAAGTTTTAATTTTTTCATGCGTAGCCATATTGATTTAACTGTCGTCGGAATCTTTGATCAAATATGTCGGGGTCCCATCCAAGTTTGATGAAATCATCCAATTTCTTTGATCAAAGATATTGGACAAAGATATTGGATGAGTTTAATACAGGGTGGTATTCTACTCATCCAATATCTTTGTCAAATCTTTGATCAAAGTTCTTTGACAGAGGCCCATTCCACTCATCCAATATCTTTGTCCAAGTTTTATTTTTTTTCATGCGTAGCCATATTGATTTACTGTCATCGGAATCTTTGGTCAAATATGTCGGGGTCCCATCCAAGTTTGATGGAATCATCCAATTTCTTTGATCAAAGATGTTGGACAAAGATATTGGATGAGTTTAATATGGGGTGGTATTCTACTCATCCAATATCTTTGTCAAATCATTGATCAAAGTTCTTTGACCCATTCCACTCCACTCATCCAATATCTTTGTCCAAGGTTTTTTTTTATGCGTACCCATATTACTGATTGGTTGGTTTTATTTCACTACACGCACCGCACACACTACATTTTATTAATTCATTATCGAAAGCATATTGTAGCACACACGACTACATGAACGATAAAACACCGTGGGACTACTTGTGACTGAAATATTAATGAATTAATCATTATGGCATAAGATATTAATATATTATTATTTTCTTTTGACATTTTGATTTTATTCTAGAAACTGTCTAGATTTCTATTTTTTATACTTTATTATTATTGTTATTTATGTTTTAACGATCCTATTGTGAATTTTACTTCATATTTATTTCTTATTTTGACATGCCTACAACAATACAATATTTGTTTAAAAAAAAATAATAGCATAAATAAATTGCTCTAAATAATTAATTAATATAAACAGTGTGGGAATGAGTATACCGACAGATTTTAACCAACGATTCTAGCGCCTATTTGGACAAAAAAAAGTAATATAAACATTGCTGGATAAAGCCTAATTTTCGAGATATTAAGTTTATTCAGTAATTAACAAGTTAATAAATCTCAAGGGTAACATGCCTTAATTATGTGACGTCACCACACACACAAGCGCAATACGGAAGTGGTAATATCAGTCTAACCTGACATCTGCCATAATTTTGACTACGAATATTTTAAAAATAAAAGTTGAGTTTAAACAGCAAAAAGTTTTCATTAGGTATTGAGAGAAATGAATGTAAATGTCTAATGGTAGATAGCGATTGCTGTGTACCAAACTAAGATACAATTAGACACTTATACTTTTACGTAAGATATCTTTATTCAGAATCAGTAATACTCAAAGTGATCAACTTATTATTACTAGTTTGGTTTTTAGTTTTACTTCTGTTCTCTACCAACGAAACTTTTTTTTTGGTGAATAACGTACTGGCCATTAACCAGATTTTAAAACGTCGGGAGTCGTTCGTGAAGTGTGAAGTTTTCTTTATCTATTACTCTTTAGACTAAGGTTTCGTGCACTAGAAAGTACTATGTATGTTAATACATGTTATAACTGATGATTCGAAAGTCCTTGTTGCTAGAGAAGAAAAACTAAACATTAAAATTAAGAGAAAAAGAAGCAGATCTGAAAGATCTCTCAAGCTGAAAACCCTGCAAATAAAAGTTTTTATCTATCTATCAGATTTACACTACAAGCGTCTGTGTACTTGCCGATCGGAGGAAAATCTCTTCTCACACTTAAAATAATATTTTACTAATAAGTTATTAGCCTACAAATGATAATTAAACCAATATGCCATACATATGACATGTGGTATAGAACTATGGGGAACTGCCAGTAACTCGAACCTTGAGATACTGCAAAGGTTCCAGAAAAATATCCTAAGGGCTATCTCACTCACACCATGGTTTGCAAGAAATACAGAGATGAAGTTAACAGATATTGTGTCAAATACAAAGAAGCTTCACAAGCACACAAACGAACTCGCCAGGGACCTGGTTAATGTAAATGACAGCATGACAAGATGGCAGATACTGCAGCTAGACCAGAGATTAGTACTCTAGTGAGTAGATGGTGAACTCTTCTGAAGTTAAGAGGGAGTGTTCAATTGAATACTTCTTGAAACACTGGACAAAGTAACAAAATCTGATTTACGGCTAAGCAGCCGATTGCTGATAAAAAAAGGCAGCAAAAAAATTTAAGGAAAGCATTCTGCAGAAACCTGTCTGTGTCTCATCCCAACAAAGTCTAGTTTTCTCTCTGGATTAAGTGGCATTAGATGGCAGTGGCTTCTGTAAAAACTAGTGCCCATGGCAAATCTTGGGATTGGATGAAAAGACGGATACTGGAGTATTTGAGGATAGAACAGGAAAAATACTCGGAGGATGATGCTTGGTTTTAATTTCCACTAATGATTAGTTCTTACTGATTAAATTAGTGAGCTAAGCTAATGTAAGTAATGTATAATTTACTGCAAACACAAACAAGTACTGCTTTAAAATGTTACTTGCTCAACACTTGATTGGTTTAACCTTGTTGTGTGGAAAGCCCCAAATTGATGTAATTTACTAATCTGAGGCAAGTTTCAATTGAACCATTTGAACCACTGGTTTTTCCACCAAATGTTTTATCTATTTATCACAGACTAGCTGTTGCACGGGACTTCGTCCGCGTCCCCTATTGGTCGCAGCGTGATGTTATATAGCCTAAAGCCTTGCTCGATAAATGGACTATCCAACACAAAATCATTTTTTCAATTCAAACCAGTAGTTCCTGAGATTAGCTCGTTCAAACAAACAAACAAACTCTTCAGCTTTATAATATTAGTATAGATAAATAAGGCAAGGCTGAGTGCATAAATATGTAATACATGTAACTGAAAACTGCTTATTACTTAGATTAACAAAGAAAATTATTTCTAGGAATCAACTAAACAAAATCGTATTCTTATCAAATTCTGTCAGATTCTAATATTCACTATTTGATAGAACTAAGCCAGTAGTATTTTTACAATCTGTTATGATCAGTAAGTGAATAATAAAACTAAAATCACAATGTGAATAATAAAACTCTACTATATGGTTGAAAATAATAGGTAATAGGTGGTTTGGTAAATAGTTACATAAACATTTAAAAAGCAGCCTCTTCTGACCTGCATGTTGTAACTTACCCTGAGCTCCATGTGGCGGAGTTTGCACCGTTTGTCCATGCACTTGCCCTGCTGCCACGCCGAGCACATGGTCTCGCAGCCCAGGGCCGACGGCTCATGCCGGAACACACAGTTGTCCCCCTGACACATTATGTAATATTTAACATCATTATCTAATCAGCCAACAAAATATCTTGTAGTCATAATTATCACTTAATATCTGTAATTACTCAACACATTTGCAAAAAGTATGTTCACTGTTTATTGATTGATATTACAAAAAGCAATAAAGATCAGATAGGAACTTGAGATGATGTTGTCTAATATTCTGTTATTACACGAAAATATATCGATAAAACTCCGACATTTAAGCCGAAATTCGAACTTCAGTTGTTTGGAAGATGATAGGCCAGGATTACCTACCCTACACTATAAAAAAATAACAGAGAACCAGCGAAATTACTCACCTTGGTACATGTGGAATAGTAATAGAAATAACAATCGTTGAATTTTCTTGGGGACTCCATGGTGTACTCTTCCGACGAAGGTCTGCAAATTATGCGAACACCATGTACCTAATGCCGACACACGAAAACAAAAGTTATTTAATTGACACAAACGAATCTATTATACGCCACAAATAATTAAAACGAGTTTGATTTGAAGGTAACACGTGGAATTAGCCTACAAAATTGGATTTTTTTGAGAATTTTCCATTTTGACAATTCGTAGAGCACGTCGCGGCTAAACAAGTTCCAAATTAAAAAGTTACAATACATCGACCCATATCTAAACAAGTTACTCACCGTGCACTGGTTGAACTAAAATTAATTAAATTAAAACAAATATCTACACAACCGAGCTATCTAACACAAAATAATACGAAAGTCAAGTCACTATTGGAAAGACGTGTAGATATGGCGGACTTTCATTGCATATCCACCCACAGACTTTTTTTCATTCGTATCTATTCATTCCTTCATTACGGTTGTCTATGAATATTCTATCTATTGAATGATAGAGTTGTACACGGTATAAATTCCCAATATCGATAGAATTTTTTGATGTAAACACAGGTCACACGTCTGCACAAGAAATTATTTATAATTAAAGGAATTTTCAAGTCTCTTTTACATTCCAAAAACAGCCGGTTCAAGTTCTTATATGATCAAAATGTTATAAAAACTTATAAGTTCCATGATAGAAGGAATATTGTAGAGTGTGAATATCGATGTATATTGTTGTGTACAACACCAAAACTATCATAGACTTGAAATCTTCGGCTCCTTTTTTTTAAACCCGATTTACACGGCCAGATTTATGACTACGGATTTACTTAATGGGGTCTGTTACACGGATATTTTTGTCACAATACAGGTGTGTCTATATTATCGCGCTTTTCAACCTTGTTTGGATTTTGCGTCAATATTCATTAATATGCACGTGATACGGATCGTGATATGAGTGTATCGCGTAATAATAATAACCGTGTAACAGACCCCGTTCTGTTTTCGCGCATTTCACTTGGCTTCGCGTAATCGTGTTGCGTATTAATTTCACTTTCTTTTGCAATATCAAAGAAAAAATGCAATACAAATATTTGCACAAATACATGCCATACGAATATTTGCACAAATACAGCCAACTGAAAAGAACATTAGAAGATCCACAAGAAACGGAAAATAAAGCTAAATTGAAAACTTGTCTAAACAGTTAACGCTTACAATAAACACCTCTATGGCATTGTCGTAATCGTTTATTTGCCTGAGCCCTAGCGCGATAACTTATAGGGACCTTTCTACGGTTAACATTATCACAATAATGGGGTGTCAATAATATCACAGTATTTAAAAATTGTATGGTTTTTTCTTGGATATTCACGTGATACGGATCGTGATATGAGTTATAGCAAGATAATAATTACCATGTAAAAGGCCCCATACAGTTCCGTTTTATGTGACGTTTCAATACAATTCGGCCACATAACGTGACGGTATAAGCTATCATGCTCGCTGGGCAGTCGTGTTATTATTTGATGGTTTCATTCCAAATTATTGATAGCGTTTGATACTAGCTAGAAAAGACAAAATGCATTTTTTTAAGCGACGCAATTTTGTTATGGACTTAATTGTGTCTACATTTAATTGATTCCTTTGTGTTACGAAAGTTACGCATATACATTATAATATACCTAATTTACAATTTTTTTGCAATTCACCCATATGTATCACGTGAATATTGAAGCCATATTGAAACAATTTTGAAAACCGCGATAATATTGACATCCCAGTATAGTGACAATATTATTCATTTAAAGGGCCCGATTAAGGCACCATAGTACATTTCAAATTGCTTTCTTTAGAACGATATGGCATCTGCCTAGCTAGCAAAATAACTTTTAACATCACGTTATATGTTTAAAATGTACTGAAACGTCACATAAAATGTGACGATTAATATTACGCGATACACTCATATCATGATACGTATCTCGTAAATGTAGAAGGAAAATCCATACAATGTCGAAAACCACGATAATATTGACATCCCAGTATTGTGATAATAATAACAGTGTAAAAGGCCTGGCTATAGGTCTGTGAGTTTGACTTTAACTCTACGAGTAGGGAGAGGGTTTGGGGGGGGGAGAGAGTATGAAAATCTGCTATGGGAAGCGGAGAGCGGGAGAGAGATTTGCAAGGCGGAATTTGCACTCGCGTCTTTCTTGTGGCGGGGGAGTGCTAGTGGGGGGGAGGAGCCGCGCTCTAATGGGACGCTTCGGGCCTTCGGCCCTACGCGGAGCTCGGCCTTCGGCCTCGCTACGCCTTGCCGCTAACCTTCGGGCCTTCGGCCCTCAGGTTAGCTTGTAAAACACTTTGGGATAGTGAGTCGAGAGCGCGCTCTAATGGGACGCTTCGGGCCTTCGGCCCTACGCGGAGCTCGGCCTTCGGCCTCGCTTGCCTTGCCGCTCACCTTCGGGCCTTCGGCCCTCAGGTTCGCTTGTAAAACACTTAGGAATAGGGGTTGGACCGCGTGGGCTCGCCCTCGGGCTCGCGCGGAGAGCGCGCTCTAATGGGACGCTTCGGGCCTTCGGCCCTACGCGGAGCTCGGCCTTCGGCCTCGCTTGCCTTGCCGCTCACCTTCGGGCCTTCGGCCCTCAGGTTCGCTTGTAAGACAGTTGGAAGTTGGGGTTGGACCGCGTGGGCTCGCCCTTCGGGCCCACGGCCCTCGGGCTCGCGCGGAGAGCGCGCCCTAATGGGACGCTTCGGGCCTTCGGCCCTACGCGGAGCTCGGCCTTCGGCCTCGCTTGCCTTGCCGCTCACCTTCGGGCCTTCGGCCCTCAGGTTCGCTTGTAAGATACTATGGGTAATACAAGTGCTTGGGCAACCCTTTTCTCACGGAGCTCGGCCTTCGGCCTCGCAAAATTACTGGGGGGGGGGCACGCCTGGACACTCGAAGTGAGGCTCCGGGCCTTCGGCCCTCCGCCGAGCTCGGCCTGCGGCCTCGCAGCCTGAAGCTCGCCCTTCGGGCTCGCTTAACACAGTGTTTATATTGGATTTTCTGTAGTTTTTCCCTCCTGCGGCTCGGCCTTCGGCCTCGCCCAAAATTTGAGGGGGGGGACATGCCTGGCCACTCTTATGGAGGCTCCGGGCCTTCGGCCCTCCGCCGGGCTCGGCCTGCGGCCTCGCAGCCTGAAGCTCGCCCTTCGGGCTCGCAAAAATTACTCGAAAATTGTTTTGCCCCTGACGGCCGCCATCTTGGATTTTTTCAATTTTTTTTTTCTTTTATATAATCTTGGGCCCCCCACATCCCCGCATGCCAAATCTTAGCGCGCTCGGACCATTTTGAAATTTGGCCAAAAAAAAAAATTTTTGAATTGGACAAAAAAAATTTTTTTTTCAATTCCGCTGGCGAGGCTCTATGACATTTGGTCAAGCACTATATACCCATCTCTTTCCGTTTTCGAGTTGGAAATTTTCAAAAAATTCTCCATACAAATTTTTTTTTTGAGCTAGAAAAAAAAATTTTTGGTTTTTGGAATCTGGGGACCCATATCTCCCTACATACCAAATTTCAGCTCTCTACGACCATTTTGACTTTTTTGGCCAAAAAAAATGGCCACTTTTGGCCAAAAAAATATCGGCATGAAAAACTGCCAGCAGTTCCCTATGACATTTGGTCGAGCACCTATGGGCCAACTCCTCCCGTTTTGGCAGGCAGGTCATCAACTTTTTCGTTTCGCCAAAATGTCCAAATGTCAGATTTTTCTGGATATCACGAGACCATTCCCTACACGTCCATATAGTTTTTAGTTCCACTTGCACCCTCCTTCCCGGAGAACAACTATATGAATGAGAAATGAGTGGTAATGCAGCTTTATATAGCGACGCAATTTTGTTATGGACTTAATTGTGTCTACATTTAATTGATTCCTTTGTGTTACGAAAGTTACGCATATACATTATAATATACCTAATTTACAATTTTTTTGCAATTCACCCATATGTATCACGTGAATATTGAAGCCATATTGAAACAATTTTGAAAACCGCGATAATATTGACATCCCAGTATAGTGACAATATTATTCATTTAAAGGGCCCGATTAAGGCACCATAGTACATTTCAAATTGCTTTCTTTAGAACGATATGGCATCTGCCTAGCTAGCAAAATAACTTTTAACATCACGTTATATGTTTAAAATGTACTGAAACGTCACATAAAATGTGACGATTAATATTACGCGATACACTCATATCATGATACGTATCTCGTAAATGTAGAAGGAAAATCCATACAATGTCGAAAACCACGATAATATTGACATCCCAGTATTGTGATAATAATAACAGTGTAAAAGGTCCCATTAGCTACCGAACCGTCAGCACCATATAGTACGTAGCATCCAAAGTGGCCAAATAGTTTGGTGCGCCATAAATTTTGTATGGTGTTTCGAACTAGGCCACTTTGGCTACTACGTACTATGACGCTGACTACTAGCTGGGCTGAGATCAAAATATATTCATAAGTAGTTTTTGGCCGAGATCCCTGTACAATTTTGAATTATTGTAGAACGTAGTGATTATAATATTCTACATACATAAATAATCACATCTGTTTCCCAGAAGGGTAGGCAGAGATCACGGATTTCCTTTTGCTACGATCCTGGCATAGAACTTTCGCTTCATGACCTCTCATAACATTCTTCATGCATGCGCGTCGATTTAGGATACTCTTGTCAGCGACGGTCTCGTGTCTCCCCCGACGGTCCCCCTTGGGGAAACATCAGAAATACTCCAGTCCTATTGTCTCCCTTTTGTAGGGGAGATAACAGAACTTGCTTCTAAATAATATTTCAAGTACTCGTGCATCCCCTATCAACTATCATGCTTATAGGCTTGTGACGACCTGTTTAGCCTAGTTGGTAGTGACACTGCCTCCGAAGCTAGAGGTCCCGGGTTCGAATCCCGGCCAAGGCATTATTTGTGCATTTAGCACGGATTTTGTTCTTGGGTCTTGGATGTTCTCTATGTATTTAAGTATGTATTTATCTATATAAGTATGTATATCGTCGCCTAGTACCCATAGTACAAGCTTTGCTTAGTTTGGGACTAGGTCGATTTGTGTAAGATTGTCCCCTAACATTTATTTATATTTATTTATTTATTATTATTATAGGTAGGTTAGGTTCATTAGGTAGCTTCAGCCCGGCTAGTATGATAGTTTATACCAAAGAATATAATACTGACTAATGAGGTCTATACCGTCACGGTTTATGTGACGTTTCAGTACATTTCGCTTAAAACTTTGCCGCGTCATATCTTGAATTTCTCCTTAATCTGAGCTTTTTTAGATTTCGAAGGATTAATGTAAGCTGACAGGGAATGCATGAGTACTTCAAAAATAATTGAAAACCTAGTGCTGATGTCTCCCCCAGCAAGAGACAACAGTACTATAAGATTCCTGTTGTCTCCCGCAGCGGGTCCATCGGGGAGACACGAGACCGAAGGGTTCTTGACCTGGCCTTTCTCAGATTTGGTCGGAGTCCGTTCGCCGAGGCCTTCCTCTTCCATATTCTATTTGTTATAATCTCTTAGGTTTGAAGGCTATTGGCTATGTGCACGTCAGAAACGTTAAACGTCATGGGTCCCGGGGCAATGTCAAACTCAGAGCTGTCAAATAATAACACATTTGACTGAAATAAATAAGAAAATAAATACAAACGAAACGAATCGTAGGAAACCAATAGGAAACGTCGAAGTAAATTTGACATATATGTCCCCGGAAATTGCACATTTCTGCCATGGTGTGCGCTGCGATCGCTTAGTTTACCCCCACCACCTACTTCGCACATAGCCAATATTATAAATTTATAAATTGTACAGAATAATTGTCATGTACCCGAGCAATTTTAATGCCGTAGCCACATCATGGGCCATGGTGGCCAACGTACAGGATGCAGTGGAATGAGATGAAATTATACGTCTTCCTTTAACGCATAACAAGCCATCCCATTGTGATCCGGCATAAAAGCACTATATTTTTCGGTTTATAATTTGCTGTTTTGTTGGTTTTATAAACACGCGCTCATTCTAGAACAAACAAAACAATAAACACATGAAATCAAACAACTATCCAATGTCGTATGAACATTATAATTATTAATCATGATTTTAATACATTAATTTACATGTAATAAATAAATGCTCGTAATTAATTAATGAAGTCAAAACCTTTAAAAACAATAAACTAGAATACAACCGCTAAACTACGAAAACATAAAAGCAAGGCTTACAATATTAACATGCCTTCAGTTTAGGACACAAAAAATAAGTTTAAAGCACTAGTTATACAGGACGCTGTGTTCTCTATAAGCTGCATTTATTGCCCTGACAGCTAGTGAGTTGCGCATAAATTCATTTCACATAAGTGTTCGTTTATTAGGCCTTCGCCGATTTCAATAGACGACAGTGCCGTTGGAAATGTATATCATTGTTGCCCGTCTATCCAATGTAAACGCCATAATTTGCGCCCGAAACGAAACATACACTATTTAGTCTTGTGAGTTGCAACTTGGTTGAGCCGTAACGGCTGAACAAAGGCTGGTGGTCTACTCCCAAATTCTAAATACGAACTTCGTATGGTGCCGTCCCTTTCATTCTCCTGTCATACACTAATGAGTGAAAGGGACGGCACCATACGAAGTTCGGATTTCTAATTTCGAAGTGACCACCTGGTCTTTTATGGCTTAGCTTAAGCAGGCGCGGCTCACTCCGTGACCTCATCGCGCCACTGCAAGTACATGTCGGCCTAGCGCTAAGGGCCCGCCCCCGAAAGAGCGCGTTGCGTGCGATAGATGCTAAACAGGGGAATTGTTAGCGGTGGGCCTTCTGTGCGTAGTGCTATTACTTATTCTTTGGCCTAAGTTACCCACAACACACTAGCCTTTATAAAAGACATTTAACAGGCAAATAATAACGCATTCCAATCTGAGACCGACAATTCTATATTAGCTAAAACACGTGATAATAATGAAAATATATGAAACAGTAATTCAACTAAGCCTAAGTGGTCTATTCGAAAACGATGCCGAGCCAGTATTTTACGGCCCAAACTAATAACTTCAATAACAAATAGTACAATTTAACGTCTTACAGCCGCTATCAAATATATCAGAGCAATCAAGGTGTTTATAAATAACTGAACACGACTCTATTGTCATGGAGCTAGAGTTCATATTTGGATGTTTTTAGCAACCTGAAGTGTCCAGATGTTTAATGGCGTCTGTATATGGGGAACTATAGTGTAAAGATGATGAATGAAGAATGAGATATGAATAATTTGTACATCGAACCAATACTGGAGTGGGAATGTTTTAGTCTATTATAATGTAGACCTACTTTCAGTCACAAGTCGCAATATTACTAAAATAGGAACATTTTAACACTGTTATTCCAAACAAATAACGAATAGCACTGGTAGCATGATCGCTTATGTCCAACATAAAAAAATTCACAGTATGTTTTATGTAAACACTTGATTCTACACAAAACAAGTAAAAATAAAGACAAATTCGGTTATATGTACAGGCGAACATATGCAATTATGGGATCTCTTCCAGTTAACCTTGATCAAATGTTTGTATGGGAATAGCTACAATCAGAGCAACACAAAATACCACACACAGTAGAGAAGAGAAGAAGGAGAGTCAAAGTACGACATAGTTGCAGAGCACTTGAAAGTTTCCATACTAATTAAAAGCTATGTAGTCACCGTTTTGTAGTCCCGTTGTATGGAAAACCGAGTAAGTCTAAAACAGCATTTGGACGTGAAATATTGCGTTATGGTTCACAGTTGGCATACTATTTATTGTTTATTAAGACATTAGAAGCCTGATGGTAGTTCACAATTTAGTTTTAAAAAATAAAATAAAATACATATTTTTTCGAGTCGTCATCACACGCATAACATAACCATATAAATCTTTTAAGATTTTGATCATGTTGTTTGATTAACTTTTTGTTTTTTTTAATACCACGTCGGTGGCAAACAAGCGTACGGCCCGCCTGATGGTAAGCGGTCACCGCAGCCTATGTTGTTCTAATTTTATCGTTTATTATCCATATATCCACACTATTTATATTGAATATTATGAAAAATATTATTATTGTAACATGACAAGATACCCTATTTTACTTATTGTAACTAAAAGGACGAAGGCGTTGTTGGACTATGCTCCAGCGTATAAACTATTATGCTAGCTAGGATGTAACGCCTATAAATTATAAAGATTGCCAGTCGGCCGTCGTTTCACTAGACGAGTCTGTATGGGCAGGCCCACTGTGGTATATTTAGTATAGCGCCAAGTCCTAGCTTATTCGACATCGATTTGAAACTACATATTGAATATTAACCCTATTAATAATATTGTGACTTGTTATCAAGACTGGGGTGATATTATTTTAAGTAAAATAAACTACAACACTAGGGCCTCATCGCAGCTTAACCAAGTTTTTTTACAAACCTACTGGATGACCTCTACTCGATTTAACTCATACGATAAACCATAACATTGAGTATTGGGTTTAACACATTAACTCGAAAACAGTCTTAGAAAATTCAAAAACACTCAAATAAATCTAGACCAGGAAGTAAGACAAGGATCACAATATATCAACATTAAACAATAATAAGTCCTACCATAGCGATCAATTATTGGTTGTGTTAAGGATTCCTGATCAAGATGCAACATACATAACAATGTCAATATAAGAATATGCATTAAATGTCAATAATAGTCTTCATGCGAGATGAAAACTACATTGATCATGATATCATAAACATACAAAATTATAGCAATATAGTGAATGAAGTTATGGACGATCACACCGAACGGCTGGAGTCGGCGCGCACCCCACAAGAGTCAAAGGAATTCGAACCCTCCATTGAGAAGTTAGATTTCATATTTGAATGGGTTACGCGCCCGGCTCTGTCGGTGCCGTTTGGATACGAAGCCTAGCTGCAGTATGGAGGGTTCGAATTCCTTTGACTGTGGTGGCGTGCGCGCCGACTCCGCCCGTTTGGTGTGAATCGTCCATTAGTCTATACTAGGATTATTGTGTTTTGGCTAGTTTTACAAGTCTACTAGGTTGATACAATGGTTATAAAATTAGTAAACATTTTAAATATTTCATTTATACACAGGCTAATTTTATCTATCGTAGTAATTTCGAACTTCTTATAGTCACCAAATACACGATTTTAACAGATTTCTATACTTAGAATGAAATAATGAACATGATATTGAAATTTTACGATACAAATTTCTGTTACAATCACAACTGGGGCATTTTGAAGTGCAAACTAGTGTGCAGTGAACCAGTCACTTCTATAACATACACAAGACACAATGGTAAACAACCTATGCTTTAAAAATAAGTCTCACATATTTCGACTATGATTAGAAGCAATGTTTAAAATCATTCGTCATTTTAAAGATAACTGCCACACCGACTTCCAGGCAAGATTTTGTTGGTTAAGACCATATTACTGGCACAGTCAATACGAAAAGTATCTACAGTCGACTACAACTACATGGATCCACCCAAAGTTACAAAAATAAGTATCCAAGATCATAACTTTAAGGGTCCCCCGCATGCTCGCCATAGTTAGGCTCTATTCTTTTTCTATTACATTTTCTAGCAACATAAACTAATTTCCGACCTAGATATGGCGGCTCCCATTGTGTATACAAAGTTTCATGTTATTTCTGCACGGCGTTTTAAAATTAAAGCGAAACTACGTTTGTATGGAGAACTGAGCGTCCTGCTTAAATCATTAAAGACACGGATACATATCTTTGTAACGTTGGGTGGATCGATCTCTTTGTAGTCGACTGTACACAAAAATTTCAAATTCATCACTTATAACAAGGTCAAAAACTGCATACACATTTTAAACCTCGACTGCACTTATTAGTTTCATGGACAATTCATTTTCAAAGGAAAATTACCCGTATTCCGCATGTCTGAAGCACATTTTACCCTGTATATGCAGTAATCCGTGTCATACGAAACCGGGCTCATATACTCATGGACGCCATTTCCAATTCCAAACACATAGGCCGTTGTTATAAACAATTTTAATACTAGAGTCGATAGGAACTAACATAAGAAATGAGGCGCGGGAGACATCTGATATTTAGTTATTGTGAAGATTGACAACAATTTTGGATGCCTTTTAACGTGTTTTGATATTTCAACGTTAAAATTTATTTCTTTAGATATTATGAAGGCAATACGAAATAGTTCACTATTGTCATTCCGGATGCGTTTTTATGAATAGTCCATTAACCTTTAACACGCTAATATATACTAATCTCTAGAACGTTATCCGATTTGTTTCAATGATTGCTAGAAGTTTTTTAGCCGCCTTATCGGGTTATTTGCCAAATATCCGCGCCTCGCGTAGCGTTAGAGAGCGCTGCATCCGCAAGTAAACACGCTTTGTTTATATTCATAGAAGCTTAACGCTTTACGTTACTCTTCGCATCGCGTCGTGCAATCAAGGCATATTACATTTATAGCGCTTGACAGTTCGTCTCAAGCCGTAACCGAAACAAATCCAATATTTATCGCTGGGAATTGATGATATGGCGTGTTGTGCCTTTAAAGGTTTTGCCAGGATGGTGGGTGCTGCCATGATACGTCCTTATCTCTTGGAGGAGCTCTTGATCTGTTGAAGTTTCAGCCGGAGGGCGTCCACGGCCGCTTCGTTCTTCTGCGACATCTGTTGCGTTGAGTGAAGCTGGAATAGAAGGAATAGTTATTACCGACTTCAACAGAAGGAAGGACGTTCTCAGTTTGTCTGCATGTTTGCTTATTTTTTTTATGTATTCCCCGATAACTCTTGACCACGTTGGTCGATTTTGATAATTCTTTTTTTGGTTTCAAGTATTACTGTATTACCTGTAGGTAACCAAGCATTGGCTCACGGAAACCACAAATTGTGGCATAGCAAGTAATTTGGAAGCGGTTATTTTTTTTGGTATAAATTATTTTAGACTTGTTTGTTAATTTTTTACAAGCCTTTATCGTATGTATGCAGTAAATTAGTAAAGTTGTCCTCAATTTGACTTGAAATTTGGCATGTTTATGTAAGTACGGTGACAATGCAATATTATGGTAGAGTCAGCGTACACCATATATTTTGTATGACGCTGACTGTACCACCGACCTGATCTGAAAATAATTTTTCATTTCATTTCATAGCAACTCCTAAACTACACAAGATAAACCAGTCATGTTTGGGTTCAATGGAACCCTCTTAAAGAGTTGTCAAAAACTATGCAAAAAATACAGCCGGCAATAAAGCTAAATTGTAGCTAAAGTGAAATTTTCGACAGAAAATAGTACCCAGGCCAGGCGAAAAAATCGTTAGTCATTTCCTCCCACACGAAAACTTGTACCACAACACACAGTAAAACCAATTTACTGCGGCTCAATGCATTTTGAGCATTAACTTGGCAGTTTTCTATGCAGTATGTTATAATACCATAAAAGCTGTTGGATATTTAAGAAAACTGCCAAGTTAAAGCTCAAAATGCATTAAGCCGCAGTAAATTAGTTTTACTGTAAACAATCTATTGCCAAACTTGGCAACTTTTCAGATAGGTAATCTACGAAACTTGGCGCCCATTTATATCTTAATTCTTTTGTCGGTGAACTTGGCTGCCATTTTCACATTTATGTTTTTGATGGGATATCATTACTTTTTGTCAACTTCATCCGATGGTGTTTTCCCAGAGCAAATGCATGAGTCACTATACAAAATATCCAAACCGCTATAGGTGCACGGTGCACCTAAAATATTTGAGGAGTTCTACTTGGTACTTGTCAAGAAAGCTGTATTATGAAGGACTGGACGATCCGTTGGTGGGTTCAGCAGCAACAGCTTCCCAAAGGCGTAAAAAAAACAGTCATTTCCTCTCGACTGAAACTTTTATCAAATAATAGTTAACCTTATGGAAAAAAAATTGTCGCCTGGTTGAAGAGCGGTGGAATACCCGTCATCCGGTCACATGTACATTTATATATTTTTTTCAGTCATTTCCTCTCGCATGAAATTTTGTCAGATGAGTTTATATGCTACTGTTAATAATAAAAAAATAATAATAAAATATTGGGGGACAATCTTACACAAATCTACCTAGTCCCAAACTAAGCAAAGCTTGTACTATGGGTCCTAGACGACGATATACATACTTATATAAATAAATACATACTTAAATACATAGAAAACATCCAAGACCCAAGAACAAATACCCGTGAAAAATACACAATTAAATGCCCTGGCCGGGATTCGAACCCGGGACCTCTAGCTTCGGAGGCAAAGTCACTACCAACTAGGCTAAACAGGTCGTCAATAAACTTGTCAGTCGGTTGTATTGCGGTAGAAAATCCGTCACCTAATGCTCTAAATAATGTAACGAAGGACTCAGACAGGAGCATTTATCGCCTAATTAAATGCGCTAACCGATTAGTTTTTCCTCGGCGTGTTATCAGCTAAGCTTATTAGGGTTCCGTAGCCAAAATGGCTAAAACTGAACCGTCTATAGTTTCGTCCATGTCTGTATTGTGTCATGTATTGTTATTATTATATTATAACACCTAGTAAACCATGCTATTGCACTAAAATAAATAAATGAATATAAAAATCTTTCCGCCAAGTAATTGTTTATATTATATTATAACTAATAAAAAAGAAATTGTTCTGCTTAATGTCGATTGTACCTCGAGAGCGTTCGTGGCCCAGCGGCGCTCGCGTACCGCGTGCGGTATGCGAGGTTAAGCGATGTCGGGCGAGGTCAGTCCATGGATGAGTGACCGCTTTAAGTGGTTACTAACTGAGCGCTTCCGTGCTTTGGAAGGCACGTTAAGCCGTTCATCCCGGTTGCTTTCTATGATAGCAGTCGTTAAGCCAAGTTAGAGGCCTCCGGGCGGCTTGAGAACTTCTAACAGTCAAGTTGCCTACTCACTTGGCAAGCCTAATCCCAATAAGGTCTAGTTTCCCCCTCGGGTTGAAAGGTCAGATGGCAGTCGCTTCCGTCAAATCTAGTGCCTATGCCAATTCTTGGGACTAGGTAGCGGACCCCAGGAATCCTTCAGGATGCAACTGTACTGGGAATAACGCTAGGAGGATGAATGTCGATTGTACCTCGAGCTGTGGGTCGATGCTGAGCGCCCTGGGGAGGTTGTGGTCTATAATGGAGTCCTGAAGGCCGCGATTGTCCACCGGCGTTCGAGGTTGGGATGTCGGCGCTGACTCCGTCTTCATCCCCGCTTTGGCCTGGACATACATGTAAACCAAATTATAAATGTCCTAATGTTAAATCTTTATACCTATTCATGTATTTTTTGCTTTCCCTTAAGGTTGACTGGTAAAAAAATCTTTAAAAAGTCCGTCTTTTGTACTAGGTATACTTTTGTGTAAGGTTTTATTTTATAAAAATAAATATTGGGGCACAATCTTACACAAATCGACCTTGTCCCAAACATAGCAAATCAAATCAAATAAACGACGATATACCTACATACTTATATAGATAATAAAATCAAATAAAAAAAGCCTTTATTTCTACTACCAATACCACTAAAAAGTTACCTTACATAAACTATGATACAATTATCTTAAATAGTAGGTAGAAGTCGCCTCTGCGGCGAAGGCCTCCCCCATTTCCTTCCAAATTTGCCTTTCTCTGGCTTTTCGCATCCACTCTGAGCCGATCCGTGTATAGATAAATACATACTTAAATACATAGAAAACATCAAGACCCAGTAACAAATATTCGTACGAGACATACACAAACAATGCCCTGGCCGGGATTCGAACCCCGGACCTCCGTCTTCGTAGGCAGGGTCACTACCAACTTAGCCAAAGGGGTCGTCCGTGGTGGTTTAATGTAATAATTTTTTAAAAAAATCCACTTCATTGTCTGTGCCAAGTAACATCCACCTCTGTACTCAAGTATCATCCTAAAATACTCACTACGAATGGTTATGTATATGGTCAAATTAGAAAAGCTAATTAGTATCGATTGCTAATAAGGCGATAATGCCGATACTAATATAGGTTTCAAATGAGAAAATCCTGAATAATTGATGATATATTGATTGCAAACATACCTGCAAAGCTCTTAATCGCTCCATGAATACTAAATGAGATTTTTCCTCCGTTTCATTGCTTATGTCTGAAAATAAATAAACGGTTAAACCAATATGGTATAGACTACAAATATCACAAACAATGTATGGGTCAGCTCGTATGAAGCATCGATAAAAACTTGTAAACCATTGCCGTTGTGTAATAATAATATTGATAATAAAGCTATTAAATTAATTTAATAAAAAAAAAAACAATTTAACCCGTTTAACCGCCGAACGTCAATAAAAATAAATTATTCAGCTGCGAGTGCGTACTACAGCATTTTTCAATGCAATTGTTAAATTTTTTGAGCACCTGCCATATACAAAAACCATATCTTTTGTCTGCCGTCTCAAAAATGACTGCTCCAGTGCTCATGGACCATCAGGACCCGCCAAAGAATCGGACAGGAACGCAGGCAATGTTCAACTTTGTCATAAATCTTAAAGGTGTGAATTACTCTGTGACATTGTCGGATATATAAGACAATAGCGGTTCAAAGGTTAAAAGTATTTTTTTTTAAATCACCCCAACTAATCTGCGAGACCGTAGTGATACATAAACTCACCGATGTTTTCTGACTTGTAGTCGTGTTTGTACATGGGCATAGAGTTCATTTTCCTTTGCTCGGCCACCTCGATCAGTCCCCGCTCGACGTAGTTGCGGAAATAGAATGATGATCCTTGCATGAACGTCCAGATGTCCACTTCTGGATGCTGTTGCTGTTGAATATACAGTTGTTATAGAGACAACAACGAACATTTAGAGTGTGTAGCTACATATATATGCGTTATTGCTGTAATTGCGTAAGTTAAAACTAATATGTAGTAGGAATAACAAAGTTATGTTTTAGGTATGAGCGCACTATTCGCCAACAAACTGCCCGCAGTTTGGCGAAATTTATTATTTACCTACCTACCACCAAAGTTGATAAATAAATAAATAAATTGGAGCCATCGGGGAATTACTGGGCTATGTGGTATTTCTATCCACTAAAAACTCCACGGTGAACGCCATCTGCGCTCTCATGCGGGGAGGACTCCAGGGGCTCAGTACTGAACGCACTGGAACTCCCCTCCCTTACGAAAAAGAAATAATTCAAACAAAAGGCACGATTAACCATTTGGACGCCAACGACGAATATATCCGCCATAGCGTGCAACGCGAATCAACCTAGAGATGTATGTATAATAATAATAATAAGCCCGCGGGGGCAGCTTGTGGCGAGCTGACGGTGAGTGGCGACATCGCGGACCCCTAATCTCCAGAGAGTCTTTCCATCTGGCCCTGGCCTCTGTGCTTGCCTTAATTGGCCGGCCAGAGTGGAGTCGCAAGAGCGAGACCTATGCTCCAGGTTGGAAGTGTAAAATGTCATAACGCCGGAGGCCTGCTGATCGGATTACCGGGATCTGGTTACCGCAGACTTACCTCTCGACAACCTTACAGCCGCTCAACGGGATGTTGCCCCACTGTCGCACTGTGCGTGCGACTGTTATGTGGGGCCCACTCAGCGAGCTGGCGAGTCACCGCCTGCCTTTTACAATATTGAGACTGATTGTCACGGCAGGTGTCCGCTAGTCTCCTCCAATGGCCCATTTGCCAGCCCATCCAACATTCAACATAATAGCCCATGACCTTAGTTTCCATCGCAGCACAGAAATGCACTGCAATAGTCTTTGCACCTGGCGGGGACCATCTCTGGATGGATCATATTGTGCGTTCGGGGATGGTATCCGCCTAGTGTATCCCTTTGCTTTTAGATTAAATTGTCTAAAAGGGCCTCTGCGCTGTTGGCTTCGGCCCCACGCACGCCTTCCAAAAGTCCGGGACCCCATGGTCCCGAGATGAGGTAAAGACATACAATAATAATAATAATAAAATATTGACAGCTTGCATCAGCGAAACTATTTATAGCCATTTATGTATCAGAATACAATATAATGAAAGAACAGCATAAGGGATGTAGAAAATATAGTCAGGGATGCAAGGAACAATTAATTATTGGCTATGTGCACGTCTGAAACGTCAAACGTCAAAGGTCCCGAGACAATGTCAAAACTCAGAGATGTCAAATAATGACACATGAATATTTTATTTACATTAGTAAACGAGAAAGACCCCGTATTGGAAATTTTAATGAAATAAATAAGAGAATAAATAAATACATACAAACGAAACGAATCGTAGGAAACCGTTAAGAAAACAATAGAAAACGTGAAAGTAAATTTGACAGTGGTCCCCGGTAAGTACACATTTCTGCCATGGTGTGCGCTACGATCGCCTATCTTAGTGGGGGTAAGACCTACTTCGCACACAACCAATAGATGCAGTTACTATGAAAGGGGCGCTAAGAAAGAAACGGAATATCCACTCTATTTACATAGATTACAAAAAAGCCTTTGATTAAGTACCTCATAGCTGGCCCTTACACGTCTTACACCATTACAAAATCCACCTGACAATCATTAACTTTTCACAAGTAACTATGAAAAGCGGGCAGAATACCCTCACCATTAAGGAAGAAAACACCACATTAACTACATACCCAATTCGAATTCAGAGAGGCATTTTTCAAGTCGATGCTCTGAGCCTACTATGGTTTTGCATGGCATTAAATCCACTATCCGAATTACTTGATGCAGTCGATGCAGGGTTGAAACTCATTACACACTATCTCACCTTATGTATGTACACGAAATAAAACTTTTCGCAGACAACATTACTGAACTATTCCAACTAGCAGATATAACGCAGGAATTCTCTAAGGATATATGTATGGAATTTGGAATCGACAAACGTAAAGTGCATTCCATACACAAAGGCCAAAATCAGAACAATAGTTACAACCTAGACACCGGAGAACAAATAGATTACATGACTGAGCAAGACACGTATAAGTATTTAGGATTTTTTCAATCGAGAGAAATAAACCAGAAACAAACAAAACAAAGTCTGTCGCCCTAACCAACGGTAGCTTAGGCCCTGCCTCGCTGCCGGTGGCACCCTACGTTAGTTTTTTATAATGATTTTATGTATTGGAAACGTAATCTAAGATATAAAATTAATAAAGAGATAGTAATAAACTGCTTTATTGTGCACAAGGAAATGAATAATGTTTTCCCATTGACTAAATTCGGAATACGACGAAATCCGAAGAAGTGTCAAACAATCACCGTATTATTAACCCTTTTTACCGCCACAGTAGATTCCGTCATTTGTGTCTCTCACGCCAAAATAATTGTAGCTTGTAGATTGCCTTTACATCAACTTTGTTTGAAGTCATGGCGTGTGGCACTAAATGGCTGAAGTTATATCAAGTCAATGGCGGCGTAAAGGTTCTGTCTGTCTTATCAAATGGCAAAATACTAACAGTTTTCGTTCTGACATTTGACATTGCCTAATAAAGTTTATATATAAAAAATTAACTTGTCAATCATTTAATACGATAAATAACTGATAGTCACTTCGGGTCTACTCGTATTCCGCGATTAGACGACGCGAAGGACGAACTAGACCTTTTTTAGGAGCGATCGTGGCCCAGCGGCGCCCGCGTACCGCGTGCGGTATGCGAGGTTAAGCAATGTCGGGCGAGGTCAGTCCTTGTATGGGTGACCGCTTTGAGTGGTTACTAACTGAGCGCTCCCGTTCTATGGAAGGCACGTTAAGCCGTTGATCCCGGTTGCTGTCTATGATAGCAGTCGTTAAGCCATGTTAGAGGCCTCTGGGCGGCTTGAGAACTTCTAACAGTAAAGTTGCCCACTCACTTGACAAGCCTAATCCCAATAAGGTCTAGGTTCCCCCTCGGGTTGTAAGGTCAGATGGCAGTCGCTTCCGTAAAAATTAGTGCCTACGCCAACTCTTGGGATTAGGTAGCGGACCCCAGGCATCCTTCAGGATGCAACTGTACTGGGAATAACGCTAGGAGGATGATGATATTGATGATAAACTAGACCTTTTTAAGGCACGAGTGAATAGGCATCTTCTGTGTGAGCTCGCTTCATCGTCGGCCTCATCTTTGCCCCCTGGCTAGATGCTGGCCAAGAGCAATCCCATTTTTAATTAATGAATTTATTTATTTACATAGCCTTTTTGTCAGAAATGTAGTGCATAGATTCGTTAGTTACTGTGTATTATGTCACTTTTTTTTCGCAAATCTGTTTATCCTGTGCTGCTCTGTAACTCCTTTCTATCCTGTGCCACCCTGCTCCATGTTGGTCCAGCAACTTGGCAGATGTCATGGCCAAGAGCAATCCCATTTTTAATACTAAAAAAAACTGTACACGCATTTCTATAGGGTTCGACGCGCGTTTGACATTCCGATGTCACGGCGTGTGCCACAGCTTTTGTATTTGATAGAGCGTTGAAAAGGTTATCTTCTATCTAGCTTTTATCACTTCTTGGTACCAAGCGACTTCAATGTCGCTGAGCTGTCATCGTCGACTCTAGATAGACGGAACCTTTTATAGAAAACTCCCGTGAGTTTGGGTCACTCACGTCTTTAAGGTCGAATATAGCTCGACATGTTTCAGACTGATTCGCAGTCAATCATGAGTACCTCTCGCGGCTGTGGTTCTTTTAGCACCTAAAAAAACCTAACAGCTAAAAGAACCGTCGCCGCGAGAAGTACTCATGATTAAGGACCGCGAATCGGTCTGAAACATGTCGAGCGATATTCGACCTTAAAGACGTGAGTGGCCCGTTTCATTATATTTTAATAGACGGAACCTTTCCTAATATTATAAGATAAACGATTACATCATGGATAGGGAAGTTTGGCAGTGATAGTGTCCTGCACGGCTAATCTATCGCGAAAATAGGTTTTCTACTGTAGCATTGTTATTTTGCAGTAGCTGACACTGTAATTTTATATTTAACTATACAATAAAAAATAAATAAATAAAAACCATTTATTTCAGACTCAAAGAAACCATATTTGTTAGTACATAACAGACTTACAGAGAAACAATTAAGTAGTACGCGTTAGTATTATAATATTATTAAAAATGTTCAACTTTTAAAAAACTGCCATTAGGATTTGAACCCTCTTGCTTAAACATTAAAGACGCTCTTTATGTACATTGTTTTGAAAAAATGACATCTCGCCGAGTTTCTTACGCCGTTTCTCCTCGTGGCAGAGGTTATTTTTCCGAACCGGTGGTATTTTATGATGAAACTACTTTTACCTTTTTACTTTAATACTTACACGTAAATCATACAGTT
Organism: Notocelia uddmanniana; assembly: GCA_905163555.1. Lineage (NCBI taxonomy): Eukaryota > Metazoa > Arthropoda > Insecta > Lepidoptera > Tortricidae > Notocelia > Notocelia uddmanniana. The sequence goes on from LR991063.1 coordinate 6,315,417, forward strand.
GTCCTAGTCCCTCTCTACTGTGTTCCTTATTGCCGATACGTTTCAATATCAGCGCTAATTCTTCATGGAGAGCGCGAGGCAGCCTCGATGTGGCGCTCAATGGCACTGAATTCCCCGTCATGGACTGTAGTAGAGACGCACCGTTTAGCGCGTCTGGGGTGTTCTCTTTCTTGTCGTCCAGTTTCAGTTGCTGGAATAAAACATACATATATAAACTCACGCCTATATTCCCAAAAGGGGTAGGCAGAGCAAATGAAAATTAATTTTCTGCGCCACATTTAACAGTTGCAGGTTTATAGATGGAGAAAATGTGATATTGCAGTGCTGTCACTTAGCCACATCGCCCACAACACACTTCAACCTGGTTCCCATAGTCGACTCTTACGACACCCAAGGGAAGAAAGGGGGTGGTGCTATTCTATCCTGGCACCACACGGGGGCTGGAATAAAAATGCGTAATAAATATTCGTGGACAATCTTACACAAATCGACCTAGTCCCAAATTAAGCAACGCTTGTACTATGGGTACAAGGCGACGATATACATACTTAAATAGATAGATAAATTTAAAATACATAGAAAACATCCAAGACTCAGGAGACTCATATCATATAAATGCCCTGACCGGGGTTCAAACCCGGGACCTCCGTAGTTTCCGTGGCCATCATAGCTATCGTGGTCGAATAATTAATAAAAGCTTTCATATGACTAATTTAATAAATAGCGCAAGCGCTCGTGGCCCAGCGGCGCCCGCGTACCGGTTAAGCAATGTGGGCGTAGGTCAGTCTTGGATGGGTGACCGCTTTGAGTGGTTACTAACTGAGCGCTCCCGTGCTTTGGAAGACACTTTAAGCCGTTGATCCTGGCTGTTGTCTATGACAGCAGACGTTAAGCCAAGTTAGAGGCCTTCGGGCGGCTTGAGAACTTCTAACAGTCAAGTTGCCCACTCACTTGACAAAGGGTGTCGAAATTGCACCACGTCTGTAGGGAGTACCCACCGTTACCCTACACGTGACTCCTGGGTGGTGCTAAAAGTGCAACAAAAACTGGCAACCGTACTTGTTTTCTCGAAGATCTCATGGTTCGAAAACAATTGCCATAAGATTAATAATAATTTTATAGATAGATAAACTAATTCAATAAAATTAATGAATAGATAACATTAGGGCGTTCTGGACCCAATAAATTAGTTGCGCAATGAGTCTAAGGGAAGTATTCCACTCATTCAATATCTTTGTCCAATATACATATGATCAAAGAAATTGGATGAAATCATCCAATTTCTTCCAATCATCCAACTTGGATGGGACCCCGATATTATATTATTTAAATCAATATGGCTATTATGGCTACTCAAGAAAAAAAAACTTGGACAAAGATATTGGATAAGTGTAATGGGCCTCCGTCAAAGAGATTTGATCAAAGATTTGACAAAGAAATTGGACAAAGATATTGGATGAGTAGAATACCACCACGTATTAAACTTATCAAATATTTTTGATCAAAGAAATTGGATGATTTGATCAAACTTGGATGGGACCAGCGAATGAAAAAAACATAGAAGCACAACTAGCGTCGCAAAATGACACCATCAAAGTTGTGTCCACTAAGGCGGGCCGTCAAAGTTGTGTCCAACGGATGTCTAGTTTGAACATGGCGGCGCAACGTAACAGTTGTATTAACTGAAATCTCAAAAATGAATAATATGCTTTTTTGTGCAGTGAAGTGGTGCGTTAATCACTCTAGAAAACATAAAAAAAAAAGATGGAATCACTTTTTATATGTAAGTAAAGCCGTAAACATATTTGTTAAAATTTTTTAGTCGGAACTGATTTTGTATAGGGATGGTGTTATGCAACTTTACATCATCAAAATGTTAATAGGTGAATGAAAAGGTACAGTCGAGTTTTTTAATTTGTGACCCATTGCGTAACATTTTGCTTTGAATGTCTATACCGTTTGACAGGACTGTCAACCTTAAGGGGGTTCTAAATTAAAGTCCTCGACTGTACCTAAGATACCTATAAAACATTTGAATTTGTTGATTTGATACATGCTTTCATGCACATAACAAATTTGTGTAGTGTTCGAAAAAGGTAGACGAATTCCATAATAAATATTGATAATAAATAAATATTAGGGGACATTTACTTTATTTACAACTAGACTATTGATTCTAATAAGACTATATAACTATATGAGAGATGCAAGAAATAAATATATTTTTAACAAGAACTAAAACCGAAATAAAAATAAAAGAATAAGTGTGTAACTATAGTTACAATATATTTATTTCTTGCTTCTCTCATATAGTTATATAGTATACATACAATATATGCAATTTTTATTAACTACTCAAAGAGTGGATTTAAAGAGCCCAAACTCGGTACGATTGTGTTAACTTATTACAGAGATCCCATGACCACTTTCCGGTTCCATCATCAGATCAGCTCGATAGTAATATTATCATAATATTGCATTGTCACTGAATTTACATATATGTCGTTAAGAGTCCGCAGTAAACTCGGTCCTCCATACCTACGTAGTTTCGCTCTCATTTTAAAACGCCATTCTAGAATAACGTGAAACTTTGTATACACAATGGGATTCGGCGTATTTAGGTCGGAAATTAGTTTCTGTTGCTTGAAATTATAATAGAGAAAAAATACAGCGATTATTAAGGTTTTCATATAAGACGTAAAAAACTCAAAAACTCGCTGTATTTTTTCTATTACGTACAATTTCTAGCAACAATAACTAATTTACGATCTAGATATGGCGGCTCCCATAGTGTATACAAAGTTTCATGTTCTTTCAGCAAGCCCACACAAACAAAAAAGACATAAGTTACGTACACGACAAGTTAAATAAAAGCTTGTAAAAAAGGAGTTAACGTACGTATGTTAAATGTTTGCGTTGTCTGAATATACCGTACAAGTTTCGATTACGAGAGGTTACTGTTCTCTATGTGTAACAGTGTTTAGCAAGCTATAAATTATGTACATGGTCGTCCAATATGCTTAGTATAAGTATGGTACAGCTTAATTAACGACTAGTTAGATTTTCGTAAGGTTATCCTATGATTTTTTAAAATATAATAAAGCTTAAAATCAAATTTAAATAATACGGCGGTTTTGCGTATGAAGATGACTTTTTGTTGCATGCAACCATCCACCCGCTAAGCGTTGTCGTTATCGCCGCCATTTTGACACATAAAACATCAGCGCTAGGATACCAAACACAGCCAGTCATTTTGAAATTTACCAATCATATTTATTTGTTTTGGGTACCTAATAGAAAACCGGCTGATATTTTTGGCAATTCTTATTGGTACAACCCCGCGCGTGCGTATTTAGAATAAATGCCCCGTTTTAAAGTGTACTTTTGTAGGAAGCTCGCGTTCTATGCTTTTTTCGTTCACTGGATGGGACCCCATTTGATCAAAGATTCCGATGACAGTTAAATCAATATGGCTACGCATGAAAAAAAATAAAACTTGGACAAAGATATTGGATGAGTGGAATGGGCCTCTATCAAAGAAATTTGATCAAAGATTGGACTAAGAAATTGGACGAGTGGAATACCACCCTAACCCTTTTTAAAGATTAACCGTGAGAAACTGCTCGCTATGTTTTTGAATAATATAATTATTAGCTACATCTTAAATTTTAATTATAGTTGGTCAAAAATCTTACCTAAAGTTGAAACTTCATCATGAACTAGTTGGCAGGTTATAGCGTAAATAAAATTCTCATTTGTTGTTTAGTTTATTGTAATAGGACACCATAATAACTTTCCATATGTACCGATTTTCAAATCTAGCAAACATCCACAACGCAGGCTTCGTCAATTGAATGCACGTTAAAATCAGCCACAGGCTTCGTCATATAAGTGAAAATAATAATTGAATAAAACTTATGGCTACATTAAATTATGATACTCAAGTGTCATTTTTATGGGAGTGTATACTGTAGATTGCGCCCAACTCCACTACCATATGTAAACCCTCCTATAATTACACCTATATGTCTGGTCAGCCTTACTGCCCCACCTGCGATACTCGTATCTAGATAGGGTCGCCGGTGCTGATCACAGCATGGATAGCTAGATATAAAACCAAATTATCAATAGTACTCGTCAATTTCGTTTTTACAACAGACCGCAAATATACTTTTTTTTTAATCCCACGGCGGTGGCAAACAAGCGTACGACCCGCCTGATGTAAGCGGTCGGCCTGCAACTCCAGCTGCAAGAGTGAGTGCGATAGCTATAGAAAGCCGTTTACTATTAAAGAAGTTGGTTTTACAGTCCATAGAGAGTAAACTCCCCCCCCCCCCCCCAACCCTTTATCAGTTGATTTTGCTGTAATCACAAATATAGGGGGCATATTGCTACTGGTGCTACTTACATAGTTAACAGTTCTAAAAGCTAATATTCTGGAAGCAGGTAAGCACTGCCTAGGAAAGCGACGTTAAGGAGTGGACCAAATATAAATTTAAGGCTCCTCTCACCCCTTGACTCTCACCTCTCACACAAAATAACATTTCGTAGACCCCCCTCCCCGTACGTAATTTATGGATGACCCATACGGGTACAGGTCAGAGTCGTTCACGTCGGGGATCTACAGTATGAACAGCGTCTTTACAGTTCTAAAAGCTAATGTTTACATTAGGTGATCACTTGACATGCACACCTGTCCCCAGCAGGTAAGCGCTGCCCAGGAAAGCGACGTTTAGGAGTGGACCAACCTTGAGAACCTTCAGCAGGCATGGGTACAGATCAGAGTCGTTCACGTCGGGGATCTACAGTATGAACAGCGTCTTTACAGTTCTAGAAGCTAATGTTTACATTAGGTGATCACTTGACATGCACACCTGTCCCCAGCAGGTAAGCACTGCCCAGGAAAGCGACGTTTAGGAGTGGACCAACCTTGAGAACCTTCAGCAGGCATGGGTACAGATCAGAGTCGTTCACGTCGGGGATCTACAGTATGAACAGCGTCTTTACAGTTCTAGAAGCTAATGTTTACATTAGGTGATCACTTGACATGCACACCTCACAGTGTGTGATTTTGCCTTAGTTGCGGCCATCCCTATTTTTTGCGCTTTTTGGATAGACAATAACCAAAAAAAGCTTGTATTAAAACTCCAATGGCTTTAAGTACTATAGTTTTTGAGATATTTAAAAAATCGAGAAAAGTCCTGAAATAACATAGAAACGCATTTTATGCTCTGTCGAAGCAGATTAATCAATGAATGCTCCTTGGTATGCTAGACATGCATTAATAGCACCATTATACGCCTATAAACATAAAGATATACTCTCATGTAGTCGTCAATTAATTAATTTCTATGATATGGCAAAATATTTTTTTTCGGCTATTCCCTTCACGGTCGCATTTTTTTTCACTGTATAAATGTTAAGCAAGATTATACCTATTACCATAAAAAATATCAAACACAACCAAGGCAGGAATAAGGAGATATAATTTTTTCAAATTTTAGGTTAGGGTTGTCACATCTCTAGTCTGCTAAAACAAAATATTTTTTTTCTTCAGGAAAAATGGTAGAGCGACAGTGCTCCTTTCTCATCATCACATCATCAATAGTTTTCATCAACAATCTTCGATGAAAGATATTATGTGGGATTGGGAAGGGGTCCGCCCTCGTTAGACAATAGTCGAAACCCAATTCCTAAACATAATATCTGGAGAAGCGGGGGTGAGGTGTCATGGAGCCGTTAAAGACCCATGGCACTGCTTTGCTTCAGCAGGCACTGACCCGCACGCACAGCATTATCGGACGAACACCGAAAAACGTTTGCTGAGGTCTTAGGTCTAAAGATGTGGTTGGTAGAAGATTTACATACAATATTGGTAGCTCTATCGAGTGGGTTACATATTGATACAGAAAAATTTAAAGAATTTTGTACCTCACTTGCAAATAAATACGTAAAAAAATATGAGTGGTTTTACATGACAGTTTCGTTACATAAAATATTGATGATGGTCGAGGCATTATAGAGGCTAGAACGCTGCTGATAGGTATGTTGTCTGAGCAAGCTGGCGAGTCAAGAAATAAATACTGGCGTTATGATCGGGAGCACCATACTAGAAAATTAAATCGTATGACGACTATTTTAGACTTGTTCCACAGAGCCTTAGAATCGTCCGACCCCTACTTGTCTTCCATCAGTTTACGAAATAAACAACAAAAGCGTTTGCCTATACCAAACAAAGTACTTCGCCTCCTGAAAGTAACGTCTGATAATATTCATTATAATGCACTGAACAGTGAAACGGATAACATAACTTTAACAAGAACAGATGAAATCATAACATAGATCCCGATAAAAAATTAAACTCTCAGTACAAATCGTAGTACACAGTACTAATGGAATCAATTTTACATAAATTTTGTGATAACCCTATTTCCATAGAAATCGTAAAAAAACTTAGAAACGCAATATCTCCGAGTTCCTACAAGATAATTTAACAGAATTTTCCAAGTTGAAAGGTACATTTATAAAGTTAATTTTACGAGTAAAAAAAAATGCGACCCGTTTATAGTTAATTATTTATTAACACTTTTTTTTTAATTTAAAATTTATTAATATACCGTTATCCCTTGCCATCAGCAGTCCTAAAACTTTCACAACTAATGTGTTTTAAACTGACAAACATTGTGTATTTCATTTTAAGCGGTAATTGGATTTTTTAAGGAGATTTCGATCGAAACATTTTTTATGAAGGTCGTTGACCTCTCAGAAAAAAAATTATAATAACGAAACTAAGTAAAATATTGCAAAGGGAGTTTCTTTCTAGGCTTACTTACAACCAAACACGTCATAATGTTAAATAAATTAATGATGTCCGTAACTGAGGCAAAATCACACACTGTGCACCTGTCCCCAGCAGGTAAGCACTGCCCAGGAAAGCGACGTTTAGGAGTGGACCAACCTTGAGAACCTTCAGCAGGCATGGGTACAGATCAGAGTCGTTCACGTCGGGGATCTACAGTATGAACAGCGTCTTTACAGTTCTAGAAGCTAATGTTTACATTAAGTCATCACTTGACATGCACACCTGTCCCCAGCAGGTAAGCGCTGCCCAGGAAAGCGACGTTTAGGAGTGGACCAACCTTGAGAACCTTCAGCAGGCATGGGTACAGATCAGAGTCGTTCATGTCGGGGATCTACAGTATGAACAGCGTCTTTACAGTTCTAGAAGCTAATGTTTACATTAAGTCATCACTCGACATGCACACCTGTCCCCAGCAGGTAAGCGCTGCCCAGGAAAGCGACGTTTAGGAGTGGACCAACCTTGAGAACCTTCAGCAGGCATGGGTACAGATCAGAGTCGTTCATGTCGGGGATCTACAGTATGAACAGCGTCTTTACAGTTCTAGAAGCTAATGTTTACATTAAGTCATCACTTGACATGCACACCTGTCCCCAGCAGGTAAGCGCTGCCCAGGAAAGCGACGTTTAGGAGTGGACCAACCTTGAGAACCTTCAGCAGGCATGGGTACAGATCAGAGTCGTTCATGTCGGGGATCTACAGTATGAACAGCGTCTTTACAGTTCTAGAAGCTAATGTTTACATTAAGTCATCACTTGACATGCACACCTGTCCCCAGCAGGTAAGCGCTGCCCAGGAAAGCGACGTTTAGGAGTGGACCAACCTTGAGAACCTTCAGCAGGCATGGGTACAGATCAGAGTCGTTCATGTCGGGGATCTACAGTATGAACAGCGTCTTTACAGTTCTAGAAGCTAATGTTTACATTAAGTCATCACTTGACATGCACACCTGTCCCCAGCAGGTAAGCGCTGCCCAGGAAAGCGACGTTTAGGAGTGGACCAACCTTGAGAACCTTCAGCAGGCATGGGTACAGATCAGAGTCGTTCACGTCGGGGATCTACAGTATGAACAGCGTCTTTACAGTTCTAGAAGCTAATGTTTACATTAAGTCATCACTTGACATGCACACCTGTCCCCAGCAGGTAAGCACTGCCCAGGAAAGCGACGTTTAGGAGTGGACCAACCTTGAGAACCTTCAGCAGGCATGGGTACAGATCAGAGTCGTTCACGTCGGGGATCTACAGTATGAACAGCGTCTTTACAGTTCTAGAAGCTAATGTTTACATTAGGTGATCACTTGACATGCACACCTGTCCCCAGCAGGTAAGCACTGCCCAGGAAAGCGACGTTTAGGAGTGGACCAACCTTGAGAACCTTCAGCAGGCATGGGTACAGATCAGAGTCGTTCACGTCGGGGATCTACAGTATGAACAGCGTCTTTACAGTTCTAGAAGCTAATGTTTACATTAAGTCATCACTTGACATGCACACCTGTCCCCAGCAGGTAAGCGCTGCCCAGGAAAGCGACGTTTAGGAGTGGACCAACCTTGAGAACCTTCAGCAGGCATGGGTACAGATCAGAGTCGTTCATGTCGGGGATCTACAGTATGAACAGCGTCTTTACAGTTCTAGAAGCTAATGTTTACATTAAGTCATCACTTGACATGCACACCTGTCCCCAGCAGGTAAGCGCTGCCCAGGAAAGCGACGTTTAGGAGTGGACCAACCTTGAGAACCTTCAGCAGGCATGGGTACAGATCAGAGTCGTTCACGTCGGGGATCTACAGTATGAACAGCGTCTTTACAGTTCTAGAAGCTAATGTTTACATTAGGTGATCACTTGACATGCACACCTGTGCCCAGCAGGTAAGCACTGCCCAGGAAAGCGACGTTTAGGAGTGGACCAACCTTGAGAACCTTCAGCAGGTATGGGTACAGATCAGAGTCGTTCACGTCGGGGATCTACAGTATGAACAGCGTCTTTACAGTTCTAGAAGCTAATGTTTACATTAGGTGATCACTTGACATGCACACCTGTCCCCAGCAGGTAAGCACTGCCCAGGAAAGCGACGTTTAGGAGTGGACCAACCTTGAGAACCTTCAGCAGGTATGGGTACAGATCAGAGTCGTTCATGTCGGGGATCTGCGTTAGGTGGTTCATTATAGATGCGCCTTTCATCTTGACTAGAGTGTGGACGAGTGTTTTAACGGTTCTGAAACAATAATAATAATTATTTATTTATTTAGACAACGGAGGTCCTTGGAATCGTATGTAATTATGTACTTCTCATATGTTAGTTTTATTACTTAATTTATATAATAAATCCGGACTCAGGGTTTATTAATCCCGTCATCCATTGCCTTTGCAGAATATTATCAGGCCGGTCAGCGAACACTGTTAGTATGCCGTTAGGACGAATTATTATAGGTCAAAATAACGCTCAAAATTGTCACCATTTTGGAGCACAAATAAGATTTCACACAATATATTTTTTTACAATTAAGTAAATCTTGTTTAGTTAACTCCAGCTAATGAGTAATGATAAACCAACTTGACGTACCAACCTCGATTAACAAGACATAAAAGGCGCACTAGTTATAGATTGGATTACTTGTGGTACGTATTCCTCCTAGCTGTTCGAATTCGGATACGCCTTTTAGAATAGGTGTAAATTGTACAGCATTGTATTGCACGTCATAGCGGTAAAGGAATCCAATGTTCGCCTAGCTGCCTAAGTCGTGCAGTTCAGGGCTCGGAAACCGGTATTCTCTCCAGACAAAAAAAAACGGTATTTTTTTTCGTTCTTTCGCCGAGGCTCGCATCGCAACCCACGCCACTCGCGTTTTAACACCCTTCTTATACAACAGTTGCATAAAATACTATTATATGGCTCGAGTTTGAAATAAATAAATGCAACAAATTCTTCGCGTTTGGCGGCAGAGCAGCAGCAGCAACACGAGGGTAATTCGGATCCAGTTAATATGTTTACAACCAAATAATCCATCTCCAGTATAACTCTTCTCTCTGATTATTTGACGGTACATTAGCCCTGTAACACTTCAGGAGTAAGCGGGTAGGTGTTCCTCACACCAATGGACGTGTTGAGAGATATTATAGAACCGAAAGTCAGGTTTAGACCAAGCAAGCAACTAAGTTTGCATGATCTATCAAGATTTCTTAGGAAGAATCGACCGTATAGGCAAGAATGATTGTTCGTTAGTTTGCCGCATCAGTGCGAGAGAGCAGGGTAAGGCCAGTGTATGATCCGGACCCGGGTATGTCCCAAAACTACGACCAAGACCACTGGGGGATGGACAGCAGCATCCCTGGAGTGCAGTGGAGATACTGCGATGGCCAATCCGCATGTCAAGCGCGGCGATTATGGCATGTACCCACCATGAAATTGGGGGAAGCCTATTTCCAGCAGTGGACGTCCTTCGGCTGTTATGGTGATTTATTTATTTATTCGGAGATCCAACAGCTGCTTAAACTACATTAGTTCCAAACATATGATACAAAAAGCCAATTACAGGTTCTCACCAGTAACAACATTTTGACATTAAAACAGATGGTGATTAGCACTAAAACACTTCATCACACAAGGCAAATAATGCAGTGGTAATGTAATAAACTTAAATAAACTATTATATTTAATTACATTATAATCAGTCCAAGGTACACTCATTTAAAGAAATCCTCCGTCAGGTGACGCCGCACAGTTTGGATGCTACTATTGAAAATATCAATGTCACAAAAAACCGCGTTCCGCGCAGCGAGAGGAATTGCAAGGGGAAGATAACATCTTTTAGATCTGGATGGAGTAGTGAAAGAAAGTTCAGCTAATAATTCTGGGCTATCGACATTGCCGTTAGTAATGTTTAGCATGTAAATAATATCTGCAATATCACGGCTGTTCGAGTATTCAACGCCATCTACCGGAAACCCGCCGAAGAGGAGGAGCTTCCAATATATGCCGCGCGGGAGCGCTGCAATAACCCCGTTCACTTTACCATCCAAGAGCGGAAAGCGACGCCGCCGCGATTTGCACAAATTTTATATAAAGTCGCGCCGAATATATTTGTAAATCTTATATATCTCGACTACCATTAAACAATTCTAAAATCAAAAGGAAGTTGATCATTGAAAGGACCTGCCGCTGATCCTGAAAGGAAATAAGTCACGCCAACTCCCAAACATTGGACCTTCGCTCCGGATGCCATCAACCAGCGCCAGGATCATCACGCAACGGTCAGGTCATCCATCCTTGAGCTGCTTCCCGCAAATCGCTTTGTGCTAATACCGTGTCCATATAACCTTTTTCAGTGTCGTGCACGTGTCGCAGTGTAGCCGCCATTACGTGCCAATAACGCGTTTCAGGGATAAAACTGTAAGTGCTCTTCACTCTCACACACATCATGGTTACTCCAAAACCACAATTGTCCCCACTTGCTTTAACCATCGACTATAATGACATACGTACGTTGACAAAAAGACGAGGCACAATCAAAAGTAAACTTACGTTGTTCGCTAAGTATATCGTTACGCTTAATGATAATTTAACGAATATCCAAAAGGTTGAGTTACAATTACGTATAGGAAATGCCAAGTGTCTTTATAAAGATTTTGATGTAGTTCAAACTCGGATCGAGGAATTAGCCGACGAAAATGAGCTTATAAATCATCTCGAGTACCGCGAAGAGTTCGAGACGCAATACTATCAGACTGTAGCGTTGGCTTCCGGTTTCGCTGATGATAGCAGCAGTGCCCCTGCTGCTGCCAGCAGCGATCCTGTAAGCTCCTGTCCAGTGAAATTGCCTACGATCTCACTTCCGTCCTTCGACGGCTCGTATGAACAATGGTTAGGGTTTAGGGACACGTATACTTCTCTCATACACAGCTCTAAGGACATTGGTGCCATCCAGAAGTTTCATTACCTACGCGCAGCCTTAACGGGTAACGCATTGCAGGTTATCAAGTCCTTGGAGTTCTCAGCAGAGAATTATATGACGGCATGGGAGCTTCTCGAAAACCGTTATAATAATAATAGGTTACTTACACACAATTACGTAAAGTCGCTATTTAACACGCAATCTATCAATAAAGAATCGGCCACACAAATTAGAAAGCTGATTGACTCTGTACTGCGTTCCCTTCGGGCCCTGAAGACGCTGGGGGAACCCACGGACTCTTGGGATACGTTAGTAATTTATTTAATTGTCACAAAATTAGATGCGTCCACAGAGCGCGAATGGGAGCAGCACAAGGGTTCAATCAACTTAAATCAGCATGATTCATCACTTAAAATAAAGCTAACTGATTTGATAACGTTTCTACAAAACCGGGCAGATATGTTAGAATCTATCGCAGCTAATCATTCAAAAAACACACACTCGTATTCTCACGAAACGAAAAGGTTATCAAATCAGTCACAATCACACGCAAGTCATAGCTACGTTTCTAGCTCCACTGTTACACACACAAACAAATCCAGCTCCAAACGTACATCTCCTCGCATTTGTCAAATGTGCAGCGCTAATCATCCGCTTTATTCGTGCAATAGCTTTCTCAATTTAACTGTCACAGACAGGATAAAGTTGCTCGACGATAAGAAGCTTTGCCACAATTGCTTGCGCTCTGGCCACACAGTTGACAATTGCTTTTACGGTCCGTGCAGGATCTGCCAGAAAAAACATAATAGTTTAATTCATAGTCTGAGCAGTGACAGCGACGGCGGCGTATTGACTTCGGCTAACGTAAACAACAAGCCAGCGGCAAGCGCCGTCCCCGCCACCTCGACTAACTATCACACACTTACAAGTCTTAATTCGCACACAGACTCATCGTCATTGCAACCGGTTTTGTTATCTACAGCGCTAGTAGACATTTCCGATAGCAACAACATATTTCATAGGGCTAGGCTGATTTTAGACAATGGCAGTCAGCATAGTTACGTCACACAGTCATTCGTAAATAAATTACACGCACCTACTATACAGTCCACTTACCAAATCACAGGCGTAGGTAAATCAGTCACGCAAAGCACACACTCGTGTAATCTTAACCTACAGTCTGTCACAAGTAATTACCACACACGCATCACTTGTATGGTACTTCCTTGCATAACGGATCAGCTGCCGTCAGCTGTTATAAATGCACATTCCATTCGCATTCCAGACAATATTCAACTCGCTGACCCTAATTATTTTAAACCGTCACAAATCGATTTATTGTTAGGCGCGGATATTTTCTGGGATTTGTTAAATGAAGGTCGTATTGGTCTCGCAGAAGGGCCTTATTTACAAAACACAAAACTTGGATGGGTAATTTCAGGACCTATCCATGGCAAGTACATGCCATTAAATAAAACCAATTGTCATTTCACACAGACATTAGACGCACAACTTAAACGTTTTTGGGAGCTCGAGGAGGTTCCTAAGATAGGGGAAGGACTGACTGACGACGAACGCGTCTGTGAACAACTGTTCACGGCGACTACAACACGCAATGAAGAAGGTCGCTTTTCCGTGCGCATACCTTTGAAGGAATCAGTTGATTCGCTCGGCGATACATATGATATAGCTAAAGGTAGGTTTTTATCGCTAGAACGGAAATTCGAGCGCCTCCCAGAATTTAAAAAGATGTATTGTGATTTCATGCGCGAGTACCTCGAGTTAGGACATATGTCGCTTATACACACATATACAAAGCCTTATTGTTTTCTTGCACATCATGGAATTTTTCGAGAACATAGCTTGACAACACGCCTACGTGTCGTCTTTGATTGTAGCATGCGAACGACTACAGGCAAATCTCTCAATTGTTTGCAATTAGTTGGACCGACACTACAAAATGATGTATTTTCTATATTATTGCGCTTTCGCGAAAACAAATATGTCGCATGCGCAGATGTGGCAAAAATGTATAGGCAAGTTCTAATACAGCCAGACCAACGGAACCTCCAGCTAATTTTGTGGCGAGAGAAGACTTCAGATCCACTAAATGTATACCAGCTCAATACCATAACTTTCGGGACTTGCTCAGGGCCGTTTTTAGCCGTCCGTTGCTTGAATCAGCTGGCAAAGGAATGCTCAGACAAAGAGGTCTCTCGCACAATTTTAGAGGACTGTTACGTCGATGACCTAATTACAGGAAATAATGATAAACACGCTTTAATGAACATATTTGAAAAGGTAACCGACGTACTTCAGTCGGGCTGTTTCCCACTCCGAAAGTGGGTGTTTAACTTTGACGTGTCAGAGTTTTCCACATCTAAAATAACGTCACGCGAGTATGTTTGGGTGACAACTGTCAAAGTAAAACACTCGGTTTAGGGTGGACAAATAACACAGACGAGTTTTATTACACAGCTAACATACAGCATGACACGACACCTGTTACAAAACGCAAGATATTGTCTGTCATTTCACAAATGTACGACCCACTCGGTTTACTTCAGCCAGCATTAATTATTGCTAAAATTGTACTTCAAAAATTATGGCTGTGCCGATTAGATTGGGATTCAGAAGTACCTGATGACGTCGCATCAACCTGGCGTCGATACATAAATACCCATACACAACACATACATACCCTCCGCATTCCTCGTTATGGGTGCGTATGCGAAGTGCACACAGTTGCATTTTTTTTCGGACGCTAGCCAGGCCGCTTATGGAACATGCGCCTACGTTCGCACACATTCGGGAGATAGCCAATCAATATCAGTGCAGTTGTTGTGCGCAAAGAGTAAGGTCGCGCCGCTTAAATCCGTCACTATTGCGAAACTCGAGTTGTTAGGATCGTTGTTAGCTGCTCGGTTGTACTCGAAGGTAATTAAATCGCTTAAGGTGAAGTTCGATTCTGTGACGTTCTGGACTGACTCCACTATTGTTTTGGGCTGGCTACGAATGGCACCTCACACACTTAAAACATTTGTTCAAAACAGAGTGGCGGAAATAAACGAATTAACTGGGAGCGCGCAGTGGCTACATGTACGTAGTAAACAAAATCCTGCCGATCTTGTAAGTCGCGGCCTTGAACTTGACGCGCTTATCAATAATGAATTATGGTTTAAGGGGCCATCATTTCTACATGAACCTGAATCGAACTGGTTGCCTAATATCACACTACACACTTCTAAAATAACATATACTGATTTACCTGAAGTAAAATCACACACAATTAACATGACGTGCCAAGTGGACACCGATGTATTCCCTTTTGACAGGTTCTCGTCTTTTAACCGCTTACGGCGTACGGGCGCTTATGTTTTAAGATTTATAAACAACACACGAATTAAAAATAAAATTAATCGTAAAACTGGCCCTTTAACTGTTGACGAGTTGGAGACATCGGCGCAGCATTTGGCGCGTCTGTCGCAAATTAAATCATTTCCGACTGAATATGATAACTTGGTTAAAACACTACCTATTAAACACACACGTGGGATAGCTAAACTAGACGTATTTATAGATAAACACAAATTAATAAGGGTCGGAGGTCGTATTAGCAACTCACCTTGTTTCTCATACGATAAAAAACATCCGATCTTGCTTTGTTCGAAACACCGTTTCACACAACTCTTGTTTCAGAGTGAGCATAGAAGATTACTGCATGCACCACCCCAGCTTCTGCTTTCTTCCATCAAGGATTGCTGGTGGCCGCTCGGCGGTACGAACTTAGCGAAACGGGTCGTGCGCAGCTGTGTAACCTGCATCCGTATGAGGGGGAAAACGTTCACGCCTATTATGGGTAACTTACCTTCACAACGTTTGGAACCTGGGGTGGTGTACGCTCGCTGCGCGGTGGACTATGCCGGGCCGGTGTACGTACTTAACCGTAGGGGCAGGGGTGCTAAACCCGAAAAGGCCTACATTTGTTTGATAGTTTGCTTGACGACGCGCGCTGTTTACCTCGATCTTGTCACGAGTCTTAGTACCGAAGGATACATGCTCGTGTTAAAACGCTTCATTTCTCGACGTGGTAAGCCAGACGCTATCTTTTCGGACAACGGACGAAACTTTGTAGGTGCGATGAAAGAACTTTCATCGTTCCTACAAAGTCGCGCAGATAATATCATTGATTGTGCCGCTAACGATAAAATAAAATTACATTTTAACCCACCTTATGCTCCCCATATGTCAGGATTGTGTGAGAGAGCTGTACAGTCCTGCAAATATCATTTGAAGCGCGTTGTAGGCAACGCGCATTTAACTTTCGAGGAGTTCAGCACGGTATTAGCACAAATCGAAGCCGTCCTGAACTCCCGACCCATGCATCCTATGTCCACAGACCCAAACGATCTGGCTGCCCTTAGTCCAGCATTTTTCCTCATAGGCCGACCGTTGACAGCACCGCCCTGCAAGGACCTCACAGCGGTGACAGGCCGCTTACCTCGCTACGAGATGATAGAGCAAATGAGGCAGCACTTCTGGCAGCGATGGTCGAAGGAGTATATCTCTCAGTTACAGACCAGAACGAAGTGGCAGACACACGGCCAGGACATAGTTCTCAACTCCTTAGTTCTGGTCAAAGAAGATAATCTACCACCCCTCAAATGGCGTTTGGGTCGGGTGGTAGCTGTGTTCACAGGAAAGGATGGCGTGTCTCGGGTGGCTGACGTCAAAACAGCGAGCGGCCTCATACGCAGGGCATTCACCAAACTCTGCCCACTCTTGCCGCAGCCTGAGAGTGACGCTGAACCAACCACCCTCTCGTCATCACAACCACATTGAAAGCGGGTGCTTTCAAGGCCGGGGGCATGTTCGAGTATTCAACGCCATCTACCGGAAACCCGCCGAAGAGGAGGAGCTTCCAATATATGCCGCGCGGGAGCGCTGCAATAACCCCGTTCACTTTACCATCCAAGAGCGGAAAGCGACGCCGCCGCGATTTGCACAAATTTTATATAAAGTCGCGCCGAATATATTTGTAAATCTTATATATCTCGACTACCATTAAACAATTCTAAAATCAAAAGGAAGTTGATCATTGAAAGGACCTGCCGCTGATCCTGAAAGGAAATAAGTCACGCCAACTCCCAAACACGGCGTTTACACAAAGGAATGAGATGATGCTTTTTGCAGATATTTATATAGTCGGAGGACCTATAAGGGGTTTTCAATTTAAAACAAAGGTACTTAATGATTTTTTTTCGGATTCGTTCTAACCTATCAATGTAAGTACAATAGCGAGAATTCCATATTTCTGATGCATACTCGAGTTTTCTTCTAACATACGTGCAGTATAGGATTTTAATCGTTTTGGCTTGTGTAAAACATTGAGAATTCCGCATAATAAAGCACAATGTTTTAGAAGCATTGGATATAATAGTGTTAATGTGAATGTCAAATAACAGCCTAGAGTCATGAATGGATGATCCTTTTAGCTCAACTCACCTGTAAGGAGTATCACTGATATCCGGGTTTTTCTTCCAATAGCTATTCGGATATGCCTTGTAGAAAAGGTGTATCTTGTATAGCACCTCGTCGTAGTCGACCGAGCGGGCGTCCCAGGTAGAGATCATCTTCAGGGTCTTCCAGAAGCACTTCAGGAGTAGCTCTTGGTAGCGAGGGAAGGCAGGGTCCGAGACGCCGATAGATTCGTGCAGTAGAGCGACTATGGCGCTGTGGAGAGATATTTGTTCATTAGTTGATATGATGATGAAAACTTGGTTCTAAGTATAGCACAACGATTTGTCTAAGATTCGTCACCCCAAGTGTGTCCCGTCAACACACAATCAACCAATATCATGAAACGGGTCACACGTCTTTAAAATCTATACTAGCCACCGACGCGATTAGTACTCATGATGAAGGCCCGCGAACCGGTCTGAAACATGTCGAGCGATACCTTGAAGACGTGATTGACCCGTTTCATTATATTTTGATACGTCTGAAACTTACGCGAATTTCCTATATAAAATCATGAACTTTGTAGTATATAACTATTCATTAGTGGGTTGACCAACAGTGGTCGTTCCACCACATTCCATCCCTGCCTAAAGGAAGGAACGGAGCGAGAATTTGCCGTGCCGAATACGTGAGGAAGAGTATTACCCTCCGTCTACCAAGACAGCGATCTCAATACAGTTTAACTGTGAAAATGGTGACTGGCCGCCACGGCAGGCTGCGCTAGCGTGTTGTTACTGCGGTTTATCAAATGGGCAGCGGTCAGCCGCGCCACCGCAGGCCGTCCCAGTCTGTGACCCACAGATCCGCTCATTTAAGACTTCTGTACATCTGATCTACTCTCACTAATGCACAAATCAGAAAGTTTGATAGAGACAAAAAAGTGACATCTGACAGGTCTTCACCCGTCAGTCTCCGTCTTCATAACTGAAAATTGTAGGTATTGAACGGAAGTTTTGGTGTGTTAAGTTTATACGGGATTTAACATCCTGGTGTCCTTTCAAACGAAGACAAGTCGTTAACAGCCGAAAAATATATCTGTCGCATTCTAACTCATTTCGGTGCACCGTAAGGATTAACGAGACAACTATATGAAAAATCATGTGGCTTAATACTGTGAGTCTGCTTTTCTCTGATGTCTGTGGTACTGACCACAGCAGCTGCGTGCGCGGCGAGTGCTCGAGCACGCGCACGCACACGTTGTTGAGGATGCGCACGAGCCGCTCGCCGTCCGCGCCGCCCAGCGCCGCGCCGCCGCCCAGCAGCCGCAGCAGCTCGCTCAGCAGCGAGCACAGGGCGGCCGCGTCCACGTTCATCCCGCAGCCGCCGGTCTCGTAGAACTGACAAACAAATATATTTTCTCAACCATGCTCGGAAAAGGAGTTATGTTCGCGATAATAAACTGCGAAACACATCGTTGCGGGCGTCGCGAATTTACAGGACAGTAATTTATTTATTTATTTATTCATAGGAGAACCAACAGCAATAAAACTAAGTAACAACATTATTAGTTACAACAGAGCCAATTACAGGATCTCACATATAGCGTATGGTAATGGGGTTTGTATATTAAATTGCCGGCGAGTTTGGACATTGCCGGGGCGGCGGCGCGTCGGTGGGGACGAGGCCGCGCGCCCGCCGCCGCCGACGCTCCGCCGCGCTCGCCGCGAAGTAGTAAGTAGTAGTAGTTTCGGGTGCGAAGTTTTCGGCAGCCTATAATGGAATTTCATATAAATTGAACATCTAGGCCGGCAGAGATCGGCTTATGTTTCAATATCACGCCGGGCGCGTCCAGCGATATATCTTCGGTTCATCAAGTGACGAGTTGGGGAGTTTCATTGAGCGACATGTTTCGGGCTTATCGAGCGACCTGTTTCGGGTTCATCGAACGAGATGTTACGGACTCATCCAGTCACATGTTTCGACCTCATCGAGTGACATGTTCCGAGCTCATCATGCGACATGTTTAAGGCTCGTTTCGAGGACATCAAACGACATGTTTCTAACTCATCAAGCGACATGTTGCGGGCTCATCAAGCGACATGTTTCGAGTTCATAAAGCGACATGTTTCAAACTCTTCGAGCGACATGTTTCAAACTCTTCGAGCGACACGTTTCAGGCTCGTCGATCGACATGTTTCTAGCCCATCCAGCGACATGTTTCAGGCTCGTCGAAAGAGATGTTTCAGGCTCGGCGAGAGAAGTTTCAGGCTCGTCGATCGGCATGTTACGAGCTCATCAAGCGACATGTTTCGGCCACATCGAGCGACATGTTTCAGATGCGTCGAGAGACATGTTTCGAGTCCAGCGGCTTCAGCGCGTGTTTTTATTACTGAATCCTTAGAATTTCAATTCCTATTTTCTTATCATATTCAAATTTCCATTCATTTTTCATTCATTTTCAAAAAATGCAATGAAATATACGAATATTTCATTGCATTTTTTGAGAAAAGCACATGCCTCAGCGCATACAGGGATCGCCTGCCTCGTATCTGTAGACGGCGTCGTGAACACTTACCGCGGTGAGCGCGCACGCGATGCACTTGTAGGGCGGCAGCACCTGCGCCGGCGGCCGGTCGGAGGTGCGCAGGTGGCGGATCTGCGTCGCCACGGCCGACACGAAGCTCTGCTCGTACGCACTTAGAGCCGCCCCGCGGCCGGAGGTTATGGCGTTTGATATTAGGGACATAGCTCGGATCGCCGCCTGCAAACGAAAACGATGGATAATAATCGCCATGTACGAGGGGTCTTTTTTTTTTTATTATTAAAAATGGGATTGCTCTTGGCCAGCATCTAGCCAGGGGGCAAAGATGAGGCCGACGATGAAGCGAGCTCACCCAGAAGATGCCTATTCACTCGTGCCTTAAAAAGGTCCAGGTTATATGAACTTGGAAATACAGACGCCGGCAGAGAATTCCAAACCTTAGAAGTGCGCATTATAAAAGAAGATGCAAAGCGCTTGGTTCGAACTAGAGGAATTTCGACCAGGTAAGGATGGTAGTCAGCCGTGCGTCTGGATGTCCGATGGAAGAAGGGGGAAGGCGGTATGAGCTCATGGAGCTCCTGAGCGCACTCACCGAAGTACAGTTTGTAGAAGACGCACAGACATGCTACTTTGCGTCGATGTGCTAAGCTCTGCAGCTTATTTCCCACTACCGTACTGCCGCCAATGAGCCTCCTGGCTCTGCGGTCCACCGAGTCGAGTGCGGCAAGTTGGTACTTAGCCGAGCCATCCCAAAGGTGACTACAATACTCCATGCAAGACCGGACTTGGGCTTTATATAAAGATAGAAGCTGCCCAGGTGTAAAGTATTGCTCGACCTTATTTAGGATGCTCAGCTTTTTGGCCGCTGTTCCGGCTTTGGACTCGATGGTAGTGCCGAAGTTAAGGTTTGAGCTTAACGTCATGCCAAGCAGCTCGAGATCGTTGGCTACAGACACGGTTGTACCTCGGAAAGTAGGAGCCAGATTGAATGAGCTCCTTTTTGCGGTAAACAGACACGCTTGCGTTTTGGTGGCGTTGAAACTAACCAGATTGTTATCACCCCATTGGGAAACAAGACTTAAGGTTGAGTTAATTCGCTCTATCATTGTCTCTCTCTCAGACTGAATTTCATCACGGCCAGCCCCCGTGCTGGACAAATATCTCTCCATGACCGTACTGTCATCTGCGTATGCGACCACTCCTGGTAGAAGAAGGTCGTTAATATGAAGCAGGAAAAGGGTCGCGGAGAGAACAGATCCCTGAGGGACACCGGCATCAATGGCCATGAGGTCCGACGAGCAGCCATCAATGACAACTCGGATTGACCGCCCACTCAGGAAGTCAGATATCCAGCTACAGAGGCCAGAAGGAATACCGTATGCAGGAAGCTTGCGAAGCAGACTAGCATGCCAAACCCTGTCAAAAGCCTTCGAGATGTCGAGAGTCACGGCAAGAGCCTCACCGTGTTTCTCGATGGCCTCGCCCCAGTAATGCGTAACATACACAAGAAGATCCCCAGTGGAACGGCCCCGGCGAAACCCATATTGCCGATCACTGAGAAGGTCGTTAGCTTCAAGGTAAGTCAGCAGCTTACTGTTCAGAACTCTCTCCATAACCTTACAGAGTATGGAGGTAATGGCGATAGGTCGCTAATTGCAGGGATCGGCACGACTACCTTTCTTGGGCACTGGTTGCACATTCTGCTCTACCTGTTTCTGGTCGACCTGTTTAGCCTAGTTGGTAGTGATATTGCCTCCGAAGCTAGAGGTCCCGGGTTCGAATCCCGGGAAGGCATTTGTTTCTGTGGTGAGCAGAAACATTTATTCCTGAGACTTGGTTATTTTCTATGTATTTAAGTATATATCTATTATATATATCGCCTTATTGAGCTTACTATGGGACTAGTTGATTTGTGTAAAAAAATCCCCTAATATTTATTTATTAAGGGATGCCTATATATATATATATATTGGGGGACAATCTTACACAATCATACAATCAATCTTCTATGTTCAGCAGTGGACGTCATTCGGCTGATATGATGGTGGTGGTGGGATTGTTATAGCAAAGATCAAACGTCAAGACGGGTTGAAAATTGTAGTCTATCGACTATCTACAAGTGATTATCAGATAACAGAAGATTTTGCATACCTCATCATCATATCAGTGGGAAGGACGTCCCACAGATGTACATTGTTCTACCGCTGCTAACTTGTTGGACCGTATAGTTTCATTAGGTACATTTCACTACAAACTTTATACTAACCGAGTGTTATTGACGATTTGTAAAAAGTTACTATTGATTGTCAGTGAAATACCGTACAGCAATGTGTAACAATCGCGGAAACCGAAGAAAATATACGTCTCTGTAGGTCTTTTGCTGTTGTCAAAAACCTACAATGTCAGATTAAAATAATATTGTAAAATAAAGTAATGGTAATAGGCTATTTGCCAAAAAAATATTAACTATGCCATTCAAATCAGCTTTTAAAGAGGATTTCATTTTTGTATGGGACCAACTGAAGGGTCCACGGAAAGATCATGTCTAGTCCTTTGAAATTTCAAAGGCAATTTGCACCTTGTCTTTATCAGTTAGGTTGCTTTTTGTTATGAAATTTAAGTGGACCCTTCAACTACTATTAAAGGACAACAAAAGCCGCAAATGAGGGTCAAAGGCGGATATTGTTCTCGGACAGCAAAAACGCTCCATACTAATTGACAGATTATTATGACGTCACAGTTCACGCGCCCCTTACTAGCGATGTATGGAAAAACAAGAAAATTGCTATTTAACCGTGAAATACTACGTTTAAGGACATAGTTGTCAAACAATTTCTTCTTATTGAAGCATGTAAATTCTTTTGGTAGCCTTTGTTTAACTTTTAGATGATATTTTTTTCGAAACTTTAAAGTCTCGTATTTTATAATTATTCGGATTTTGTTTTGTAATTTTTCATTTTAATGTGTTAATTTGATGGTATGCTATCCATATAACGGCAATATGTTCTAAATTTCAACATGAGGAAACTACCCTATTCTATCATGTTGATTTGTGTATGGTAAACTCACGTTGAGATCCGGACTGGCAATGGAGTGTATGGTGTCGACGAGCAGCGAGTCGTCCACGGCGGGCTGCGGCGTCAGCAGCAGCGGCGGCGGCGGCCCCGGCCCCGGCCCCGGCCGCGCCGGCGCCGGCGCCGTGCTGCACACAAACCCAACACCTTGTCTATACTGCACACTATATACCATATGGGTGGTATTCCACTCGTCCAATATCTTTGTCCAAGTTTTTTTTTTCATGCGTAGCCGTATTGATTTAACTGTGATCAGAATCTTTAATAAAATGTCGGGGCCCCATCCAAGTTTGATGAAATCATCCAATTTCTGTGATCAAATGTATATTGGATGAGTGGAATACCAAAAGTGGTATTCTACTCATCCCATATCTTGTCCAATCTTTAATCAAAGTTCTTTGACGGAAGCCCATTCCACTTATCCAATATCTTTGTCCAAGTTTAATTTTTTTTCATGCGTAGCCAGGCATATTGATTTAAATGTCATCAGAATCTTTGATCAAATGTATATTGGACAAAGATATTGGATTAGTGGAATACCTCCCTAACACCGATATACACTTCCGTCAGAAAGTTTAAGACCAAATACAAAATATGCAAATGGTCAACATTGATTGATTATTCATTCAACCTTGATTCACATGTCCGTAGTACTCTCGACCAGTTTGCAAAAGTTCGATCCTTGTGAGAAACAGCCCATTGCAATCTTTTTCCCTTGTTTGGTTTGCCTAATAATTTCTGAAAATAAAACAAAAAATTGTGTTTGGCCTTAAACTTTCTGACGGTAGTGTATTTCAAAACCATCACATGTAACTAGTGGCTCTGTAAGCTGTAGAGACATCGCAATTTCTTTATATTTAAAAAAATTCCAAAAAGTGGATCGACATTTTTTTTTAAATATTATTATCTAACCTGCTCACAAAATTTCACGCGAATCGGTTGAGAAATGCGACCCGTAGAGAAGAACATCCGGTACATATGGTGCTACTTTACCGCACGAGTGCGGTAATCAGCAGATTACGTGCATATGTCGAAACTTTAAAGAGCCATATGTACTGTAAAACGTAGTACGATACACGTGAGAACAGGTAACTCGCAACTCGTGTCGATTTAAAACACTCCCTTCGGTCGTGTTTCAATTTATCACCACTCGTTGAGAATTTCCTGTTCTCTGCACTTGTATCGTAATGTAGTATGACGTAAGGCACGACGTTACGAACGCCTGTGCACCTCTGAAGTGTCCTAGCACAGCACACACACCTGGCGGGGGCCGGGCGGGTGACGCGCACGGGTCTCGCCGGGATGGGCTCGAACAGGAACTGCAGGTCGTGCTTGGGCAGGTCGAGCCGCTTCACCACCGGCACGGCCGCGTCCAGCCTGGCGATCAGCTCCGGGTCGAGACCGAACGGGCCGGTGACGACGCGCGGTTGCGGCGCGCTGGAAAACGGAATACGTTACACAATAGCTTAGGCCAGGTGGGCCCTGGAACGGGAGCAAGTATTTAAAAGGACGCTTCCTTAGAGCATCCGCAGTAATTCCCTGTGTGCCAATATTATTTTATTTTATATTCGGAGAAATTTTGGTCTAAAGCTATGATCTTCAAGTAATATTTATGTCTTGATACAACGAGATTATAGCGACCCAGTGAACACAGTTTTTGAGGTAGTATCAAGTTATGAGTCATAATCATAATAGTTTTTGAATTTTTTGTTTTAACATGTATTTTTGTTTTTTTTTTTCATTTTAATGTTTTTACAATAAATTGTTATTAATATAGCTCTAGCTAGAGAAAAAAGAAATACATCTAAGATATTTTTGAAGATCAAACCTCAATAACTTTTTTAACTAATTGCTGGCTTGCTCAATACTGGACCGTAATTTTTGCTCCTATTACAGGTATAAAGTGCACTTCGAGTATAACAAGATACAACCGGTATCTTTGAAAACATAAATAAATAATAGTACATTACTACAGAGGCCGGGACAAAAGGGGTTGCCGGCCGAAGACATATAGACGGCTGAGCGAAGCGAGGCCGGATAGGTCTAAGGCCGGCAACCCCATATTTCCCGCCGAGGTATGTATAGTGCTTTTCTCAAACATGCAATGAAATAAACAACAAAAAAAAACAAAGTTTTATTTTTAATACGCATAGTGGCAGAATGTCATGATGCCTGTGCCACAAATTTAAGTGGAATGGAAATTAAAAAAGAGGACTTTGCAGGCCTAGGCCTGCAACATTTGTATGAAATTCCATTAACTACCTCTTGTCCTAGCCGCACCTGAAACGTCATACTTCGCAGCCTATTATAAGGAACATAACATCAATATTTCATTGCATGTTTGAGAAAAAACCATTACGCACAAGCGCCTTGCGACATTGCTTTGGTTCTGTTTTCAGGAGTCAGCTGAATACGGGTGGCGCAGGACCGGTCATCAGTGGCGGAGCAAAACCTTAATTATTATGTGGACAAAATACATTTTGCGGCGCCCTCTGCCCGCTTTATCTCTAAATTTTTTAGCGCGTTCCCGGTTTGTTATGTGTCGAAACCTCCGGGGCGCGAGGCCCCCTGGACCGCGAGGCCGTACGCGGTGTCCCACGTCTCCCACGCCTAACATCGCCTCTGACGGCCTTTATGGTATTTGGGGGAGGCCTATGTCTACCAGTGGACGTCCTTCGGCTCATATAGTGATGATGAGCCTAGGAATGCTGCAAGTGCAAGGGATTGTATTTTTTTTGGATTCATAAACTTAATTTTCAATGGTACTGAGCACACGAATGGTTATATCTAAGTGTGAGTCCACACTCACACTGACAAAATCCACTTGTTGTTCAAAACCAATATTGTGACCAATTGAAGTAATAAAAACAACCCATAAATAGCAGGTCGAATATGCATTTTTTTCTACGCATTTATACCCACTTCTAAGTGAACGGAATCATAATAAAGGCCAGGAGACTCGCATGCGAGTTTTATTACATTGCGCGTTACCGAGGTATAACGAGTTCAATCAAATCGAGATCTGTCAAACCGCGCAATGTAGTGAAACTCACATACGATAGTCGTACAGTCAGCAACAAAAGTAGCCACGCATTTGAAAAGTTAAAGTCTTTAATATAAGGTAATAAGAGCTTTCGGCTGGGCAGCGTTCGGGAAGCTACGGCACATCTTTTCGTCCAATATTCCGCAGTGTCTCAAGACGAAAGTCTTTGACCAGTGTGTGTTGCCAGTAATGACATATGGCACTGAAACGTGGTCGCTTACTATGGGCCTCATGAGAAGGCTCAAAGTCACCCAAAGGGCAATGGAGAGAGCTATGTTGTATAGTTTCTCTGCGTGATCGCATCAGGAATGAGGCCATCCGCAGCAGAACCAAAGAGACCGATTTAGCCCTCCGAATCGCTAAACTTAAGTGGCAGTGGGCGGGGCACATATCACGTAGAATCGATGGCCGTTGGGGCGGAAAGGTTCTCGAGTGGCGACCACGTACCGGAAGGCGTAGCGTGGGCAGGGGACCCCACACGGTGGACTGATGACCTGGTGAAGGTCGCGGGTGTCCGCTGGATGCGGGTGGTGCAGGACCGGTCATTGTGGAAGGCATATGTCCAGCAGTGGACGTCTTTCGGCTGACATGATGAATAAGAGCTTTTGAACAGTTCATATGCGTAGTTACTTTTGATGCGGATTGTAAGTGTGTAAATAAAGGCCTCTGTACTTCGATGTATTGCGGGTTACCGAAGTATAATGAGTTAAATCGATCTGTCAAACTGCACAATGTAGTGAAACCCGCATACGAGTTTCCTACGCGAGTAAATAAATACGGTTTTAGGCTTAAAGGACAGCTCTCGGCAACTTACATTTTAATCGGCTGTACAGGCATTGGTTCTTCCTCTTCCTCCTCCTCATACTCTTCAAGCGGCGCTGGTTCTTCTGGGACAGGAGCTTCCATTTCCTGTACATAAGAGTTGTTCTCTCACATTCAATTTTGCAAACTTATGTCCTCTTTTTTTTATCGACTTCAAAATAAGGAGGAGCTTCTCAATTCGTCGGTATCTTTCAAATTGAATTTTATTCATTGTGTAAGGATTAAGCTAAGTGTACATACAATAAATAGTTTTTTTTTTCTTTTGGAACAAAACAGGACTGCGCAACACTTTATACCAAAAAACCGACTCCAATTTTGTACTTGCTATGCCACAATTTGTGGTTTCCGTGCGCCAATGCTTGGTTACCTACAGAAAATACCGAAATCGGCATATGCGTGCCTATCAAATTCGAGGAGTTCCCTCGATTCCTCCTTGATCCCATCATCAGACCTTCACCAAATTTATATGGGACCAATGTTGGGGTACCTGCTTTGAAACAAAAAAACAATTATCAAAATCGGCCAACGTGGTCAAGAGTTATCGGGGAACACAAAAAAAAAAGATAAAGCAAACATGCGAGACGAACTGCGTACCTCCTTCCTTCTATTGAAGTCAGTAAATGAGTGTACTACGCATCACAAAACTTGGTACTTTGATTTTTAGATAGATTCGTTATATTACTATTTTCCTTGATACTTCGCGTAGATTCTGATCGTTTCTGATATGCGTCGACCGACACAACTGATCACAATACATCTGTGGCGACAGCGGTATAAAACCTCTGTAGATGTCAGCCGCTGATCGCACTGGCTTTGTGTGGTAGAATAATGTTGACGGCATTTGACAAATTTTGATTTTAATGACTTGCATATAAAATATGTTTGGTTTAAAGTGAAAACTTTATAGTTTAACCTATTAAGCGCCAAAGATGGCAAACCACGCCATTGGAGATTCGTGCCACTGACGCTACCGAGACGTCAATTAAAGGCCGTTCAAAAACTATGATTTACCACTCCTAGAACCCTTTATGATGTTTTGGCATTATTACTTAGCTTAACTTTATTTTATGGCTGTGGCGTCAGGGGCACGGCGAATTACTTCGCCACCTGGCGCTCAAAAGAATAATTTATCACTGCCTCAAGATGTTCCTACACATCTATAATGTTATCCTACATACCTCGACGTGCTGTTGTATAGGCCGGCCCGTAGCCGAGAGCGGCACGACCATAGATCTCCGAGTTTCGGCGCTGCGACTCTTGCTCGCTCGCTTTATCCGCTCCTCGAGAAGCGACAGGTCTTTGTCTGATATCTGGATACAATGAAACGTATTCTTACTATCAATGATACGAGTGATAATGGACAAGATAACAGATAAAGATAAGTTGAAAATAGTTGTCAGTACACGCGACGCAATGTACATAGTGGAGTGAATGGATTGGCTAAAATAATATAGCAACAACTTAATTTATTTGGTTGAATGGTAGCGAATGCTTAATCGCAGTAAGTCCTTTTGTACTTTAAGGTTTTCTTTGGTGCAATAAAGATACAGCACTCGCTAGCATTTCTCGCGACTACATAAATCAAATTTTTGAGCATACACTTGGCGTCACTAGCAGAAGAATTGATAGCGGAAGTCGATTTAGCCTCGTTAGTCCCCGCGTGCTTGTACAAGTACAAAATAACGATAGTACTTCAGACCTGACATTTTAACTCCATAGCATAAATTACTGGCTAATGTACTCCACCAAGTACAAATTAAGGATGCGCTAAAAACCATCATCATCATCATCATCATCATCATCATGGCAGCCGAAAGACGTCCATTGCTGGACATAGGCCTCCCCCAAAGACTTCCACAAAGACCGGTCCTGCGCGACCCGCATCCAGCGGACACCCGCGGTAAAAACCATAGACATAATGAATAAAACAACTGGCAAGAATTTATACAAAATCATAAAAAGTCACGTCTGGGACTACTCTTAGATTGTACTTGTGGTGGTATACTGGGTAGTTACGACTACTACAGTAGAAAAAACCAAGGACTTACAAGGTTAATTTAAGCCTTTTGCGCCGTTCTTGATTACGGCAGTTTCCGCTGTTTCGTGGTTTGAGGCTAGATCAAAACCTGGATACCGGTGCGTCGCAGTTTAATGCTATTTGCGATCCTGCGGCGCTGCACTGAAGGCGTACGTAAGTACCCGTTGGATATTTAAACGGTAGTACGGTTCACCCGGTTAGTCAGCCATATCCGCCTAGGTCTCTCCACCGGGTGAAATACGTAAACGTATTTTCACAACGTAGACAAAGGTCAAAACCTGGATAGACCTAAGCAGAGGGCCGGCGAATATGGAAGAAATGATAAGTTTGTATGTACCTGTCCAATCATCTTGTAAATCTTCTCCCCCTCGAGGAAGTACGCGCAAGCCACGCAGTTAAGTGCGGCGGAGCGAACGGCGTTGTCCCGGTCTCCGATATGTCTGGCTAACTCCTTCAGGGCTACTGTTCCAGACGGGCTCATAGCAGTCCAGCCATATGTTTCGATGAGGCTTCCGATACACTCGAGGCATTCTGGAATATATGATTTGTTGACGATTAAGGAAATCAAGCGGATTTCGTCTATAACACAACGAACAGATACCGTACCCTACGAGTATCAAATCAAATGAGGACTGACTACCTTTGTAAACATCTTAACTACCAACTGGGGCTTGTATTTGCTAATATAACCCGAAGCTACCTTTCAAATCAGTATATTAAAAAGTCTCTTTTTCTTGTACAACAAGCAGGCCCGTTCCTCTGTCCGCTTCGGATAAAATCGGCCTTCGCACACCTCCGAGGTGCAATTTACCTGAACGAGGATGATCGTCATAACTTAACAGTGAAACTCATCGTACCGCGGCCGGCATAGTACAGTCGACTACAATGAGATGTATACAATTTACAACTTATTGCATTGTAATAGGGTTCAAATTGCATACATCTCTTTGTAGTTGACTTACCACGACGAGGAAACGCAAATATGGTGAATGGATGACCCTAACTAGGCGAAAGAGTATTCGCTCGACATACGGTAGAACGAGATGCTAATAGGAACTTCTATCTTAGGGAGGTATTCCACTCATCCAATATCTTGGTCCAATATACATTTTATCAAAGAAATTGGATGATTTCATCCAACTTGGATGGGATCCCGACATTTGATTAAAGATTCTGATGACATTTAAATCAATATGGCTACGCATGAAAAAAAATAAAACTTTGACAAAGATATTCAATGAGTGGAATGGGCCTCCGTCAAAGAACTTTGATCAAAGATTTGACAAAGAAATTGGACAAAGATATTGGATGAGTAGAATACCACCCCATATTCAACTCGTCCAATATCTTTGATCAAAGAAATTGGATTATTTCATCAAACTTGGATGGGACCCCGACATTTGATCAAAGATTCCGATGACAGTTAAGTAAATCAATATGGCTACGCATGAAAAAAAATTAAACTTGGAAGATATTGGATGAGTGGAATGGGCCTCTGTCAAAGAAATTTGATCAAAGATTGGACAAAGATATTGGACGAGTGGAATACCACCCTTAAGTTATTTTATGACACAAGCTTTTGTGAAATTGGCCGTTGGTCTTTCTACATATTAAGCCTCGCCCAAATGCTTAGAGGATCGAGTTTTTTAACTTCAATTTATAACCTTTCATCATCTGGAAAATACATGAGCAATCCGACTATCGTTAACTTACCGGCTCTTTGCCTGGCATTCTTCGATTTCAGTCCTTCCATCAGATATCCGAATAGTTTGGTCACGGAATAGACGACGCATATCTGTTTGAAGAGGGCTTTCACACTATTGCGAATTGTGTCCTTTGGGTCCCCAACCTGTCAATACATTTGAAAGTTTAGTGGTTTATAATTTTAAAATCTTTTGGAGTACTAACCACATATACGTGCACAAATGAGTCTGCATTTATAGGAAAAATAACCGGGCGTTGAAAAGTCGATCAGCGCCCTCAGGACACTAGTTAGTGTATATGAGCGATATATGGAGGTCACCGACCAGTGGTCTGTGATGGAGGTCCATGGGCTCAAGTACGATGGCTTTAAGAGTGAGCTGCTAGTTTTCAAGGGGAAACGGGTTAAGTTAGGGGACCTACTACCACCGTTCAGACTTAATGGCACTCCTCTCAAACTAGACAAGAGTTTCAATATCTGGGGCATTATGACACAGCCACGTTCAGTGATGACATGGATTTGGAAAGGGAGCGTAGGGCGCTGGTAGCCTTCTTGAAAGCCTGGGATGCCTTACATCTGTCGCCTAGACTGAGTTACTAATAAGATATGGATATTTCCGAAATAAATTATTATTATTATTATAAAAAAAAAAAAACTACTGATGAAGTCCACGCTCCGTCCAGCAGCAGTCCAAATCCAAAACCCCGAGAGCTTTCAGCTGGAACTCCAAAACCGTTTCGATTGTCTAGGCGGCGATGTGGACGAATTCAACGACGGGTTTGTGGAAGCTGTCCATAGCATTGGGTCTAAGTTCTTTAAGGCCCAACGAACTCCAAGAGCCAAAAGGCTTTCTATCTCCACTCAGAGGCTCATCGAGGAAAGGAATGAGATGATTCTGCAGTCTTCAGCCGATGCGAAATTATACAGGCAGCTCAATAAACAGATCTCTAAGGCTGGGTTGCACCGACTTACGATCACAGACCGATCAACGTTAAATATGGCGCCGGCAGCTGTCATCCCATAGAAACTTGTCAAACTTTCCATACATTCCAATTTTAACGAACACAGCTTACGATTACAGATGGTTTGGTGCAACCCAGCCTAAGTCCATTACCCGCGATCTGCGCCAATTCAATACAAATCGTATTGAAGAGGCCATCGAGCAGAATAAGGGCTCTAAAGTTTTCTCAAGAGATCTGTCTATTGGGCAGAGCCAGCTCGCCAGATTAAAAACTGAGCTTCTGAGTGAGATAGAGTGCTTTTATGGACAGCTATACACGTCAACTAGCAGACCCGAAGTTGGTCTGGCGGAAGACCCTAGAGCTAGATTAACCCGGCACTATACCGAAGATATCCCGGACATCAGTCTGTACGAGATTAGAATGGCTCTTAAGCAGCTGAGGAACAACAGGGCACCCGGTGAAGACGGAATTACAGCGGAACTCCTGAAGGCGGGTGGAAAACCGGTCCTTAGGGCCCTTCAGAAGTTGTTCGACTCCGTCTTACTGGAAGGGAAAACTCCAAAGGCATGGAACAGAGGTGTGGTGGTGCTGTTCTTCAAAAAGGGTGACAACTCCTTACTGAAGAACTACCGACCCATCTCACTTCTGAGCCATGTCTATAAGCTGTTTTCAAGAGTCATTACGAACCGTCTCGCACGCAGGCTAGATGACTTCCAGCCTCCCGAACAAGCCGGTTTCCGAAGAGGCTTTAGCACCGTAGACCACATCCATACGCTCCGTCAGGTTATACAGAAGACTGAAGAGTATAACCTGCGCCTCTGTTTAGCGTTCGTGGACTACGAGAAAGCCTTTGATTCGATTGAAACGTGGGCTGTACTACAATCTCTCCAACGGTGCCAAGTGGACTACCGCTATATCGAAGTGCTGAAGTGTTTGTACGAGAATGCCACTATGTCAGTCCGACTCCAGGACCAGAACTCAAAACCTATTCCGTTGCAGCGGGGAGTCAGGCAAGGAGATGTTATTTCTCCTAAACTGTTCTCCGCTGCACTGGAGGATGTTTTCAAGACTCTGGACTGGAGAAGGCTAGGCATCAACATAAACGGCGACTACCTCACTCACCTTCGGTTTGCTGACGATATAGTTGTCTTGGCTGAGACCATGGAGGATTTAAGTACAATGCTCAATGACCTCAGTAAAGCCTCCGAGCGAGTTGGTCTAAGGATGAACATGGACAAGACGAAGATCATGTCAAATGTCCATGTCGTACCAACTCCTTTAACAATCGGACACTTTACGCTCGAAGTTGTAGACGATTACATATACCTAGGACAGACTGTCCAGTTGGGTAGGTCCAACTTCGAGTAAGAGGTTAATCGTCGAATCCGACTCGGCTGGGGCGCGTTCGGGAAGCTACGGCACATCTTTTCGTCCAATATTCCGCAGTGTCTCAAGACAAAAGTTTTTGACCAGTGTGTGTTGCCAGTGATGACATATGGCACTGAAACGTGGTCGCTTACTATGGGCCTTATAAGAAGGCTCAAAGTCACCCAAAGGGCAATGGAGAGAGCTATGTTGGGAGTTTCTCTGCGTGATCGCATCAGGAATGAGGCCATCCGCAGCAGAACCAAAGTGACCGATATAGCCCTCCGAATCGCTAAACTTAAGTGGCAGTGGGCGGGGCACATAGCACGTAGAACCGATGGCCGTTGGAGCGGAAAGGTTCTCGAGTGGCGGCCACGTACCGGAAGGCGTAGCGTGGGCAGGCCCCCCACACGGTGGACTGATGACCTAGTGAAGGTCGCGGGTGTCCGCTGGATGCGGGTGGCGCAGGATCGGTCATTGTGGAAGTCTTTAGGGGAGGCCTATGTCCAGCAGTGGACGTCTTTCGGCTGACATGATGATGATGATTATTAAAAAAATACAAACTTCAGACCTTCATCATATTTTATATCGACTTGACTTTAAATTCTGGCGACGTGGTTGAGAAAGCAAAATTTATGTGTAATGAGTGTGTATGTGTAGTGTCTTACCTTCAGAATAAGATACGGTATGAAGCAATTCGCCTCATACTCGGCCATCGTGTAGTCGTTGTCGCTCAGAAACTGAAACACGGTGGCCAAATACTCCAAGCCCTTCAGGATAACAGATGGGTTAGTATCGAAGAAGCGCAGGGTCAGCCATTTGAGGACCAGGTCTAGGTTGCACATGAGCGCTGGTCCATTCTCGTGAAGGTCGTCTGAGAGGGACTCTATGGCTTTTAGGTGGTATCTGAAAATAAAATAGTATTTTAAGGTTCGTCCTTAGTCATTTTTCGAAAATGTGAGTAGTTTTGTAACCATTTAACTGTAACAAATTTAACACACAGGGGCTCGAATTGCACCAAGTCCGTGTAAGGAGTCCCCACCGTTAACCTACACGTGACCCCTGGGTGGTCCTAAAAGTGCAACAAACTAGCAACCGTATTGTCTTCTCGGAAATCTCACGGTTCGAAAATAAAATGCCATACGATACATACATAATAGCGAGTATTAATTAAAAAAAATACAAGTACTTCAGAAGCAGCATAGTGAGATACAAGCAGAGGTAAACGACAAGCGGTCTTATCGCTAACCACCTATCTCTTCCAGACAACCTGTAGGTAGCGGGGAAAAATAATTAAACAGCACGTGCGTTGTGGTATAGCGAGATGAAAAGATTCGGTGTTTTCTAGCTCTCAAATAACCATTTTGTCTAACAGAAAACCTTCTGTACGTAAAGTACCTGAAGTCATTGTGGAACATATTGGCGACGAGTTGCTTGTTCAGCCCCGCGGTCGCCATCTGATCCTTCAGCAGTTCAAAGAACTCTTCGCGCGGCACTGTGAAGTTCCACTTCAGCACTGGAACAAATACAAAACTTCAATGACGGATTTGATTTATTACCCTGCCCGGACCCTGCCGTTTAAGGGTATCCCCACATCTATCGACGCGGAATCGGCAAAAGCCGATAGAAAAAAGCTTTACGTCCACGCAATTAGAGCTACAAAGGCATGGTTCGGCTCGGCCTACGCCGGTCGACGCGTCGACGTCGTTTACGCTCTTATTGCGTAGACATAAAGCTTTTTTCTATCTGCTTTAGCCGATTCCGCGTCGCTAGATTTGGTGAGACCCTTATGTGACGTCCAGGGGTCGTACTTTTCGTGCCGGTGACGTAAAATTGACGGGATCCTGCCGTTTTGCCAAAGTTATTTTGGTAAAATTTCACTACCCAAACAAATTTTGGCAACTGTTACGTTTGGTAATGCAATCTTTGGAATAATTTTAGTAGGCACATTTTCATTTGCACAAATTTTTACTTACCATAATATTATCACGGAAAATAACGTTCAGGCATTTGGTCTTTTACCAAATACTTCATTAAAGCAGAAAATCTTTAGACAATAAATATTTTGTCAAATGAATTTGTCTGAAACAAGTTAAAAGTTTAATACAAATCGTACAATATCTACATACTTATTACTTGAACTTGTAATATAACAACTATGAATCTAATAGTAATATAGCCACAAAGCCAAGTTCAAGTTTTCACGTAGGCAGTAGGGAACAGGAACTTAGTGGCAAAACCGACTCGGATCGCGGATAGGTTAGAAGCCGAAAGCGGAAGCTTTGCTCCCGCTTTCGTCTTCGAGGTTATTTTTTTTATAAAAGAGCGGGAAAACTTTGCTTGCTTGCTTGCGTAAAATATGTTTTTCCAACTGAAACATTTGACTACTTGAAATTTGGTTAAAGTACTAGTTGGTAAGCGAGTCATTGTCTAACTGTTCACTTGCCAGACATTAGGTTTGTATTATAATTATTTGTCAAGAGTTTATTTGCCAAATAATAATTTGGCAAATGAAAATTTGCGGAAAATTGTTTGCGAAATGATAATTTGTCAAATTTTTTTGATATAACAATAGAGACCCAAAATTGACGTCATACTGCATATGGTAATAACTGGTATTACACATGAACCAGTCACAAAAACTTGCAGTAATACCTAATGTTGTACTTTGTAAGTTGAGATGTGACAGGCAAATTGCGGTTGTAACAGGGGCATAACTTACACTGTTAAGATATTAACTTAAGATAATTCTGTATTCTCTAGTTGTGAATTGTAACATTCTTTTAGAGAAATAAATTCTTAAAAACCATAACACTAATTAAAATCACCCATATGGAGCGTGACCTCACCCGGCACGAAAAGTACGAGCAACAGGGCTCGCCCTCACAAATGCTTATAGACGTTGATGTAGGGAAATGTTGGTATCATAAATATATTTACCTTTAAGTTTCTGGTCGTCAATGATGCGCTGGTTCTTGGCGTTGTTCTGTGGTAGAAGCGGTGTGAGGTCCTCATCGTCTTTCTTACCGCGGCTCGACGCTGACGCTGGCTTCGCCGGGCCCTGACATTCATTAATGTTACGATTATTATTTATTGATAGGAGAACCAACAGAAGTAAAACTAAGTAATAACAAGAATAGTCCCTCACGCTCGACTGAACTCCTTTTTAAAAGCCGTGCTGAAATAACATGACACTTTGTAAACACAATGGGACCCGCGATATCTATGCCGGAAATTAGTTTCTTGCTAGGAATTGTGATAGAAAAAAAATACAGCAAGTTTTTTAGGTCTTGTATGAAAACCTTAATAATCGCTGTATTTTTTCTCCATTATAATTTCAAGCAACATAAACTAATTTCCGGCTTAGATATGGCGGATCCCATTGTGTATACAAAGTTTCATGTTATTCCAGCATGCCGTTTTAAAATAAGAGCGAAACTACGTTTGTATGGACCACCGAGCTTCCTATGACTGGTACTGAAATAGCACCGTGTAAACGACTAGTGTCGGTTTGCTGGTCACTGGCGGCGAGATTTAGGCGATTAAATATAAATCATTGACTAAACGGTCTTAACATGTGCTGATGGCAGACACTGGCGCCATAATTTAGGCGTCTCAAAATAGTCCCCGTTTAAATTAACCTTTAAGGTGTACAACGTACCTTGCCCTTGGCCGGGGCGGCTTTCTTCTCGGCCTCCTTCTTCTGTGCGCCGGCGGTCTTCACTCCACGCGGCTCCTCCTTCTTGCTCTTGCTGGGCAGCGGCTGCACGGGCAGGCTCGGCCGCGCTTTATCTAGCGCCGCTTGGACCACTGATTTAGAGCCGGGCTGTTAAAATACCAGAATTTAACGTATTTAGGGTTCCGTACCCAAAGGGTAAAAACGGGACCTACTAAGACTTTGCTGTCCGTCCGTCCGTCCGTCTGTCACCAGGCTGTATCTCAAGAAGCGTAATAACTAGACAGTTGAAATTTTCACAGATTGTGTATTTCTGTTGCCGATATAACAAAATATACTAAAAACAAAATAATAATAATAATAAAAAAATACAAAAACCGTGATATTTTAGCCCTCGCTCGCCGAGCTAGATCTCAAGAACCGTAATAGCTAGACAGTTGAAATTTGCACAGATTATGTTTCTTTTTGTGGCTACAACAACAAATACTAAAATCGAAATAATAATAATAATTAAGAGGGGCTCCCATACAACAGAGTAGTTGTTGGCGTTTTTTTTTCTGGTACGGAACCCTTCGTGCTCGCGTCCGACTCGCACTTGGCCGGTTTCTTAAAAGTCCACCACTCCCATTCCTTAAGTAGATGTCGTAAAAATCGACTGAACGTTGGAGAAACTATAAGCCCGTGCTCAGACTGGCGGGAATCGCGCGGTTCCTTAGGGTGGTATTCCACTCGTTTAATATCTTTGTCAAATCTTTGATCAAAGTTCTTTGACGTAGGCCCATTCCACTCATCCAATATCTTTGTCCAAGTTTTATTTTTTTCATGCATACCCAATATTGATTTAACTGTCATCGGAATCTTTGATCAAATGTCGAGGTCCCATCCAAGTTTGATGACATCATCCAATTTCTTTGATCAAAGATATTGGATGAGTTTAATACGAGGTGGTATTCTACTCATCCAATATCTTTGTCCAATTTCTTTGTCAAATCTTTGATCAAAGTTCTTTGATATTGCCCATTCCACTCATCCAATATCTTTGTCCAAGTTTTATTCTTTTTCATGCGTAGCCATATTGATTTAACTGTCATCAGAATCTTTGATCAAATGTCGGGATCCCATCCAAGTTGGATGAAATCATCCAATTTCTTTGATAAAATGTATATTGGAACAAGATATTGGATGAGTGGAATACCTCCCTTATTTACATGAAATTGTTCCGAAGGGTTCAGACAACCGCGCTTAGTATTTACAAGCTTTTATTTAACATGCAATGTTTGCATGTTCGGGTCTAATAGTGCAACTGAATTTTAGACCAGTTAACCTCAACCGATTGAACTGAAATTCAGCTTGCTTATGGAAGTTTGGTGACAATGCAATATGTGTTGTACTGTAGAAAAAAAAACATTCGGCAATAAAACCAAATGTAACCAAAACAGATTACGGAACCTTGAAAAGAGAAAGACCAAGACGACTAGCGGAATAAACATACTAAAATTTTCTTTTCCCGCGTCTTTTCTCGCTTCATGGAACTAACTAATCACAAAACATGTACCTTCAGCTTCTCGAGTAGTTTGTGCATAGACTCGTATCCTAGATGCAACATGAAGGGTAGTACACAGTCGCCGGCGGCTTTCCTGACGTCCGCCGCGCGATCCTCAATGCACGCGTACAACGTTGGCACGCATGACAATAGCTCCTCGCGAGGGAATGACTTGGGAGGCACTGGAAGAAATTACAAATAATGAAAACTAGTCTTATTATCTAGAGTAAGGTAGTTTGTGTACTTGTTGTTTGGGACGAATTCTTTTTAAACGTTTGTTTGTCGGGTGACGTTCTACTGTTAGTTAGATGCTATTGTAGACACGAGGGTGACCAAAAACTAAAAATTCACAGTGCAGTACTTAAGAGTAGCAGCAGTGAGAAGACCAAAAACCGGAGCATCTGCAATGCTTTCTTTTATTTTGAGCGCAATGTGGTTTATATCAGCCTGACAAAAACGCCAATGAATGAATGGCTTAGTTGCACGCTTCGAGCAAGAATGAGCGTTCGTTTGCCTCGGGCATATTTTTTAGCTAACAGCAACCTCTAGTATATTTTCGTTTAGTCTCAATTTGTATGACAACAAATAGCGACCACCAAAGGCAGCTAAACTAGAGGCAAACGCGTTCGTTTGTGTTTATGTTTCGAAAAAAAATATACTTCAGGCACATCTGTTCATTCTTAGGCGACAGATGCATTTCGTTTGAGTTCTTACTCCTCCTAGACGCTTCAACCGATCACGCTCGCATTTTGCATGTTGATAGGTGACATGACAATGGTTTAGATTTTTAAAAAATTGAAAATCGGTCATACCCCAGGTATAATTACTGAAATACTTTCGTATATTTCAATGTAAAAAGTTGTGCACACGCAAAATTGACGTAAACAATGGAAAATAGAGGGAGTTTGAGACCGGGTAGACGCGCTCAGCTCAACATTTGCAACTAGCAAACTGCATTGCATACCTCAAGTCCACTCACCATTGGGTAGATGTTCGGCCAGCCACTGCAGCAGCGAAGCGCGCAAGACAGGAGAGCCCGCCTTGAGGGCGTCGAGTACCATCTCGCCGTCGAACGGCACGTGCGGGCCCGCGGTGGCGCACCAGGTCGACACGCAGGAG
Organism: Notocelia uddmanniana; assembly: GCA_905163555.1. Taxonomy (NCBI): domain Eukaryota; kingdom Metazoa; phylum Arthropoda; class Insecta; order Lepidoptera; family Tortricidae; genus Notocelia; species Notocelia uddmanniana. The sequence goes on from LR991063.1 coordinate 6,354,513, forward strand.
ACTGCCGCTGTGCGGATCCATTGCTTGTTGTCGCCAAACGCTGGGAATAACAGGCTGATAAGTCTTAGAAACCCCGCGCACTGTGGAATAAAATCCGTGCGGATACCTGCTCAATGCGAGTTCAATTTAGGCATATTATGTCAATAAACTACCACCGGTTTGGAAGATAAACCTCTACCAAGAGAAGAACCGGCGTAAAACACTCTGCAAAAAATAAAATAAATATGTTGCAGTTTTGTCTCTGTATGCAACTGTTTCATTCGTGTGAGGTGTGTAATAAAGAGTATTTGTATTGTATTATAAATATAATAATACTACAAAATTACAATGCTACATTACAATAGCTATTTACGATACAAGGGTTGTAAAACAAAGAAAGGCCGATATCGCAGATGTTTGAGGCCCGAGCCGCAGGCGAGGGTCATAAATATGCGAGAGAGGGCTTTCTGTTTTACGACCTGTGTTTTGTATACAATTTTAGGTCACCACTTGGCCAAAAAGCGGGTTTTACCGGACGCGCATCGTGCGGAAAAACACGCTTTTTGGCAAGGTGTGGTGTAAAACCTTTTTTTCGATAGATTACCCGTGCAGGACGCTATCACTGCCAATCATCCCTATCCATAATATAAGATTTAAGTTCTAGAATACAAATGCTTGTTTGATAGTTTAAATTAGACTTCACGCGATACTCCTGAAAAGAAAGACGTGGACTTCGCTTGAGAGGATGAGTATCTAAGCAATTCATAGTATAAATATGTACTAGCTTATTTAACCTTTTCGCCGCCAGACGTCAAAGTAATTCGCCGTGCCCCTGACGCCACAACGGTAAAAAAATGATGTGTAAAGAAATAATGCCAATATAAATTTGGGCAGCTTCTTAGTAGTTTTTCATTAAAAAAAAATTGTCGGCCAGTGCCGTCGTTGGCGCCGGGGTGACGATTTTACGTTGACGTCTATGGCCGACTGTGGCGTTCAAAAGGTTAAGAAAACTTAGCTGTCCGATTAACTCACAATTAAGGTTGTCTGGAAAAGATCGCTCTTTACCTACATATTGCTGTTGTGTTTCTGCATGTAACTGTTTCATTTGTGTACACATACATAAACTCACGCCCATATTCCCAAAAGGGGCAGGCAGAGCACACGAAAATTAATTTCAGTGCCGCTTTTAGCAATTGTAGGTTTATAGATGGAAAAGTGATATTGCAGTGACAGAGTGCTAGCCCATCGCCTACAACACACTTCAACCTGGTTCCTATAGTCGACTCTTACAACACCCAAGGAAAGAAAGGGGGTGGTGCTATTATAACCCGGCACCACACGGGGGAATAAAGAGTCATCATGTCAGCCGAAAGACGTCCACTGCTGGACATAGGCCTCCCCTAAAGACTTCCACAATGACCGATCCTGCGCCACCCGCATCCAGCGGACACCCGCGACCTTCACCAGGTCATCAGTCCACCGTGTGGGGGGCCTGCCCACGCTACGCCTTCCGGTACGTGGCCGCCACTCGAGAACCTTTCCGCCCCAACGGCCATCGGTTCTACGTGCTATGTGCCCCGCCCACTGCCACTTAAGTTTAGCGATTCGGAGGGCTATATCGGTCACTTTGGTTCTGCTGCGGATGGCCTCATTCCTGATGTGATCACGCAGAGAAACTCCAACATAGCTCTCTCCATTGCCCTTTGGGTGACTTTGAGCCTTCTTATGAGGCCCATAGTAAGCGACCCACGTTTCAGTGCCATATGTCATCACTGGCAACACCACACTGGTCAAAAACTTTTGTCTTGAGACACTGCGGAATATTGGACGAAAAGATGTGCCGTAGCTTCCGAACGCGCCACAGCCGAGTCGGATTCGACGATAACCTCTTTCTCGAAGTTGGACCTACCCAACTGGACAGTCTGTCCTAGGTATATGTAATCGTCTACAACTTCGAGCGTAAAGTGTCCGATTGTTAATGAGTTGGTGCGACATGGACTTTTGACATGATCTTCGTCTTGTCCATGTTCATCCTTAGACCAACTCGCTCGGAGGCTTTACTGAGGTCATTGAGCATTGTACTTAAATCCCCCTCCATGGTCTCAGCCAAGACAACTATATCGTCAGCAAACCGAAGGTGAGTGAGGTAGTCGCCGTTTATGTTGATGCCCATCCTTCTCCAGTCCAGAGTCTTGAAAACATCCTCCAGTGCAGCGGAGAACAATTTAGGAGAAATAACATCTCCTTGCCTGACTCCCCGCTGCAACGGAATAGGTTTTGAGTTCTGGTCCTGGAGTCGGACTGACATAGTGGCATTCTCGTACAAACACTTCAGCACTTCGATATAGCGGTAGTCCACTTGGCACCGTTGGAGAGATTGTAGTACAGCCCACGTTTCAATCGAATCAAAGGCTTTCTCGTAGTCCACGAACGCTAAACAGAGGCGCATGTCACGGGTGACGTCACACATCACCACGTCACGGCCCGCCGTACGGCAGCCCTTCGCGTCGGCCTACGTCACACCGCGTCATCAGCATACGTAGTGCATCGAACCACCGTTGTATTAAGTGATTGTGAAATACCAAATATCAGTGGACAATAAAACGAGATCGCCGCCAAGGCTCGCGGCCAATCATTACTTCCAAATCAGTTAGGTTGGACACTTTAGTTAGATCTTTATGTAACCTTTTGCACCAAATACATCTATTCTGTAGTAAAGACCTCTTGTCATTTACCTCCTCCGCTGCTGCCACACTCCCTACATAATTGGCGCAGTCGTTGAGTTGAGTCGGTCTAGTCGCGAATAGATCACCGAGATCTCGTTCCGGCATTGATCAACTGGAGAACCCTGGCAGACAGACGAGGCGACCGAGAGGTAGAAACGGCGGAATAGAAGACTTGGCGCACTTACGGGAATCGGCGATGAAATCGGCTTGGGTGAGTACACATATGAGATTGGTTGCAATATACTATCCCAGTGTTTCTCCCCGCCAAAATTTTTCATCCCCGCCGAGCTAGTTCCCCTAGATTAGGTTAATATTTCGAGGAACGTCATTCTAGACGCTAACCGAAATTTTAGATAATTTAGATAATAGTTTAGATTCGGAACTAGAAATGGCAGATTTAGACGCAATTTTTAAGGCCCTCCGCCTGGTACCGGATTTTGACGGTAACCCGAACGTATTGACTAGGTTTATAAAACTTTGCGATCAGTTAGTATTAGAGTATGTCCGAGAAGGACAAGATCTTGCTAATTGTGCATTAGTAAATGGTATCTTAAATAAAATTACTGGACCCGCAGCTAGATTAATAAATACGAATGGCATTCCAGATCACTGGCTAGGAATCCGCAACGCATTAATAAATAGTTTTGCTGACCAACGAGATGAAACTTCTCTTTATAATGATCTTGCATTACTCACACAAGGGATGAAAACACCCCAAGAATTTTATGAACAGTGCCAAAATCTTTTTAGTACTATTATGACTTATGTAACATTGCACGAACCATAGTTAGTACTATTGAGTCAAAACGCGACTTGTACAAAAAATTAACACTACAGGCATTCGTCAGAGGACTTAAGGACCCCCTGGCCTATCGTATCCGGTGCATGCGCCCCGATACAATAGAGAAGGCATTAGAGTTTTGTACATGAAGAAAGTAACACCCTTTATTTACAGAACCGAAATGATAAAATGACTGACCAAAGACAGATGCAATTTCAACCTAGATATCCGAATAGTTTACGTCCCACGTCCACCCATGCACATGAGACAACCCGACCCTATGGTCAATGTACCTGGTCCATCTAGGCAAAAACGCACCAAACCTACCCAACCAACGGTTCCCACCAACACAACGATTTAATCAATTCCCACAAGGTCCTTCCCGTACACAACAAATATTTAGAGCCCTCCCCAGATCTAACATGACCACAGGATTTAGAATCCCACCCAGACCCCAGCACAATGACTATCCTAGACCCATGAGTGGCATAAGTCACCCCGACGTGAGATCACCACCCCGCACTAACAATCACACAGATCTTAACGTAAACGACTTTAGCTATGACTACGAAAATGACTACTCTTACGATGACTATGAAAATAACTATGACGGAATGTATCACTACGAAGACGAATACAACTCTTATAACTTACAGAATGAATGTTTTTCACAGATAAACCATCTCCCAATAGAAAATTGCCCTAATCCGGAGACAAATACTGATAACAAAGTAAATTCAAATTTTTCCCAGACTCCGAAGGAAAACCCACAGAGATAGAAATTCACTTACAGAACCATAAACAACTTCCGTATATACAAATTCACAACCCCCCGCTTAAATTATTGATTGACACAGGAGCAAACAAATCTTTTTTGAGTCCCGAAGCAATACGTAAATTCTATCCAAATTGCCATTGACCCTATGATCCATTCATAGTTACAAATATACATGCATCTACAAGAAACACCCACTCCATAGTAGTGCCACCATTCCCGGAATTCAATAGCACAAACCCACTAAAATTATACGTATATAAATTTCACGACTATTTTGATGACTAATTGGATGCGATCTATTAGAACAGTGGCAAGCCGAAATTAACTACGGCACCCGTCAATTCAAAACCCCAAACGCAGTCAATCCGATACGCATGTATTCATCCGGAAATAAAAACCTATTAGAAACTATTATCCCCGCCAAACTCATCAAATTAATTCAGGCCCCCGTAAATATAAAGATGGTCATATTTTCATTGAGCAACAAACACTTTGTAATTGCAGCATAACAAGTTGCATCAGTTCCGCGAAAAATAACAATTGCATACTGGAAGTAAACAATACATCATCGAGAGACATAATTTTTTCGCTGACCGAACCCGTTCGCGCGGAGTTATTCAATTGTGAGAGCAGGTGCGAACGTACTGAGTCATCATATGACCGCGTTAATCATGTTTTATCACGATTACGTACAGAGCATTTAAATGCAGAGGAAACAATTAACTTACAAAAACTTTGCACAGAGTATGCGGATATATTTTATGTAGAGGGTGAACCCCTTACTTTTACTAATAAAATCAAACATAGTATAAAAACAACTGACGAAGCCCCGGTACATGCTAAAACATATAGATACCCCTATGTTCATAGAAAAGAAGTACAAACACAGGTCGGAAAAATTACAGCAGGGTATAATCAGACCTTCAACTTCAGCTTGGAGTGCCCCTATTTGGATCGTTCCAAAAAAGGATGATGCTTCTGGAAAAAAGAAATGGAGACTGGTAGTTGACTTTAGAAAATTAAACGAAAAAACTATAGCTGATAAATACCCAATACCGAACATCACAGACATTCTCGATAAGTTAGGCAGATGTCAATATTTCACCACACTCGATTTGGCAAGTGGTTTTTATCAAGTCGAAATGGACCCCACAGATATACACAAAACTAGTTTCAAAGTAGAAAATGGCGCCTATGAATTCCTGAGAATGCCCATGGGCTTGAAAAACTCACCATCGACATTTCAGAGAGTCATGGACAATGTACTTCAAGGACTACAAAATTCCATTTGTCTAGTCTACTTAGACGACATCCTTGTTTTCTCCACATCATTACAGGAACATACAGTAAACCTAAAGAAAATCTTCCAAAGACTAAGAGAATCAAATTTTAAGATCCAAATGGATAAATCCGAATTCTTAAAGCAGGAAACCCCATATCTAGGACACGTCATAACGCCTAATGGTGTCAAGCCCAACCCCGATAAAATTAAAGCCATAGAAAGCTACCCCTTACCAAAAACTAACCGACAGATAAAACAATTCCTAGGACTTTTAGGCTATTATAGAAAGTTCATTCCTGATTTTGCCCGCGTTACGAAACCATTCACAGAGTGTCTAAAAAAAGGCAGAAAAATAAAGATAGATACCAGATACATAGAATGTTTCGATAAGTGTAAAACCTTGCTAACAAACGATCCAATACTACAATACCCAGACTTTAGTAAAGAATTCATTTTGACAACCGACGCTTCTAACGTAGCTTTAGGCGCAATTTTATCTCAAGGCCCCATAGGCTCTGACAAACCTATTTCGTACGCTTCACGTACACTATCAGATAATGAATTGAATTACAGCACAATAGAAAAAGAATTGCTAGCAATTGTATGGGCAACTAAATATTTTAGACCCTACCTATTCGGACGAGAATTTAAAATAGTTACAGACCACAAACCCCTAGAATGGCTAATTAATATCAAGGAACCCAATTCACGACTAACTCGATGGAGTCTAAAACTCTCACAGTACACTTATAAAGTAATATACAAAAAAGGAAAATGGAATACCAACGCTGACGCACTTTCACGCATAGAAATCCATAATGAAATTAGTTCTGTAATCGTTAATTCTTCTGAAACCCCCGATGTACGTGACCTAGAGGACAGACAAACGGAAACCGACCATACAAGCCAAGAAAACCCTATTTTAGAAATTCCGATTTCCGAAGACCCCCTGAATAAATTTCCTAGACAAATAATCTTGAACATACTAAATCGTAAATCACGCATCTCAGACACTATAACGAAGCCTTTCGAATCACGAACAAAGACTTATGTTGAAATATTCCAGGATAACCTAGAACAAGAAATAGCGAACGCAATAATAAACCATGTTGACCCTAAACAACGAACCGCGATCTTAATTAAACCATTAGATAAAATGTACAGCGTAGTTCCCATCATTCAGAATAGATTCAAAAACTCCTCCATGAAACTAATGTTAGTAAAATACGAATTAGAAAACATATCCAGCCGTGAACAACAACAACAAATTCTAAGAAATTATCATGAAGGCAAAACAAATCATCGCGGAGTTAACGAAACATACTTGTCATTGTCTCACAAATATTACTGCCACACTCCCTACATAATTCGCAGGTTATACTCTTCAGTCTTCTGTATAACCTGACGGAGCGTATGGATGTGGTCTACGGTGCTAAAGCCTCTTCGGAAACCGGCTTGTTCGGGAGGCTGGAAGTCATCTAGCCTACGTGCGAGACGGTTCGTAATGACTCTTGAAAACAGCTTATAGACATGGCTCAGAAGTGAGATGGGTCGGTAGTTCTTCAGTAAGGAGTTGTCACCCTTTTTGAAGAACAGCACTGAACACCTCTGTTCCATGCCTTTGGAGTTTTCCCTTCCAGTAAGACGGAGTCGAACAACTTCTGAAGGGCCCTAAGGACCGGTTTTCCACCCGCCTTCAGGAGTTCCGCTGTAATTCCGTCTTCACCGGGTGCCCTGTTGTTCCTCAGCTGCTTAAGAGCCATTCTAATCTCGTACAGACTGATGTCCGGGATATCTTCGGTATAGTGCCGGGTTAATCTAGCTCTAGGGTCTTCCGCCAGACCAACTTCGGGTCTGCTAGTTGACGTGTATAGCTGTCCATAAAAGCACTCTATCTCACTCAGAAGCTCAGGTTTGGACGAAACGATTCTACCATCTTCAGTTTTTAATCTGGCGAGCTGGCTATGCCCAATAGACAGATCTCTTGAGAAAACTTTAGAGCCCTTATTCTGCTTGATGGCCTCTTCAATACGATTTGTTTTGAATTGGCGCAGATCGCGGGTAATGGACTTAGAGATCTGTTTATTGAGCTGCCTGTATAATTTCGCATCGGCTGAAGACTGCAGAATCATCTCATTCCTTTCCTCGATGAGCCTCTAAGTGGAGATAGAAAGCCTTTTGGCTCTTGGAGTTCGGAATAAAGAGTATATGTATTGTATTGTTACTCACCTTGGAAGAAAGCAGGGAAGAACGTCCTAACATGAGTCTTGCACTTCGGGCCGATAGCAGTAGCGAGTTGCTCGCAGATTTGCAACGCACTCTGTGCCAGTTTTGAGTTGGAATCTAGCAGTCTGGCCACTAGGGCGGGCGGGAGCTCGCCCAGGCTCGGCTTTATCGGGGACGAGTTGGTAATGAGGACTTTTAGCTTGTCAAGGGCTTCATTTCGAACCTGAAATATAATAAATGGTATATTTCAACGTAATTCGAAAGAAATAAATTGATATCATGCGTACAACATTACATCGCTCATTAAAACTTGTGGCAAGAAAGTGCGTGATGGTGAAAGTCGCAAAATCTTCGTGGGAGATTCGTGCGAGAGGAGAGAGAGAGAACACCCAAGGATTTCTTTGTCACTGTTTATGTAAAATTATTGTTTTTTAGGGTTCCGTACTTCAAAAGGAAAACTCGGAACGCTTATAGGATCACTATGTTGCCCATCTGTCTGTCAAGACCCTTCATCTCGGGAACATAATTATTATGGAAGTATCGAGTTTGACCATGAACCATATTCTCATGTCTACCGTCCCTAGAAGCTGTGAAAAAATCAAATTGACTTGATGACAATGGGACCAACTAGAAAGCATACCGATCGGTCTAGTATTCGGTGAACATGCATAAAAATATAAATATGCTGTGACACTGCCTCCGAAGCTAGACGTCCCGGGTTCTAATCCCGGCCAGGGCATTATTTGTGCATTTAGCACGAATTTTTGTTCTTGGATCTTGGATGTTTTCTATGTATTTAAACATGTATTTATCTATATAAGTATGTATATGGTCGTCTAGTACCCATAGTACAAGCTTTGCTTAGTTTGGAATTAGGTCGATTTGTGTAAGATTGTCCCCCAATTTTTTTTTAATATATATTCCGATAAATTGATAACCTCCTCTTATTTTTTTAAAGTCGGTAAATAAATGGGTCTATAAACTTTTCCTTCTTGTTATTCTGTCCCGTCAGCGAGGAGACAAAAGTAAGCGAGTTTCTTAGATTTTTTATATAACATGGACTTGTAGCATGCTCCAGAGATAACCCACGTCAGAATGGGTTCTTAATTATTGCTAAAAATCCTGTTTGGTAGATTAAAATCCTATTTTTATAGAGTCTCGGTTTTAAAGGGTGACTCAAGAGACGCAACCATGGTAACGAGCAACAAGGAAAAGTTGATTGACCCAAATAGTCAAGTAGACAATTCAGCATTTCCTACCTTCCAGTTCTTATCGTTGATCTCTGCGATGATCGCGTCGGTGATGAGCGGCGCCAGGTCGGTGCGCGAGCGGCTGTCCTCCACCACGGCTGGCTCCTCCTCCTCTTCATACGGGTCCTCGAGGTCGGCGCCCACTGAGCCTTTGCTTGCAGACTGGAAATAAGAATAACAGATACTAAGACTCGTTATTCTATAAACCAATGTACATATTATATATATATGACGGCCTGTTTAGCCTAGTTGGTAGTGACTCTGCCTCCGAAGCTAGAGGTCCCGGGTTCGAATCCCGGCCAGGGCATTTATTTGTGCATTTTTCACGGATATTTGTTCTTGGGTCTTGGATGTTTTCTATGTATTTAAGTATGTATTTATCTATAATAAGTATGTATATCGTCGTCTAGTACCCATAGTACAAGCTTTGCTTAGTTTGGGACTAGGTCGATTTGTGTAAGATTGTCCCCCAATATTATTATTATTATTATTATTATTATATATATATATATATATCAACACATACTTCAGAAGAGAAATCAACACATCAGTTTGTCTGCATTTGCAACTTCTTCAAAGAGACGGCACAGAAGTAAGGGAGGTATTCCTCTCATCCAATATCTTTGTCCAATATACATTTGATTAAAGAAATTGGATGGTTTCATGCAACTTGGATGGGACCCCGACATATGATCAAAGATTCTGATGACAGTTAAAGCAATATGCCTACGCATGAAAAAAAAAACTTGGACAAAGGTATTGGATGAGTGGAATGGGCATCCGTCAAAGATATTGGATGAGTAGTATACCACCCCGTATTAAACTCATCCAATATCTTTGATCAAAGAAATTGGATGATTTCATCAAACTTGGATGGGACTCCGACATTTGATCAAAGATTCCGATTAAATCAATATGGCTACGCATGAAAAAAAAAAACTTGGACAAAGATATTGGATGAGTGGAATGGGCCTACGTCAAAGAACTTTGATCAAAGATTTGACAAAGAAATTGGACGAGTGGAATACCACCATAAGAACACACTAACTACACAGTCATTTTCGACGCCAACGATATATATATTAAAATTAAAATCATTTATTTCATGTAACAGGAGACTAATAAAATACAATAAAAAAAATGAATATGCACTACCGGTTCGACGCCAACGACGGATATATCCGTCATGGCGTCCAATGCGATATCAACCTACATCCATTTTTATAGGGTTCAACTCCGCGTTTGATATTTTCATGGTATGTCGTATGAGTGACAGCGTTTGTATTTGACAGAGCGCTGAAAAGGTAAGTGTCTACGCTCTCTTAACAGTCAAAAGCTAACTGACTTCATCGGCTGTCGTATTTTAATGGCAGCCTTTTTCTTTTTTTTATATATCACGTCGGTGGCTAGCAAGCGTACGGCCCGCCTGATGGTAAGCGGTCAACTTAGCCTATGGAGACCTGCAACTCCAGGGGAGTCACATGCGCGATGCCGACCCTTTAAAAATGTATACACTCCTTTCTTGAAGAACCCCATTCTGTTGCTTTCCTTGTGTATTTTATTACATATGTTATACTTGTGGCCTATAAAACGTTATGAAAATAAGCGATATTATAACGATATATTTCGATAAGTGTGTAAAATTTCGTTATAATTATAATTGATATTCCTCATAACGTTATTCATATCATAACAAAATGAAAATCATAACCTTATATGTTAATGTTATAATAACGTCATAATATCGTTTAAGATGGTGGCGGTGGCGACAATGACGTGCTCGAGATTGACGTAAATGTCACAGCGCACGTAAGAGCTAGACCGTGTGCGAGACAGAGATAGCCTATAACGTTAGTATAGAGCTTCACAAACTATCGCTATATATGTATCTATAGAGAGAGTTTGTAATATAGTTAATGTAATATAGTTTTTTATTTATAACGAGATAATGGATACCGCTATAAATGCACGCCAAATATAGTTTTTAACCGACTTCAAGATTTCAAAAGAGGAGGTTATCAATTCGGTTGTTTTTTTTTTTTTTTTTTAATGTTTGTTACTCCATAACTCCGTCATTTCTTAACCGATTTGAAAAATTCTTTTTTTGATTGTATGTATATATATCCAAGTTGGTCCCGTTTTTGTCAAAAGGCAGTTCTGATGATGGGATCCATGAGGAATTGAAGGAACTCCTCAAATCTTTAAGGCAAACATATAGTGATTTTTGTGTTTCAACAAGTCAAGCATTTGCATCCAAAAATGTGACATTGGATGAAGTAGAACTGCTGATGATGATCAGAACAGAACTCTTCAACGACGAAAAGTTCACGTTTGGCGATTTGTCCTCCTAGCTGTGTTTGTTAAGCAAGTTCTATTTTCACGATTAATTTTTGTCATGCTCGAGTTCTGATGATGGGATCCATAAGGAATTGAGGGAACTCCTCAAATCTTAAAGGCAAACATATAGTGATTTTTGTGTATTTATCAACAAATCGAGCATTATCATACAAAAATGTGACATTTGATGAAGTGGAACTGCTGATGATGATCAGAACAGAACTCTTCAACGACGAAAAGTTCACGTTTGGCGATTTGTCCTTCTAGCTGTGTTTGTTAAGCAAGTTCTATTTTCACGATTGATTTTTGTCATGCTCGAGTTCTGATGATGGGATCCATTAGGAATCGAGGAAACTCCTCAAATGTGAAAGGCACACAAATAGTGATTTTAGTATTTTCATGAACTAATCAAGCATTTTCATTCGTAAAAGTGACATTTGATGAAGTGGAACTGCTGATGATGATCAGAATGGAACTCTTCAACGACGCGTAGTTCACGTTTGGCGATTTGTTCTCTTCGTTTTCTTTGTCAAGCAAGCAAGGTTTTTCCATGATTTCATGAGGAATTGAGGGTACTTAGTCTTCTACCATTATAAACATACTTATAGCCATTTTTGTATTTTATTGTATGGAATCTAAGAGTGCACCATCTAAGATTAATAATCTTTCACCGGACTCCCCCATTGAAGTCGGTTTTTTTTTCTTAAAAATTATTAGTATAGCGTTTTATTGATAAAGTAGCGTTATGAATTATAATAAGAGTCCCCAGTACGCTCGGCTGAACTCGATTCTCCATACAAACGTACTTACGCTCTCATTTTAAAACACCATGCTAGAATAACATGAAACTTTGTATACACAATGGCAGCCGCCATATCTAGGTCGGAAATTAGTTTCCGTTGCTAGAAATTGTAATAGAAAAAAAAATACAGCGAGTTTTCGTGTTTCTTACGTCTTGTATGAAAACCTTAATAATCGCTGTATTTTTTCTCCATTATAATTTCAAGCAACTGAAACTAATTTCCGACATAGATATGCCATTGAGTATACAAAGTTTGTCATTGTGGAAGTCTTTGGGGGAGGCCTATGTCCAGCAGTGGACGTCATTCGGCTGAATGATGATGATGATGGTGATACAAAGTTTCATGTTATTCTAGCATGGCATTTTAAAATGAGAGCGTACCTACGTTTATATGGAGAACCGAGCTTACTGCGGATTCATAATATGCGAAAATAGCGCTATTTCAAGGCCTGCCAACCTTGCTAACTTTCCCCGGCTGCCTCGTTGGCGTGGGCGGGCTGCTGTTGGCGTGCTTGTCCATCTCCATGGTTATTAGCTGCTTGGTGGCCGGCTTCTCGCTGTCGAAGTGGGTAATCAGCGACGGCCCCACGTACAGGGACAGTATGCCGAGGAAGTTGACGGTGGAGGTTCGGACGTTGGGGTTGGTGGCGGAGAGAGCTTTCTTCGAGTGCGCTACTATAGATGTTATTTTCATTCTGGAAAGATAACATACATAAATAAACTCAGTAAATTCCCAAGAGGGGTAGGCAGAGCACATGAAAATTACTTTTCAGTGCCACTGGAAAGATTAATTTTTCCAAGGCGAGACACAATGATAAGCCTGGTTCAAAGGGACTTTCAGACAGATTTCAGTAAAACATGACTCATGTCCCCGTTCTAATACAAGCCCGAAAAACACATCGGCTACTGACGTACAGTCTATGGCGCGGGATACGCACTAGCTAGAGGTTTTAGAACCCAGACCTGTTTCGAATAAAAGCTATATATTTTGAATTCTATTTCAACAATGAAAGTTTCCTCACGTGAATCCGAACTACTTGTTCACATTGCTAATCCAATTAAACATCTCCGACTGTACTTAAGGGTTCTTCTGAGAGTCTATAAAAGCCAAGTCATTCATTAAACATGTGCTTAAGGCATCTGACGTTAAACAGTCTGTGTCTATACCAAGCGGGGGTAAATACCACAATTTTTGTACGATTTTGAGCTCTATTTCTAGTAAAAAGTCTACTCACGTTGAACCCAAACTCCTTGATCCCATTCCTCATCCAATTAAATCTACGACTGTTCTTTTAGAATTCTCCTGCAAGCCCAGAGCGTAGCTAAGTACTTAATTAAACACGTGCTTAAACGCACAAACGTCTGAAGTTAGACGTCGGTGTCTATAGACGCGGGGGGCACATTCCATCGTTCTTAGTACCCAGATATTATGTACGATTTTGAGTTCTATATCTACCGTAAAAAGTCTACTCACGTGAACCCAAACTCCTTGATCGCGACGCTCATCCAGTTGAACATCTCCGACTGCACCTTGGGGTTCTTCTGCGAGTCCATTGCGTAGCTTAAGCCCTCGTTGAGAACATGCTCGAATCCGCACGCGTCCGCCAGTGACGTTAGGCAGTCTGTGGCGACGGATGCACAGGAAGCTTCGCCCAGTTTGGCGACAACGTCCTGGAGGACGAAGTCTGCTGCCGTGCTGTGGGAGGGTATAGTTTAATGTAACAACGATATGGTTTGCCGTCGGCCAAAGATGACCTGGGCCTTTATTTCATAACGGCTTGCAACTTGTAATACTAGCAGAAGTCTCTTTCTAATGAATGGAGTATTATTCTATGTATAGTATATGTATATATAGTATTATTTTGTAGTTTGTATTATATAGGCAATAGCTATATATATTTATATATATACGTTTTTGTACACGTGTTAGTTAGTCTATCTTTTGGTTCCTGTGCTACACTCAATTGCTCAAAGGTTAACTGGAAGAGATCCCTTAAAGGGATAAGTTCGCCTTTGTACCGATATAACCGAATTTGTCTGTATTTTACCTGTGTTTTGCGTAAAATAAAGTATTTACATACATACATACATGGAGTTGAAAACAGGCTTCCACTCTAGAAAGCAGTTAAAAAGCACATGCACAATCGCCTTGGTACAGTCAGCATCAAAAGTAGCTACCCTTTTTGAAAAGTTAAAAAGTCTTTATTACAAGAGAATAAGACCTTTTGCGTAGATACTTTTTATGCTGACGGTACTGTTATCTTGGGCTGGACAAAAACTAGCGTAATGAAGTGAGAGTCTGTGTCAATGTCTGATTGAACGCAAAATTTTCGGGCACAATTTTCGTATTACATAAGTTAGAATCATCTTCAAGTTGGTTTTATCACATTACTTGCGTACCGTTGAAACTGACTTCGCCTATGACATCCAACGAAGATAGGCAGTACAAGCGAAGTGATAACGGGATGTGAAGGCACCTTTGGATGAAAATGAACCCAGGCACAGATAGGCGGCATACCCGAAGTTACCAGTTTCAACGGTACGTGGCTTGTAATCAGGATAGCTATATTAACAGTGTTAATTTATTGGTTTCTAATCTTATAAGACTTACTTGGAAACGGGGAAGTTCTCCGTAATATACTTGCAGGCCTCCAGCCTCGCTTTCATGACCTGCACGTTGGTGTCCTTGAGTCCCGGCTTCTTGTTCAGGATGCGGTACAGGACCTGAGCTGACGCATCCTCGGCTGACAGACCTTGGACGGTGGAGAGGAATCCCTGGACGGCGGTGAGACGGGTCTTCCAGTTGCCGTCTCCGAGGCCTATTAATGGTGATATATCGACGTATTTTTAAACTGTTGACTGTGGAACTTCAAATTAATGCTGCTAGGGGAGGAGTGTTGAGGCTGTCAATTTGAAAAGTTAGATGTAGGCTGTGTTCCGAATCACGCTCACAGCGCTCACAACGCTTACAGTGCTGGCGGCCGGTCCGAATCAGTTAGCGCGCTCAAGGCCGCGTGAGCGGTGTTTTGTTTCGGACCGGTCATGAGCGTGTTTACTGTCAACGTCAACTGAATTTGAATTTTGAGTTCGTCAATTAATCGTAGTATGAAATTCTGGGCTGGGTTTTTGATCTGTAGAAAATTGAAATTTATCGCAATCTGCAACTAACTAATATAAAACTGACGACATGTTCCAGGACCAAATTGTAGAGCATAGGGAATAGTTCATCTTCACACCTTAGAACCTGAATGGTCGCGTACGGTACGGTTACAGAGGAATTTTCTCCATTGGACGCTCTGAGTGTGGAATGAACTCCCTGCCGAGGTTTTCCCGAAGGACTACAGTATCGGGTTCTTCAAGAAAGGAGTTTATAAAATTTTAATGAGTTGGTTATGCGCATATGACACCCCTGGAGTTGCAGGCGTCCATAGGCTGCGATGACCACTTACCATCAGGCGGGCCGTACGCTTGTTTGCTACCGACAAAGTACAAAAAAAACTAATAAATAAACTAATATAACTGTAAAGTTTATTGTTCGCGCCTAAAATGAAATGTCAAACGTCAACTTGACGTTTGCGCTCAAGGTGCTTACGCTTGGGAGTGTGAGCACCGTGAGCGCCGTCCATGACGTCATCAATGACGTCACGACATCTCGTGTAAGCGCTGTGAGCGTGAATCGGTCCGATCGTGAGCGCGCTCTGAGCGCTGTGAGCGTGATTCGGAACACAGCCGTAGTTTCCTCGTCTACGCACTATACTGAAAAATTAATATAAGTCCAATTAATGATTAATTTCGAGTCTATAGTCCTGGGAACTATTTTTAACTTTCCATATTGATATACAACACTTTTCCCCTAGCAGCCTCAATTTGAAAATTTCTCGTGTTCAATATATTAGAGGAAGGCTTCAGAGCAGCCTGCTATTTTTACGTGATTTGACTACAGTTTTGTGCGTGTTAGTAGCATGGATCATGTCACATCAATCAGCGCGTATATTTATCCAGTAGCAGAAGTGTTTGCAATCATTTGTATAATTCTGATGCTCTCCATACTTAATTTTATTGTAAGATTTCAAGCTGACATGGTCATTTACCCTTTGAACGCCAAGAACCTATAAAGTGGTCGTGTGTCGTCGTGCCCACCACCCCAACCACCACTAAAAAGGTCGAAGTGAAGGTGAATTGAGATCATGAAAAAAATCTATTGTGAATTGCTTTTATTGGTTTAAACGTTAAATCAATTTTTGATATCTTGGCGTCTGTGTCCTGATCACTTCATCCAAATATGTAAGCGTTCAAAGGGTTAACATTAAAATTGACAACATTTCATTTTTTTAAGCAGACTTTTTTCCGATGAAATCAAATAGAGGATAAAAAGTTAAGTAAACCCACATTTTTAAATTCTCGAATATATCCCAATTTCATATAAATAAATCAATTTTAAAATTTCCTCATTCTAAAAGACAGTAAGTGACAAGTAAGAAAACAGCGTAAGGAATTATACATAAGCACTGTTACTAAGACAGATTTACTAAAGAAAGTGAACTGCTGTTCTTTTTGTGCGCTGTGACTGACACAATTTCATAGTAGTGACGTCATTACTATGATGGTAGGCTTTCTTCCATTTTCGTGAATATTTAGAAAACCAATAGCTATAAAAATATGAAAAAAATATTTTGGGGTTTCTTGTTTTAAATTAACGAAACAAGTTATGATTTCATACTGCTTAAAATTTTGAAATGTTGTCAATAACTATTACTGTTCCTGTTGTTTATCTGATGTAACAGCGCCGAAATATCAGGAACACAATAATAGTACATTACTACAGAGGCCGGGACGAAAGGGGTTGCCGGCCGAAGACATATAGACGGTCGAGCGAACGAGGCCGGATAGGTCCGAGGCGGGCAACCCCATATTTCCCGCCTAGGTATGTATAGTGCTTTTCTCAATCATGCAATGAAATAAACACGAAAAAAAACAAAGTTTTATTTTTAATACGAATAGTGGCAGAATGTCATGATGCCTGTGCCACAAATTTATGTGGAATGGAAATTAAAAAGGACTTTGCCGGCCTAGGCCTGCAAGATTTGTATGAAATTCCATTAACGACCTTTTGTCCTAGCCGCACCTGAAACATCATACTTAACAGCCTATTATAAGGAACATAACATCAATATTTCATTGCATGTTTGAGAAAATTAATTAATATACATGGTAAATACCCCGATCTGAACAGTAATTTAAAATTTTGTGTTAGCCTCTGAAACACGCTAAGTACAAAGAATTCCGTACTAAATTATACTTCTGTCCCGCTCGCACTGTGGCATTAACCGCCGGTGTGTAAATACTTCGTGCTTAGCGTGTTTACTTTATATTTCGCTAGTTAGTATTAGGCTGGGTTGCACCGACTTATGACAACACAGACCTATCAACGTTAAATATGGTGCCGGCAGCTGTCATGCCATAGAATCTTGTCAAACTATCCATACATTCAAATTTTAACGAACGCAGCTAACGATTACAGACGGTTTGGTGCAACCCAGCCTTAGGCCTGAATCACACTGGCGCGGCCTGCGGTGGCGGTCAATAGTAAATTTGATAGCTAATGACAAGTTTTTTTAATGATAGACTGACCAACGATTGGCCTTAGGGTGGTATTCCACTCGTCCAATATCTTTGTCCAATCTTTGATCAAATTTCTTTGACAGAGGCCCATTCGACTCATCCAATATCTTTGTCCAAGTTTTATTTTTTTTCATGCGTTGCCATATTGATTTAACTGTCATCGGAATCTTTGATCAAATGTCGGGGTCCCATCCAAGTTTGATGAAATCATCCAATTTCTTTGATCAAAGATATTGGATGAGTGTAATACGTGGTGGTATTCTACTCATCCAATATCTTTGTCAAATCTTTGATCTAAGTTCTTTGACGGAGGCCCATTCTACTCATCCAATATCTTTGTCCATTTTTCGTGCGTAGCCATATTGATTTAACTGTCATCAGAATCTTTGATCTAATGTCGGGGTCCCATCGAAGTTGGATGAAATCATCCAATTTCTTTGATCAAATGTATATTGGACAAAGATATTGGATGAGTGGAATACCTCCCTAAGGGTGGTTTATCAATATGGCTACGCATGAAAAAAAAACTTGGACCTCGGATAAGTGGAATTGGCCTCCGTCAAAGAAATTTGATCACAGATTTGACTAAGAAATTGGATGAGTAGAATACCACCCTTGGTATTCCACTCATCCAATATCTTTGTCCAATATATATTTGATCAAAGAAATTGGATGATTTCATCACACTTGGATGGGACCACGACATTTGATCAAAGATTCTGATGACATTTAAATCAATATGGCTGCTAATGAAAAAAATAAAACTTGGACAAAGATATTGGATGAGTGGAATACCAAGGGTGGTATTAAGTTTTATTTTTTTCATTAGCAGCCATATTGATTTAAATGTCATCAGAATCTTTGATCAAATGTCGTGGTCCCATCCAAGTGTGATGAAATCATCCAATTTCTTTGATCAAATATATATTGGACAAAGATATTGGATGAGTGGAATACCAAGGGTGGTATTCTACTCATCCAATATCTTTGTCAAATCTTTGATCTAAGTTCTTTGACGGAGGCCCATTCTACTCATCCAATATCTTTGTCCATTTTTCGTGCGTAGCCATATTGATTTAACTGTCATCAGAATCTTTGATCTAATGTCGGGGTCCCATCGAAGTTGGATGAAATCATCCAATTTCTTTGATCAAATGTATATTGGACAAAGATATTGGATGAGTGGAATACCTCCCTAAGGGTGGTTTATCAATATGGCTACGCATGAAAAAAAAACTTGGACCTCGGATAAGTGGAATTGGCCTCCGTCAAAGAAATTTGATCACAGATTTGACTAAGAAATTGGATGAGTAGAATACCACCCTTGGTATTCCACTCATCCAATATCTTTGTCCAATATATATTTGATCAAAGAAATTGGATGATTTCATCACACTTGGATGGGACCACGACATTTGATCAAAGATTCTGATGACATTTAAATCAATATGGCTGCTAATGAAAAAAATAAAACTTGGACAAAGATATTGGATGAGTGGAATACCAAGGGTGGTATTCTACTCATCCAATTTCTTAGTCAAATCTGTGATCAAATTTCTTTGACGGAGGCCAATTCCACTTATCCGAGGTCCAAGTTTTTTTTTCATGCGTAGCCATATTGATAAACCACCCTTAGGGAGGTATTCCACTCATCCAATATCTTTGTCCAATATACATTTGATCAAAGAAATTGGATGATTTCATCCAACTTCGATGGGACCCCGACATTAGATCAAAGATTCTGATGACAGTTAAATCAATATGGCTACGCACGAAAAATGGACAAAGATATTGGATGAGTAGAATGGGCCTCCGTCAAAGAACTTAGATCAAAGATTTGACAAAGATATTGGATGAGTAGAATACCACCACGTATTACACTCATCCAATATCTTTGATCAAAGAAATTGGATGATTTCATCAAACTTGGATGGGACCCCGACATTTGATCAAAGATTCCGATGACAGTTAAATCAATATGGCAACGCATGAAAAAAAATAAAACTTGGACAAAGATATTGGATGAGTCGAATGGGCCTCTGTCAAAGAAATTTGATCAAAGATTGGACAAAGATATTGGACGAGTGGAATACCACCCTAAGGCCAATCGTTGGTCAGTCTATCATTAAAAAAACTTGTCATTAGCTATCAAATTTACTATTGACCGCCACCGCAGGCCGCGCCAGTGTGATTCAGGCCTAAGGCTGGGTTGCACCAAACCGTCTGTAATCGTTAGCTGCGTTCGTTAAAATTTGAATGTATGGATAGTTTGACAAGATTCTATGGCATGACAGCTGCCGGCACCATATTTAACGTTGATAGGTCTGTGTTGTCATAAGTCGGTGCAACCCAGCCTAATACTAACTAGCGAAATATAAAGTAAACACGCTAAGCACGAAGTATTTACACACCGGCGGTTAATGCCACAGTGCGAGCGGGACAGAAGTATAATTTAGTACGGAATTCTTTGTACTTAGCGTGTTTCAGAGGCTAACACAAAATTTTAAATTACTGTTCAGATCGGGGTATTTACCATGTATATTAATTAATTTTCTCAAACATGCAATGAAATATTGATGTTATGTTCCTTATAATAGGCTGTTAAGTATGATGTTTCAGGTGCGGCTAGGACAAAAGGTCGTTAATGGAATTTCATACAAATCTTGCAGGCCTAGGCCGGCAAAGTCCTCTTTTTTAATTTCCATTCCACATAAATTTGTGGCACAGGCATCATGACATTCTGCCACTATTCGTATTAAAAATAAAACTTTGTTTTTTTTCGTGTTTATTTCATTGCATGATTGAGAAAAGCACTATACATACCTAGGCGGGAAATATGGGGTTGCCCGCCTCGGACCTATCCGGCCTCGTTCGCTCGACCGTCTATATGTCTTCGGCCGGCAACCCCTTTCGTCCCGGCCTCTGTAGTAATGTACTATTATTGTGTTCCTGATATTTCGGCGCTGTTACATCAGATAAACAACAGGAACAGTAATAGTTATTGACAACATTTCAAAATTGTAAGCAGTATGAAATCATAACTTGTTTCGTTAATTTAAAACAAGAAACCCCAAAATATTTTTTTCATATTTTTATACTACGCATGAAAAAAAAACTTGGACCTCGGATAAGTGGAATTGGCCTCCGTCAAAGAAATTTGATCACAGATTTGACTAAGAAATTGGATGAGTAGAATACCACCCTTGGTATTCCACTCATCCAATATCTTTGTCCAATATATATTTGATCAAAGAAATTGGATGATTTCATCACACTTGGATGGGACCACGACATTTGATCAAAGATTCTGATGACATTTAAATCAATATGGCTGCTAATGAAAAAAATAAAACTTGGACAAAGATATTGAATAAGTGGAATGGGCCTACGTCAAAGAAATTTGATCAAAGACTGGACAAAGAAATCGGACAAAGATATTGGATGAGTGGAATGCCACCCTTAGTCTCACTTGATGGAAAGCAATGATAAGGCCTAAGATGTTGCTCACTGGTTCAGCAACAGGCTATTCACTCTTGTCTCGAAGAAGAAAAGAAGCTGTTCTCATTAGGAAAGAAGAAGCTCGCATCGTGCGAAAAAATGGTAGACTGACAACGTAAGGATGTAACCGTTCACCACGTTTGGACGTCCGGTTACGGAACAAGTCATGTAATTCCTGTGCACACTCTCCAAAATGTATTCGATAGAACACAGAGAAACAAGCGAGTTGACGGCGGTGTTCCAAGCTCTGTAAAGTTTAGTATTGACCGCCTTGGCCGGGCGCGCCAGTCCGTGAGATAGTATTTCCATACCTGCGACGATGTCGGCGGAGAGCAGCGCGTCGGCGCGCGCGTCGACCTCCTCCTGCGCGAGCGCGCTCTCGCGCGGCGGGCTGGGCTGCGCGCGCGCCGCCCCCTTCTTGGCAGCGCCCGTCTTCTTCGCCGCGCCTGGAGTAACGCTTGCTTATATTATCCATTCACCGTATACAATCGTATCACCCTGCTACATAGCTTGACGCAAATACTACTACTAGATAGAATACTACGACTAGACTTCGTCGGCCTGTTTAGCCTAGTTGGTAGTGATATTGTCTCCGAAGAGAGACCGTTCCGTTTCCGAGCCGGGCCGAAACCGAACGGCTTCCGAGCCCGGGCTGTAGCAAGTCGAGCATCAAACGTTTGTGTTGACTAAAAGCGGCTGGACTGGACGCTTCCGAATGTCACCGGACCCGGCCGCGCAGCGGTCGGCGTCTTGTTATCATAGATAACTACACCTTAGAAAAGTTGAAAAACGCCCGACATTTTTATTTAAAAGCTCAATATCTCAAAAACGGTTGAATAGATTTTCATGAAACATGGCTAAAACACTCGGGATAAAAATAGCGAAATTCGGTTCATCCATTTGGGAGCTACGATACCACAGACAGATACACTGATAGACACGTTAAAGTTATAACACCTCTCTCTTTTTGCGTCGGGGGTTAAATCCGGGCCGGCCCGGATTCGGAACGGCCTACTGTGAATGATCCTTTACCGGGAAAAACGACAGCTATGGTACGGATAGCTAAAAGATATGAATCTATCAATTCAACGTAAATCGAACATGTGTCAATTCAATATATTAGCCTCCTCTTCCTCGCTCCCTCGTTACTGAGGATCGCGACCACGTATGCTGTCTCCATAGAGTGCCAACCACATTCTTCACAGCATCAACTCATCTTGTGGTTGCTCTACCTAGAACACGCCTGGTGTCCATTTGACCTAAGATCATCAGCTTCTCTAGGTCATACATTTTAGACCGCATAATATCATCCTAGTTATATTATAATTGCAAAAGTTTAGATGTATTTTGCTCAATCACGCAAAAACGGCTGAACTGATTATGTTGAAACTTCGTGCACAATGATCTATAAGCCTTAATTAACATATAGTATACTTTTAATCCCGAGAAATTTTAAAAAGAGAATAAACGATGACCCGGAGGTCGCGGACGAAGTCGCGAACAAAAGCTAGTTTAAATAAAAACATATGAAGATGGAAAACTAACCTGGCGCAGGTTTCTTGACAGGCTTGGGCTGCGCGGAGCCGGCGGTCTTCGCGGGCTGGTCGCCGCGCGCCGTGGCGGCCGGCGCTTTCTTTGCTTCTTTCTTTGGTCCAGCCACTTTCACTTTGATTTCGGCCTGTAACGAGTAAGATATAATATATAATACATATAAATCTCACAGAACGTACGCGAATTGCCTTTTATACACCCTACTTTGTTGCAAAAGAGGACTTCGACATGGTAAACATGCCAGCGACCACACTCGTGTCATATATCGCTCACACTCCTGCCTGAGCCCTATCCCTTTACAAATCGAGACAATTGTTAAAATGAAGACCAAATATGATACAAATAATATAGCAGATTTAACAAAATTTGAATATGTAATTTGTAAGCCCGCCAACGCACTATGCTGGCCGTGATGCGGCACGGATTTTATATTTATTTAGTTGCCTAACAAAATGTAAATTATTTCAAACATATTTTAAATAGGTTCCTGAGAACAGTATTAAAATAGCAATGACAACCAAGCACAACATGCTAATAACAATTTATAAAATAAAGAATAAAAATAAGAAGGAAAAGATCTTATATAGAAAACTCCCGTGAGTTTGATATTCGACCTTAAAGACGAGAGTGACCCGTTTCATTATATGTAAGGAAAAAATCTTTTAGAAGATGAAACCGCATGTTTTGATCCACAACGCACCATGTGGCTGGTCCCAATCCGCATCCGACCAACCGCATAGTGCGTTGCCAGGCTAAGTTTTACGTGATAGGACCTTGTCGCTTACTATGCATACACGTTCATGTTAACACAAATTTTATGGCGAGGGATCATGCAAGATTTGTGCGCCTTATTTCGTGATCCTTATTACCTTATCAGCAAACTCCTTTATCTTCTGCTCCTTCAGCGGCTCGAGTTTGCCGATATGAGGAGCAATGTTCTTCTCGCCGACTAATTTGGTCGCGGTGCCCAGCGCTTCGGCCGCAGCCTCTCGAACGGACGGGTCTGTAAACAAATGATATATCTTATCATCAACACTGTATCAGCCAAACGAAGTCCACTATTGATTGGACAAAGGCCTCCCCCAATAAAAGAAAAAAAAAAGCAAAGAGCGTACTATCTTAAAGGCTGATAACACACTTATATTCCCTCTGGTGTTGCGGGTGTCCATGGGCGGCGCTAATCGCTTACCATCAGGCGATTCATCAGCTCATTTGCGTAATATTTCATTAAAAAAAAAATTATCGACATCATTCAGCGTACTCCAGCTTCACCAGATCTTTGGTCCATCTTTGTTAGAGGTCACTCTGTGTAATTGTGAATGGATAATAATCACAGAAGTTAAAGAGAATATTAATATGAAATGAACTAATAAATTATACCCAAATAAAACCGATTCCAATTAACTACAGAAAATTCCGAAATTGCCATACGCGTGCCTGTCAAATTTGAGAAGTTCCCTCGATTCCTCCTGGATCCCATCATCAGACCTTCACCAAATTTATATGGGACCAACTATGGTACCTGCTTCGACACAAAAAAAAAACAAAATCGGCCAACGTGGTCTAAAGTTATCGGGGAACATACACACATTAAAGAAACAAAAGCCACTCATTAACGAACTGTAACTATAACCGAACGGATACAGTAACCAGTGTATACGTGATTCGCGAACCGTTCGCGAACGGCTCGCAATGAGCCGATGAATGATATTCTCTCAGTTACGTACACACTTAACTCGTTACAGCAACCGTTACAGTTCGCTAATGAGTACCCGGCTATTCATGCAAACGAACTGAGAACCTCCTTTCTTTTTATTGAATTCGGTTAACAAATGAATTCTCGTGTCAAGATTTTAATGCTGTTGTGACATACCGGCACTCTCCATAAGTTTGAGCAGCCCCCCGACGTAGGACTTGATGAGTTTCTTGTTGAAGGCGGCGGGTTGTGTGATGCACAAAGCGCGGGCCAGGAACACAGCGCTCTCCGCTTTTATGGACGGGTTCTTGTTGTCGAAGGCTGCTAGCATATCCTCCATTATTGCTTCGAGGTTAGTCTGGTGGTTGAGAAGATTTTTTAGCGTCCAGTTAGAAAATTAAAGCGACAAGATAAAGGATAGTAGCAGCTCAACACTAGTCAAAGAAGCATATGGTGGGAAACGAGAAAACAGTACAACTGATTGTAATGCTTTGAAGCCCGATGAACATGATTTTATGCGTAGGTGCTCAGTTAACCACTTTGCTCATAAGACTTGTAAGAACATATACAGTTAGTAGCACAACTGAACCCATGTCCACTACTTTGATAAGTATCGTCAATTAAAACAAAAAGGGTTAAGAATAATGTTTCCATTGAAACATTATTCGTTAGCATGCATTGTAGGGATAATCTGCCGTTATGTAATTTTAGATCAAGATAGTGCATTTTGTCTCAAGGGTGACATTAGCATTGAATCGAATTTGCACCGACCATTTTCTATGGAAGTTTGTCTGATCTATCGGCTGTATCTTAGGAAATTGCCAATAAATTAACATTAATTCAGTCAGCTGTGTTCAGCAAGAATCAATAACAAAACTGTAACACCTTTGAGCAACGACATAAGAGGAGAAAAAAAAGTTTAGTCCTCAAGAAACGTGTCAATTATATGTTTTTGTTTAACGAAAAAATTTTTTTTTGTATGACGATTTCAAATTATTTAATTGTCTATAACAGTTAATTCTAGCTTCCTTAAAATGAGCACGCAACCGCCTGAATCAGACACGTACTTTTGTAGTTATTGTAGGGTTAGACTCAGTTGAATAAGGTGTCCACCATTCAGTTTCCATACTTATTTACATTGACTCACTTTCGCACCGAACTCTTTGTAGCCAATAATTACCACCTAAAATATATCTCATCAACATACTTTCCGAATCACTCTTAAGAGACTGAAATTGCCTATTTTAGGTGGTTTCAATTTTTTGGGTTGACTTGAAAAAAAAAACAAATTATTAGGAAAATAAATTAGGTTCAAAAATTCCAGTTTTTAGGTTTCAGTAGGTAAAAAACTATAAATCGTAAGTAATACATTTGTACAGCAGTTTTGTTGCTCATTTCTAGGAGTAATATTGTATATAAAACATTTATATTTTTATATAGTTTGACATCTATTAAATCGAACCCTACTAACATTTGAATATTGACTCACTTATGCTACTAACTGTAGATGGATAGTTTGAAAAGAACAGGAGTAAATTTTCATAAGAAAGTCACTTTTAAATTGACAGTTGAAATGGATGACTTCATTGATACAGTTTTACAATTTCCTTGGTGATCATGAGCCAAAAGCCACCGGCGTCGTTTCAGGTTTCCCCACCACATCAGCCGAAGGACGTCCACTGCTGGACATAGGCCTAAATGCCATAATCGCCACGCTTGGCATGCGGGTTGGCGAACGCATTATCTCCACCGCACTCCAGGGATGCTGCTGCCCATCCCCCGGTGGTCTTCGTCGTAGTTTTAGGACATACCCGGGTCCCGAGGGTTCAGGTTTCCACCGCTCTATAAAACAAAGGGAAATGTCAGTTTCTCCTATCTACTCACAGCAGGGTAGATAGCGTCGATGGCCTCTCTCAGCGCGGCAACTACGTTCGTTTTCTTCTCCTTAAACTTTTCTAGTATAGCTTGCACGCAGGCTGTGGCGTACGGCTGGAACTTGTTCCGGAGCCCCGAAGCCACCGCGGCCATGAGGCGGCCTCCGAGAGCTACTAGCATCACGTTTGTGTCTTTTGAGATCACCTGGAATCAAACATTGAAGGTTGGTTTAATCAACTCGTAAAATGTTAACCGGGAAGACAGTACGTACAGTTAGATTTTACCAATGCTTTTGGCACCGTTGATTTTGACATCTTACTAGCGATACTGTGTTCCCTTAACATATCTCCTGCGGTTATTGATTGGTTTCGTAGTTATCTGACCGGCCGTCGGCAGCGTATAAAGGTGGATGCTTCCCGTTCTTCTTGGTGCAACATGTTGGCCGGTGTTCCGCAGGGCGGCGTGTTGTCTCCTCTATTATTTTCTATTTTTATCAACTCCATAACACATAAATTATTTTCATCTTATCACCTTTATGCCGACGACCTTCAAATTTACTCTCAAGGTGTACTTAGTGATCTCCCTTCAGTTATCTCCTCTACGAATAGTGACCTAGTGCGCATCTCAAACTGGAGTGAAAATTATGGGCTGACTGTTAACCCTGATAAGACTCAGGCTATCATTATTGGTAGTACTAAGATGGTCTCTAGAGTCGACTTCAGTAGTCTTCCACCTATTCAATTTAATGGCGTACTTATTCCATATTCTACGCAAGTAAAAAACCTTGGGATTATCCTGGATCGCACTCTCTCTTGGGTTCCGCAGTTGAATGAAGTTAGCAGGAAAATGTTTGCTGCCGTAGGCTCTTTAAGAAGGCTTCGTAATTTTCTACCCATCGCCACAAAAACTGCGCTCGCTCAAACGTTACTGCTCCCAATCTTAGACTACGCTGACGTGTCCTATATCGATCTTTCACAGGAGCAACTGAACAAGCTTGAGAGAATCCAAAACGTTTGCATCAGGTTCATATTCGGGTTACGTAAATATGACCACGTATCTCATTTTCGTTCTGAACTCAAGTGGCTTCCAATTCGACTAAAACGTAACTTTCATATACTATGTCTTCTTTATGGAATACTTTTTAATCCTGCAACTCCCCGCTATCTAAAGGAGCGTTTCAACTATCTTTCTTCTATAAGGTGCGCTAAAAATTTTCTTCTATCTGTTCCATCCTCCAGCTCCAAATTTTACAATAATTCCTTTACATTTCAGGCGGCTCGTCTGTGGAATTCTCTGCCTGTAGATATAAGATGTGCTAAATCCCTTTTAATCTTCAAAAATAAGTTAAAACTATACTACTTGTCACTGCGGTAGTTTCGCATTTCTCCCTCTTAGTGTGTGTTGTTTGAACAATTTTAGAGCTTCTATCTAGTTTGACTGTGTTGTTAGCATAAATTTCTATTTATTTTTGCGTATTTTTATGTATGTTTACATATCTATGTATATATGTATGTGTATGACTCTTTTATCTTTATTTATACCTAAAGACTTATAACATATTACGATGATTATTATTATTTGTTTGCCTACTCAATATTTTTTGCGTCAATTCCACTTCCCAAAGGTTGTCTGGAAGAGATTGCTCTTTAGCAATAAGACCGCCAATTGTCTACCGTTATTTAATTATTTAATTACTGTTTAACTGTTTTTGTTTTTGGTGAACAATAAAGAATAATTGTATTGTATTGTATTGTACAGTTAGCTGCACAGAAGCGTGACCTCCCCCGTTGCATACAATCTTCTATGCAGAGTGGATCACGTTTTTCTGCAGCTGGCCATACTTAAGAATATATTAATTGAATTTCATTTACCTCAGGGATGAATGTAACAAGTACATAAAATTCCGGGAATATATTGATGCACAGTTCCTATTCTCTCTTGCCACTTAATTCTGACTCATCAATCATCATATATAGATCATAGACATAATAAGATTTTTGTAGAAAAAAAGTAATAACGGACTTTCTTCACAGGTTTGAACAAATCAGCATAAACCCCTGGTTTTAATCTCGGAGAGGTCTTTAACAAATTGTCAAATGTGTACAACGCTTTTTCTTCCTCTCCTGCCACTTGCTAGCTTCCAACTTGTCTAAGAAGTCTTTGGACAAAGTAAAATAACCAGCCAACCTTTAGAGCCTTTGGGCAGATCAGCTCTTATCACGGAGCGGTTTTCAACAAAATATCCAAAGCATCCAGCGCTTCCTTCCTCTCCTGCCACTTGCTCGCTTCCAACGTATCAAGTCTATAGACAAAGTAAAACAAAAGAACCTTCCTACCTTCTTTAGAGCCCTGACTAGATCAGCATAATCCCCTGGCTCTAATCGTGGAGCGGTCTTCAACAAATTATCCAAAGCATCCAGCGCTTCTTTCATCTCCTGCCACTTGCTCACTTCTAACTTATCATAGAAGTCTTTAGACAAAAAAAAAACAAAAGAACCAACATACCTTCTGCCTCTTGCTCACCTCAAACTTAACTCTTATCATAGAAGTGTTTAGACAAAGTAACACGAAAGAATCTTCATACCTTCTTTAGAGCCCTGACCAGATCAGCATAATCCCCTGGCTCTAATCTCGGAGCGGTCTTCAACAAATTATCCAAAGCGTCCAGCGCTTCCTTCCTCTCCTGCCACTTGCTCGCTTCCAACTTATCATAGAAGTCTTTGGGAAGCCTGGAAAGGATCTCGACAGGGTCAAGAAGATCATAAGGATCCATGTCGGCCGAGTCACCGGCGCCTGTGTCGTCAGCTTCGTCTTCTGCTGCGCCTGGGAATCAGTTAGATTATTTTAATTCTTATTGTGTATGTAATAAAGGTGTTTTTAGTTTCACACGGTGACAAAAGCGTAGTTGGGCTTACGTGCCCTAAAGACTATACACCCAACCAGGTCACGGATAAATAACATATTACAGACTCACATACATATCAATGAGCCAAATAAACACAATATAATCGTGGTGTCAGGTAACCAACCGCGGAAATATCGGGACTTGACTTTCTAATATAATATGACAGACTACGCCACCGCTGTGCTAAAGATGCTCCCGAAAAATTTCCTCGTGTTTGATTATGTTTCAATAATGCTAAACTATACGTAATAGCGAATTACGACGGCAGAATACGAAATACTATGAGAAGTTCGAAAATGACGCTACCATCCGTCATAAGAAAGATACGAGTATTAAGAAATGTCTAACCACCGTCGTCTGATATATCAGACAAATAAACAGTGTAAATGACATCTTCTTGACTTATGAGAGAGTTGTAAATTGAGAGTAACTTTTTTGGCCTTCGGCGGTTAAAGGGTTTGAAAAGACCGATTAGTTTTATGTATAATCTTACCATCTCCAGTGTCTGTGGCAGGCGTATCTCTAACCCTGTGTTGCTGCGAGCGCAAGTACCTAGTGGGCTGAGCACCGCCTGTCGTGAAGGAATCTCTCAGTTCTTGTTGTACCACCGCTTGTAAGGTGGCTATGTGGGGTTCAATGGCGCCGCCGATCCATCTGGAATCAAATATCAAATATTATACTTATATATGCTATTTGTAGTGACTGTTTCCTATGTCATTAATCCAATAAATCTATGAAACCGCCTAGGCATACTTTTTAAACCAAGGTGCAGGGTTAGTTAAGTCAGGGCTTAGGGGGCTTGGCTTTTCCTGGGATCATAACTGTTTTACAGAGAAAGAGTTTTGAGACATGAGTTCGTCAGTCGTGTCGTTGTGTTAATGTTTTTGATGAGATACTATTTTTAGTGACTGTTTTCTATGTCGTCAATTGTTCTAGTTGTATGAATGTAAGAGTTCAAATTTCTTTGTAAAACTTCTGTAACAGTCATGATGCAGGCTACTCAAACCTCTAAAGTAACTCTGTATGTCTGTTACCTCTTCACGCTTAAACCGCTAAACTAATTTACACGAAATTTAGACAAAGAATTTTTTTATTTAACACCAAATTGAAAAATGTTTACAGACAATGCTACAAAACATTACAAGCCTTAAAATAAAACTTAAATAGGCACAAATTTATATGTAAACATATAAATATGTAGAAATAAAAACTTTTAAAATTATGATTCTATAATAAATAGGAGCGAACCTCAGCATGTGTTGCAGCAGGCTTACCTACTACAACGCTGGTTTTCAGGCCTACCCTTCGTACAATAAAGACATTTGGCATGGAAATAGCTTAAAACCTAGATAAGGACGTGCGATAGTTTATCCCGGAAGTACGATATAAATAAAAACGCGATCCATGCAGATAAAAGTCGTGGGCAGGAGCAAGTACAGTAAATTTGCTTCAGTACACACTAGACCTTTGTGGTCCGTTATTTTGGACTATTTAGTGTTTCATGCTTATGCTAATATGAACTATGTTGAACTAACCTGTGCATCTCAACGACTAATGCTTTCATCTCATCTCTGACCCCCTTGTCTCTGTCAGCTAATAATACTGGTATCTTCTTAACCATGGGCTTGATGGTGATAACTTTATTGCCGAACTGCTTGAGAGCCGTGTTCAAAGTCGACACGCAAGCGGCGACCACTTTCGGGTTCTTCTGTTCCATACCCTTCATTAGTTCCTCTTGGACGACCTCGTGTTTTTCTATCTCAACATACATTAGGGTAATCTGTGGATACAAAAATCAAATTCTTATTGCGTGGTTAATAATTAGGGGGGGTACAGAAATCTCCAAAACTTGCGTTACGTAATACTTGAACGCTCCCATAGCTGCTTTAAAAAAAAGGACAGACTCAGTATAATTTTGCAGTGAGTACATGGCAAAGCGTTGCGGTGATATTGTGGTGAGATATCAGCAGGTTTTCAGTCTTGGTAACCCAGTCTTACTGCCCTCCAGGGCTGTATAAAGCGAATGAAAAAAAAAAACATAACATATTTTAATGCTATTGATTTGTAACAATGTATTACCATTATCTTCTAGCCATATTCGGCCATAGCGACTGATTTATGCAGCTGAGAGCGTCGCTGGTGCGCTCTCAGGTCACTGACATGACCAATTTTGCGGCCAATGTGCTGCAAAAATTGGTCATGTCAGTGCTACATTCGCTGCAAGTCATACCCCGTTCCCACTGCCGGCTGTTGGCTCCTCATACAAGTTAGTGTTCTGTCACTGAAACGTCGGATTAAAATCCGGGTCCGACCGCCGACAAGTGGGAACAGGGGGTAAGTCACCAAGCACCCCTCCAATAAGGTTTTTTTTTAATTCTTTTTTTTAATAATAATAATAAATATTAGGGGACATTTTTTTTACACAAATCGAACTAGTTCCACAGTAAGCTCAATAAGGCTTGTGTTATGGGTACTAGACGACGATATATTTAATAGATATATACTTAAAGGTTAATTCTCAAGGTTAATCTAAAAAAAGAGTTGTACGAACACCAGCGGAGACAGGAAGATTTCAGACATGATACTAGTTTTCTGTAAACAGCCTGACATACCTGTAGTTTATGTCCCATAAGCCAATCATTATGTGCTTTTTTGTGCCTTGTCTTGATTGTTTTTCTGTCTTGTTAAATATAATTTAGGTTGTAGTATAGCTTGCCCAGTAAGCTACAATTTAGGATTTAAGTTTATGCATAATGTGATCTGCCATGCAATTATGACGTAAAAGCGCGTAAAAGTGACACTGATTATTCTCTTCTCTCTGGTCGGCGTGACAGTGGGGCTCTTTACACGGTTAGTTTGGTCACAATACTGGAATGTCAATATTTTTTGCGGTTTTCAAAAATTGATTGGAGTTTGCTTCAATATTCGTAAATATTCACGTATAGAAATATAAGTGTATCGCGTGATAATAATTACCATGTCATGTGGGAGGCCCCATTAATTGACGTCTCGTTTTCAATATTGTCTTGGTAGTTTGTTTCAATTTTGCAAGTTTGTACTATAGATTAAGTATAGTTTTTAAGGCTGGTTAAGTGTGGTCTGCACGTACATTTACATTTAATTTTTATTTTCTGTGGTAAATAACATAATAGAATTTATAAATGTTAAATATATATATATATATATATATTTGTCAGAAAAATCGGCTAGTATAGCCGCGTCGTCGGCGAGCTGTGGCTTGCACCTGGGCCACAACGGAAGAACAGCGCTGGCTTTGCCAGCCTCATGCTGAGCTGTGGCCCTTTTCTGACAAACAGTGTTCGTCCTATTTTTTTGTAAACTCCTATTACCTGTGTTTGTCATTAATAAATGTTTTTTCTTCTTCTTCTTCTTCTTCTTCTAAATACATAGAAAACATCCAAGTCTCAGGAACAAATGTCTCTGCTCACCACAGAAACAAATGCCCTTACCGGGAATCGAACCCGGGACCTCTAGCTTCGGAGGCAATGACACTACCAACTAGGCTAAAGAGGCCGACAAATATTGTATCGAATCGAATCAGTTAATGGCTATTTAAATGATTTACTTGCTATGTAGGTAAAGCCGAAACAGACCATTCGCCGAATATTCGTTAGTTACCTGCAGAGCCAAATCTTTGGTCTTCGTCTTGGGCGCGGCGATGCACTTGGCGACGATGCCGGACATGACCTCGCCCGTCGTCTTTCCCGCGTGGCCGCAGTTCTCCACGAACACAAGCGCTGCCTCCATGCCTAAAAGCAAACACAACAGTTTAAGGGACGATTCACACCGAACGGCCGGAGTCCGCGCGCTCCCGATTCAAAGACATTTGAACCCTCCATACAGAAGATAGACTTTGTATCAAAACGGCAACAGCTTCAAATATGGAATTTAAGTTCTGCCGGCACGGCAGGTCCGGCAACGCGCTTGAGATTCTCATGGAGTCGCAAGCTTCCATAGGCTACGGTGTCTGCTCTGCTTACCATCAGGCAGACCATAAGCAACCTATGGACATCTGCGATTCTAGAACGATCACAAAGCGCGCTGTCGTAGATTTTTTTACCTTTATTAGCATCATTTAGGGTGGAGCGCTCGTGGCCCAGCGGCGCCCGCGTACCGCGTGCGGTATGCGAGGTTAAGCAATGTGGGCGCAAGTCAGTTCTTGGATGGGTGACCGCTTTGAGTGGTTACTAACTGAGCGCTCCCGTATTTTAGAAAGCACATTAATCCGTTGATCCCGGCTGTTGTCTATGACAGCAGTCGTTAGGCCAAGTTAGAGGCCTTCGGGCGGCTTGAGAACTTCTACAGTCAAGTTGCACACTCACTTTACAAAGGGGGGGTCGAAGTTACACCACGTCCGTAGGGAGTACCCACCGCTACCTTACACGTGGTGCTTAAAGTGCAACAAAACTGGCAACCCTATTTGTCTTCTCAAAGATCTCACGGTTCGAAAATAAATGCCATAGGTCTATTATTATTATTATACACAGTTACACACTACCACGTTCCGTCCCTTCCAGGTTGTCTGGAAGAAATCGCTCATTTAGCGATAAGACCGCCTGTTGTTTACCTCTGCTTGTATCTTTATGCTGTTTCTATCTGTAATCTTTTTTGAGGTGTGCAATAAAGTATATTGTATTGTATTGTACCACACTTTATCTAAGCATTGAAATAGGCTATTATGATATATTATATAGTGTAATAATATAAATTAACTGGCAAGCCTAAATGTTTAATAACATTTACACTCGCAGATACAGATATTATTGCAGGTGAGGTACAGTTTCGCCTAAGACTTCGTCAATGTAAACTTATTATCGCGTTAAGGTATGTTTGCTATGATTCCCAATATTCCCATAGGTGTGGTATTAACTACATTACGACGCGGCCAAGGGCCAAGGGTTCTTTGGAACCGCGTTGTATGGAAGGACATCTTGATACATCCACTCCCCATAAAAAATATCCTATGTAAAGTCAGCTGCGGATAAACGTGACCCCTCCTGCATACAAACTTCTATGCAGGGGAGCTCATGTTTCTCTGCAGCTGATTGTACAATCTCGGATCTGTATACCAAATTTCATCTGTAAGCCACTGTAGCCGAGTGAAACTGGTCCACGAAAAAAACATGTCTAGTCCATTTAAATTTCAGAACAAAAAGCAACCTAACTCATAAAGACGTAACGTGCAAACTGGCTTTGAAATTTTAAATGACTTGAGATGTTCTTTCGATGTACCCTTCAAAATATGTATCTACGATTTTAATAAAATTAAATTAAATTACATGTTCATGTATGTTCCGCCATAATTTGGTATGCAAAATCAAAATTAAAACGTCATAATATTATTATCTATTTATACAATTTATCAAAATATGGTCGATTAATCAAGTACGATTTTAATTCTCTAGAAAATTCACTTATATTATTGCATTGATTTATGTCGTCGTTTAAATTATTATAAAATTTTATACCATTATATTCAATACTTCTTTTGAAATGCACATAATTATTAGATTTAGGTAACAGAATGTCAAAATTGTCTCTGCATAATCTACGTGGTCTACTGTAACTATTACATGCATAACTGAACTTACTTTTGTAAACAAAAATGCAGACTAAGGCTGGGTTGCACCAAACCGTCTGTAATCGTAAGCTGTGTTCGTTAAAATCTGAATGTATGGAAAGTTTGACAAGTTTCTATGGGATGACAGCTGCCGGCGCCATATTTAACGTTGATCAGTCTGTGATCGTAAGTCGGTGCAACCCAGCCTAAATATATGTAAAGCGATACCATAGCACGGTTAGTATTCTGTGTTTTACAAAAAGTGGACGGAGTTCAAGAGGCTTGACGGAAATATCACTATACCGGTATTGGCGCTATGCGACCCCTGCTTTCGAGCCCATGTCATCAAGGGCAAACCTACCCTTGTCATGTCACTTACAGGCGTACCACGTGTAGACATAACAAGATCGGACTCACGACGCCACCGTCACGTGCCCGCGTCGCGTGTGAAGCCTTAACGTGAAATAGTCATGTTTACACGTTGGCAGGATTAGGTTTTTGTGAATGCCACGTGAGTAAATCAAAGTTTCACGTGTTCGCCAAAATACTTGTCAAATGTCGTATGCACGAGAGATCACGGGTATATCAGGGTTGGATACACCGAAGTCTGGTATTGTACGAATCGATAAAATCCGATTGTATGCTCATTTTAACAAGTTTCAATGGGAGGAGCTGCCGGCGCCATACTTGAATTTGTAATCGTAAGTTTGCGCCTTTGGTACACTCTACAGCAAAAACGCCTTGACGGATTTTGATTTTTTAACATGCTAGGTGTCGTTAAATTATATGTACGTAGTCGTCAGTGGCATATATTTGAAAAAATTAAACCAGTTATTATTATTATTTTTGAACTTATATCACTTCTTGTCCTAAACCTTTTCCCATTATCAGGGCTGGACTCTCCTTGCCGTAGTATTAAGAAAGTATAGAAATATCAATTAGAAACAATAACGTCCGCACTTAACAAGTGCATAGTATATAAGTAGATATATAGGTAGAAACAACACCACAAAATCTACGTTATTTTACCTTCATTTTTTCTACCAATTTCCAGCAAATAGCTTTAGAGGTAATTTAATCCGCTAATTATATACTGCATTGCACCACGGCAATACCCCTATGGGCTGATATAGGCTTTCTATTTTCTATTTCAGATAAGATTACAGCCTATTTAGGTAATTCAACCGAAGCGTTTGCTTTGTCAACCCTTTGTACTGTCAACTAATTTTTTTACACAAATCGAAATAGTTCCATAGTAAGCTCAATAAGGCTTGTGTTATGGATACTAGACGACGATTAACTATTTAATAGATATATACTTAAATACATAGAAAATATCCAAGTCTCAGGAACAAATGTTTCTGCACACCACAGAAACAAATACCCTTACCGGGATTCAAACCCGGGACCTCTGGCTTCGGAGGCAGTGTCACTACTAATTAGGCTAAACAGGCCGAATAACTAAGAAAGTGATCTAACATTTTTGAACCTTAAACAAAAAATAGAGGCGAAAAGTCGACGACCGCTTTCTTACCCGAGTGTAAACTCAGTAACGGAAGTAGTTACGCGGGTGAAGTGCTCATAAATAACTATACAAGCTCTTAGCGGCCATCGACATTACGTGACAACGATAGCGGTCATACCGAACAAGAAAGTTTGTGTTAAGAGGGCGCAGTACGCTCGGTTCTCCATACAAACGTATTTACGCTCTCATTTTAAAACGCCATGCTAGAATAACATGAAACTTTGTATACACAAATGGGATCCGGCATATCTAGGTCGGACATTAGTTTTTGTTGCTAGAAATTGTAAAAGAAAAAAAAAATACAGCGCTTTTTTGAGTTTTTACGGCTTGTATGAAAACCTTAATAATGCTGTATTTTTTCTCCATTATAATTTCAAGCAACAGAAACTTATTTCCGACCTAGATATGCCGGATTCCATTGTGTATAAAAAGTTTCATGTTATTCTAGCATGGCGTTTTAAAATGAGAGCATAAATACGTTTGTATGGAGAACCAAACGTACTGCGCCCTCTTAAAGGATTCGCAAAAAGCGTGACATAGGCGGAGAGGGTTCACAAAGTAAATAATTTCCGTGACTTTATATGTCGACGGCCCCTTAAAGTGTATGATAAGACGGGGATAATTTTAAGCTCTTGGAACGCGTAGTTACTTCTGCTACGGACTGTACACGTTTTTTAGACTGAATTGCCCCGTGGTAAACATTCTATGTTGGGACTGTACCGTAGGGAAGATTTTTCACCGACAACGGGAAAATCGAAGACAATATGGAACTTCTCTCATCGCTTCAACGGTCGAAATGGGACTTTATGCCCGTGGCATCCAGGTAACAAAATAGTGTCAAAAAATGAGAGTGGGATCAGTAGCGAATCCAGGATTTCTGTTTATTATAGTTAATGGTTTTTATTATAGGTTTCTATTATAGTTAATGTAAGATTTTTCCTTAAGAAGGAATCATATGCCTATGGTGGGGAGTCTACGAATAAATCGGCTGTGACATACGAACGGACGGACAGACATGAAACTGTAAGGGTTCCGCCGTTTACGCCATTTTGGCTACGGAACCCTAAAAAAGGGTCGGTCGGCAGCGAACTTTTTAACCGACTTCAAGATTTCAAAAGAGGAGGTTATCAATTCGGTTGTATGTTTTTTTTTTAATGTTTGTTACTCCATAACTTTGTCATTTCTTAACCGAGTTGGAAAATTCTTTTTTTGATTGTACGTATATATATCCAAGTTGGTCCCGTTTTTGTCAAAACGCAGTTCTGATGAAGGGATCCATGAGGAATTGAGGGAACTCCTCAAATCTTTAAGGCAAACATATAGTGATTTTTGTGTTTTTATCAACAAGTCAAGCATTTGCATCCAAAAATGTGACATTGGATGAAGTGCAACTGCTGATGATGATCGGAACAGAACTCTTCAACAACGAAAAGTTCACGTTTGGTGATTTGTCCTCCTAGCTGTGTTTGTTAAGCAAGTTCTGTTCACGATTGATTTTGTCATGCTCGAGTTCTGATGATGGGATCCATTAGGAATCGAGGGAACTCCTCAAATGTGAAAGGCACACAAATAGTGATTTTAGTATTTTCATGAACTAATTAAGCATTTTCATTCATAAAAGTGACATTTGATGAAGTGGAACTGCTTATGATGATCAGTTCAACGACGCGTAGTTCACGTTTGGCGATTTGTTCTCTTCGTTTTGTTTGTCAAGCAAGCAAGGTTTTTCCATGATTCCATGAGGAATTGAGGGTACTTAGTCTTCTACCATTATAAACATACTTATAGCCATTTTTATTTTATTGTATGGAATCTAAGAGTGCACCATCTAAGTATAATAATCTTTCACCGGCCTCCCCCATTGAAGTCGGTTTTTTTTCTTAAAAATTATTTTTATACTACAACGGTGCCAAACAAGCTTACGGCCTGCCTGATGGTAAGCAGACACCGTAACCTATGGACACTTGCGACTCCAAAGGAATTACAAGTGCGTTGCCGACCCTTTATTGACTTGGGGATGCTTGTGTTTGTTCTGGAGTCGAAAGCGTACATAGGCTGCGGCGTCTGCCTACCATCAGCCACAACGTATTCTTGTATGCCACCGTCTTTATATAATATATTCTCAACGATTTTATATCTTTCGACTTTTTATTTATTTATAGGAGAACGAACAGCAATAAAACGAAGTAACAACATTATTAGTTACAGCAGAGCCAATTACAGGATCTCACATATAGCGTTTGAGTAGTATACTTAAACAAAGTGCGTACTCGGAACACAATGTCTTTAGGACAATTGAAGTAATATCTACGGTGTTGCGCAATATGATGTGCGCCAATAATCCTGACAATATGTTATTTGACTACTTTTTTTATAGTACCGCAGTTTTTAGAGACAGTCAAATTTACTATATGGGACTCTTAACTCTTAACACGTGGTAAAAACCCAATTTAGACCTGCATAGGGACATTATACCTCTCTATGACACCATGGACTAGTATCATTTCGCACCAAATGGGAGTGGGATATGGGATAAGCTTGACAAAACATATTCTGATGTTATTTAACTTTCATTCAAATTGATTACGAGTTTTGGGTCTCGGAGTCTCTACATTATTATTTTAATAACATAATTGAAGTAATTGCTGTTCTGCTTCAATAAACCTCTACAGAGACATTACTCCTGCTTGGTTCAATTGAGTGTAACCGCATAATAGCAAGTATAATGGCTTAATGCATTATATGGTTTGATTAGAAATATGTAGCAGCAAAGGTCTCTCTTTGTGCCGACAAACGCTATGCTAACTCTTTGTTTGTGTCAATAAAGACGATTTCTAATTACGTACGGAAAACGCGCCTTATGGACTCCGCCATAAGTTACCTTTTTGCTTGAAAATTACGCATATCGTCGGGTGGCAACCAAAAGTCACCATATAATCTCATTACTCTTATTAAACCTCGTGTCTCAGTAGTTCTGAGCGAAGCGATGCCGATGGTGAGATAAGAACTTTATTTACTCTCATCGCATAATGAAAATGATATGTTTTGCGAAATCATAATGCCCTAGACGCAAAATGCCTTAGTCGCAAAATGTGCTCAAAGCAAAATTTCCTAGACGCCAAATGCCTCAAAATGTTTAACGTGATTGACTGATAAGTCCGCGGCCTGAGATATAAAGTCAAAGTAAAGTCTCAATCACATATTTTTATAAATATATCTACAATACAATAATTCCGTCAACTGGATGATCCTCATTTGATTGACCCAAGACTACTGAGAATTAAATAAAGAAATAGCTACAGTTCCTTTTGTTCAACCAAATAATGTAAAATTTAGTGGCACTTGACCCCACTTACATAAAAATTGAGTAATGTAATGGTAATTAGCACCTTGCTCTATTTAACATATGAAGCTGACATTACGACCAGGTACGGCAGCAAGGTCGATATTATTTATTTACTAGATGAAAGCCCGGCTTCGCTCGGGTGAAATAAATAAGAAAGAAATAAACAAAACATTTATTCGTGACAGTTATGCAAACGACGAAAGAAATAGTGTACAAAAATGTATAAAATAAAAACATTACAACAACGGATTATGATGAAACTTCGAATCGTATAGAAATATAGTCTGTAGTCTGGATTGGGAATAAAAGTATGGAATGGAATTATATGGAATTGGGAGTAAAAGATTACGCAAACGACGTCACGGGCAAAGGCTAGTATCTTTGCAAGTTAATCCTAAGCATTTTTATAAGGGTAGTATTTAAAGGCACATAAAAAATTTGACACCGTAATCAGTACTGATTTGTATAGCTAAAATACTAATCGTTCATTAAAATTCAATTCAGATGTGCATTGTTAAATATTGATGTGCCAGTCAGTATTTTTGGTGCGAAGTCAGAGCCAAAGACTACTATTGGTCAGAGCTGCTAACGCGAAAAACAAATGAAGTTCGTGTATCTCCCTCTCTGTCGCACTTGCAAATTCGAGCGACACAGAGGGAAATACACGATGTTCGTTCGTTTTCGTTTCGCGATAGCAGCTCTCTATTCTCCGCCAAATTCTATTTAGTGGGGCCCTTTACACTCAATATTATCGCGATTTTTAAAATTGTATGGGGTCTGTTAAACGCTTAATACTATCACAATACTGGTGTGTCAATATTATCGTGGTTTTCAAAATCGTATGGCTTTTTCTTCAATATTCATTGCACGTGATACGGATCGTGATATGAGTATATCGTTGATAATAATAACCATGTAACAGGCCCCTATGGATGTTGCTTCAATATTCAGTGTTGGTAATATTTTCTCCAATTAATTAAAGCTATTTAACAACTTGTTCCGTTTTGCCAAAGGTATTTCACATTCCGATACGCGCACCATCCAGAACCAGAGCCGTCAGACCAGAGGGCCTACCACGATCTGAAAACGAAGTATTTCCCTCTCCGCGCTCGAATATGCAAGTGCGACAGAGAGGCATATATATTTAGTTTTCGGTTGGTAGCACCTTAGTCCGAGCGTGGCGGACGGTCGAAGAAAGTCAAAGAACATTCCGTGTGTTGTCTGTCACACATATAATTTTTTAGCTTCCCATCGACCTATGAACATGAAATTAAGTGATAATGTTTATTATGAAGTATATTTTACCAAAAATATCAATATATTGATAAATCACATTTGTTTTTTAGTTGTACGGAACCCTCAGTGTGCGACTCCGACGCACTTGGCTGGTTTTTATTACATTTTGAATTTTATTTCTCTTATAGTAAAATACCCTATTCGTTTTAAAGTTGACGCCTGAGGGCCTACCGCGAACCAAAAACGAACTATCTTCCTCTCTGTCGTTCGAATAAACATGTGCGAGAGAGGCAGATACTTCGTTTACGGTTCGCAGTAGCGCCTCTAACGTCCGAGCGCGGCGAACGGCATGAGCTGAGGGTCTACTCCGAAATTCAAAATCCTAACTTCGTATGGTGCCGTCCCTTTTACTCACCATACGAAGTTCGGATTTCGAATTTCGGAGTAGTCCCCCAGTACCACTAAGTTATAAGATAGAGCGAGATAGGGATAGAATTTTGCTAGACGTTTAAAAGCCATAAGTCACCTAGTAGTTTGTCACAAACAAAATAGAGACGCAGCTTTAAGATGGCGGACAGACTCAGCAAACATTCAAGTGGTGTCCTTTACACGATTAATATTATCACAATACGGGGGTGTCAATATTATCGCAGTTTTCAAATTTGTATGGATTCTGCTTTAATATTCACGTGATACTTATCGTGATATGAATCCATGTAACAGGCCCCATACATTCGCTTTGAAGGCGGTTGTTGTGACAATCAGTCTAGCTAGCACGATAGATTATACCGTTACGTTTTATGTGACGTTTTAATACATTTCGCCCATATAACGGTATAAGTTATCGTGCTAGCTAGGCTGATAGGTGTATAGAACGCTTGAAAACTACAAAAACAAAACGCTGCACACAATGGGCGATGATGGCCCATCACCCAGAACGCAGCCCAGCAACCTGGCCAACATACCGGACGCAAAAATAGTTCACGATTTTCGAACGTAGCCGACACTGTCAACCAACAAATTTAATATAGCAATATAGTCTGTGGGCAATATGGCCGACGTTTTGACATCAAATTAACACTTTTAAATGCAAAATACGCGACAATCCGAATTTTGCGGATACATATGTTCAACTCAAAAATCGTTATTTTTATACGTTCTTCAATTTGAGACAGGTCTCGTTCGGGTCTACCGTACCCCTGCACGAAATTATTAATATAGACTAGATGAAAGCCCGGCTTCGCTCGGGTGAAATAAATAAGAAAGAAATAAAGAAAACATTTATTCGTGACAGTTATGCAAACGACGAAAGAAATAGTGTACAAAAATCTATAAAATAAAAACATTACAACAACGGATTATGATGAAACTTCGAATCGTATAGAAATATAGTCTGTAGTCTGGATTGGGAATAAAAGTATGGAATGGAATTATATGGAATTGGGAGTAAAAGATTACGCAAACGACGTCACGGGCAAAGGCTTAGTATCTTTGCAAGTTAATCCTAAGCATTTTTATAAGGGTAGTATTTAAAGGCACATAAAAAATTGGACACCGTAATCAGTACTGATTTGTATAGCTAACATACTAATCGTTCATTAAAATTCAATTCAGATGTGCATTGTTAAATATTGATGTGCCAGTCAGTATTTTTGGTGCGAAGTCAGAGCTGCTAACGCGAAAAACAAATGAAGTTCGTGTATCTCCCTCTCTGTCGCACTTGCAAATTCGAGCGACACAGAGGGAAATACACGATGTTCGTTCGTTTTCGTTTCGCGATAGCAGCTCTCTATTCTCCGCCAAATTCTATTCAGTGGGGCCCCTTACACTCAATATTATCGCGATTTTTAAAATTGTATGGGGTCTGTTAAACGCTTAATACTATCACAATACAGGTGTGTCAATATTATCGTGGTTTTTTAAAATCGTATGGACTTTTCTTGAATATTCCTTGCACGTGATACGGATCGTGATATGAGTATATCGCGTGATAATAACAACCATTTAACAGGCCCCTATGGATGTTGCTTCAATATTCAGTGTTTCGCGTGATAATAATAACAGTTGCTAATACTTTCTCCAATTAATGGAAGCTATTTAACAACTTGTTCCGTTTTGCCAAAGGTATTTCACATTCCGATACGCGCACCATCCAGGAATAGGAGCCGTCAGACCAGAGGGCCTACCGCGACCTGAAAACGAAGTATTTCCCTCTCCGCGCTCGAATATGCAAGTGCGACAGAGAGCCATATATATTTAGTTTTCGGTTGGTAGCACCTTAGTCCGAGCGTGGCGGACGGTCGAAGAAAGTCAAAGAACATTCCGTGTGTTGTCTGTCACACATATAATTTTGTAGCTTCCCATCGACCTATGAACTTGAAATTAAGTGATAATGTTTATTATGAAGTATATTTTACCAAAAATATTAATATATTGATAAATCACATTTGTTTTTTAGTTGTACGGAACCCTCAGTGTGCGACTCCGACGCACTTGGCTGGTTTTTATTACATTTTGAATTTTATTTCTCTTATAGTAAAATACCC
Organism: Notocelia uddmanniana; assembly: GCA_905163555.1. Lineage (NCBI taxonomy): Eukaryota > Metazoa > Arthropoda > Insecta > Lepidoptera > Tortricidae > Notocelia > Notocelia uddmanniana. The sequence continues at coordinate 6,398,055 of LR991063.1, forward strand.
TATTCGTTTTAAGTTGACGCCTGAGGGCCTACCGCGAACCAAAAACGAACTATCTTCCTCTCTGTCGTTCGAATATACATGTGCGAGAGAGGCAGATACTTCGTTTTCGGTTCGCAGTAGCGCCTCTAGCGTCCGAGCGCGGCGAACGGCATGAGCTGAGGGTCTACTCCGAAATTCATAATCCTAACTTCGTATGGTGCCGTCCCTTTCACTCTCCTGTCATAGACTATATGAGTGAAAGGGACGGCACCATACGAAGTTCGGATTTCTAATTTCGGAGTAGTCCCCCAGTACCACTAAGTTATAAGATAGAGCGAGATAGGGATATAATTTTGCTAGACTTTTAAAAGCCATAAGTCACCTAGTAGTTGTCACAAACAAAATAGAGACGCAGCTTTAAGATGACGGACAGACTCAGCAAACATTCAAGTGGTGTCCTTTACACGATTAATATTATCATAATACTGGGGGTGTCAATATTACCGCAGTTTTCAAATTTGTATGGATTCTGCTTTAATATTCACGTAATACTTATCGTGATATGAATACATGTAACAGGCCCCATACATTCGCTTTGAAGGCGGTTGTTGTGACAATCAGTCTAGCTAGCACGATAGATTATACCGTTACGTTTTATGTGACGTTTTAATACATTTCGCCCATATAACGTGACGGTATAAGTTATCGTGCTAGCTAGGGTGATAGGTGTATAGAACGCTTGAAAACTACAAAAACAAAACGCTGCAGACGCGGCTAGCCGAATCCACACAATGGGCGATGATGGCCCATCACCCAGAACGCAGTCCAGCAACCTGGCCAACATACCAGACGCAAAAATAGTTCACGATTTTCGAACGTAGCCGACACTGTCAACCAACAAATTTAATATAGCAATATAGTCTGTGGGCAATATGGCCGACGTTTTGTCATCAAATTAACACTTTTAAATGCAAAATACGCGACAATCCGAATTTTGCGGATACATATGTTCAACTCAAAAATCGTTATTTTTATACGTTCTTCAATTTGAGACAGGTCTCGTCCGGGTCTACCGTACCCCTGCACGAAATTATTAATATAGATTTGCTTCAGGCAACAAAAACAATCACAATTATTAACATGACATAATGAACATCAATATGGTAGTTGACAACAGAAAAGTAAATTATTCTCAAATACAAATAATCAAAACTCACGAAATCACTCGAATGACGAGTAAAAGTGCCATTGCGGCCTACTTGCAGAATATTTTTTTTTTTCATTTATTTCTTAATTTCAATCCCCCGCCCTCCGAAGTGGCAGTGGGCGGGGCACATTGCACGTAGAACCGATGGCCGTTGGGGTGGAAAGGTTCTCGAGTGGCGACCACGTACCGGAAGGCGCAGCATGGGTGGACTGATAACCTGGTAAAGGTCGCAGGAGTGCGCTGGGTGCGGGTGGCGCAGGATCGGTCATTGTGGCACTCTTTGGGGGAGGCCTATGTCCAGCAGTGGACGTCCTTGGGCTGATATGATGATGATGATTTCGTTATTTTAATGATTTTTAACACTAAATTTGGCAGCGTATCTAAAATAATGCACACTTTTTTAGCCATCTATTTGGAACGATTTTGTTGCTCCATAAAGCGCAAACGAACCTTCCGATTTTTTCGAAAGTAGTGACGTCTGTCACTAGTACAGAGTAGACACGAGTTTTTTTAGTACCACGTCGGTGGCAACCAAGCGTATGGCCCCGCCTGATGACAAGCGGTCACCATAGCCAATAGAAGCTTAGAACTCCATAAGTGTAACATGCCCGTTACCAACCCTTGAAAATTGACATTTCATTTTTTTAAGCGTGATTTTTTCCGATGAAATCGAATAGAGGGATATAACTACATTTTTAAATTCTCAAAAATAACCCAATTTAATATAAAATAATTTTTAAGAAAAAAAACAGACTTCAATGGGGGAGGCCGGTGAAAGATTATTATACTTAGATGGTGCACTCTTAGATTCCATACAATAAAATAAAAATGGCTATAAGTATGTTTAAGATTTGAGGAGTTCCCTCAATTCCTCATGGATCCCATCATCAGAAATCAAGCATGACAAAAATTAATCGTGAAAATAGAAATTGCTTAACAAACACAGCTAGGAGGACAAATCGCCAAACGTGAACTTTTCGTCGTTGAAGAGTTCTGTTCTGATCATCATCAGCAGTTCCACTTCATCCAATGTCACATTTTTGGTTGCAAATGCTTGACTTGTTGATAAAAACACAAAAATCACTATATGTTTGCCTTAAATATTTGAGGAGTTCCCTCAATTCCTCATGGATCCCATCATCAGAACTGCGTTTTGACAAAAACGGGACCAACTTGGATATATATACTTACAATCAAAAAAAGAATTTTCCAAATCGGTTAAGAAATGACGGAGTTATGGAGTAACAAACATTAAAAAAAAAAAAACAACCGAATTGATAACCTCCTCTTTTGAAATCTTGAAGTCGGTTAAAAATAAATGGCAAAAGTTCCTCATTCTAAAAGAGAGTAGGTGACAAGTAAGGCGCCACAGCGTACAAAATCACACAGAAGCCCTGCTACTAAGGCAGATTTACTAGAGAAACTATCCTGCTGTTCTATTTGTGCCTTGTGACTGTCACATTAACAAATGAATGAAATGATTCAAGATTTCATACTACTAGGAAATTTGAAATATTGCCAATTGTTACTCTTTTTTGAAGAGCCCTACACTATCATAAGATTCATAAGTAAAAAGGCAACAGCATTCATTGAAATGATTATTGATTCAGAAATAAATTATCTCATCAATTGAAGGGAAACTAGAATTCCAATCTATTATCTCATCTTTGTCTCGAAGTCGGAAAACAACATGTGGTATGTAGGTTAACATTTACCTCGTCATTATATTAATTGGTAACCAAATTTCAATATTATTCAAGCACTTGAAAACGTTTTGTGTAATAAAGCCAAGATAAATCGTCCATTCCATCTCCCTCTAGCGAGTCAGTTCTATAATTTGGGCAGCATGCAATACATACACATTGAGGATTTATCAATCCATAGCCAATTTCAACTGAATTTGGAAGTCTACACACCTACAAATTTATCGCAAAGACCACCTTATTAAAAGTGAGTGTTTTGAATGATTTCTGTCTCTAGTGTCTCTTTCCATCTTATAGCTGGTTCTCTAGTTTTTCAGTTTCAAAATAATAGGTGTGTGGAACACTAGAATCTACATTAATGTAACATACCTTTCTCCTGAGCAACAGCATTGCTGTCTGTAACAAATTTCTTGATGAGCCCGAGGTACTTGTTCCATTCCGGACTCTTCTCATCATCAATCTGGTTGAAGAGCTTGATGGCCTCTTCGTAGCCAGCTACGCGGGCCTTCCATAGTTTGTGGACGCACTTTTCGTCGGTTGGTAGCTTCTTGTACTCATTCTCATCCTCCATCTCGTTGTCAAATGTTTATTTTCATATATTTTTGGTTGATTTGCTCTGTTGACAAAATATTTGTGAAGTTAGTGCGTGTCGGGTCACGCATAAGGACGGGTTCCGTTCCGTAATGACATCTTGTAATCTACATTTAAAACCACTACAGGGAACTCACGGCATTTACGCCCTTTCGTTTGGGCAAGACAGTTTTTCAGCAATAACTCAAAAACCATTAGACCTATCTAGTTCAAACCAAAAATCGTTGGTATTTATTAATGTACATCATCTTGATTTTTTCAGATTTTTAAACTTTATTATTAGAGGGGGGGGGGGGACACACTTTTTACGACTTTGACAACTAATATCTCACCAAGGGATGACTTAAATGGAAAAGTTTTTTAGAAACCTCTATGTCATTTTTAAAGTCCTATCCATAGATACCCACACACCTTGAAAAAAATTGTTGATCCCCTGTTACATGTATGGGGTGCCACCCCAGTTTAACATTTTTTCTTAATTTCACACTATATTTCTATAGCGGTTCATAGAATACACCTTTCTACCAAATTCCATAATTGTACTGCTCATTATGCTCCTGAGTAAATCGGCTGTGACATATGGACGGACAGACGGACAGACGGACGGACGGACGGACGGACGGACGGACGGACGGACGGACGGACGGACAGACATGACGAAACTATAAGGGTTTTCGCCATTTTAGCTATGGAACCCTAAAAATGAATTAGGGTATTTGATTTTCATTTCCTCTTTAGGAGCAAAATCAATTGATGGAATGTTGTCTAGGTGGCAACACGAAGACGATATACAGGATGTTTATCATACAAAATAATTAATTATATCACCAAGGCTGAATACAAATAGGCCTTAAGAGTTAACGTGAAGCTAAGCAAAAGTTACTGTCAAGTGTGACAATATTCGGAATTCGAATGACGACGCACGTGACGCACGTCAACATTGTTTATTTGTTAAGGATGTTTCATACTATACTAGGGGTGTTAATTAACGAAAATGTTTTTTTGAATAACTTCTTAATGGTACGAATTAGGATACTAGTGTCTTAGAGAAGATTACTTTATTTCATCTCAGGAATGTGCCCTCGCAATTAACGGAATCCAATAAAATCACACAGACTGTATGTAAGGGCTATCTCACTCGCACCATGGTTTGCAAGAATTACAGAGATAGATGAATATTTAGAAATGCCAACTATTAAAGAAGAAGTTAACAGATATTATACAAAGAATGGCTTCACAAGCACACAAATGAACTCGCCAGGGAGCTGGTTAACGTCAATGACAGCATGACAAGGCTTAAAAGATAGCAGATACTGCAGTTACACTAGAGTAGATGGTGAACTCTTCTGAAGTTAAGAGGGAGTGTTTGATAGAATACCTCTTATAACACTGACAAAGTTACAAAATCTGATTATGGGTAGAATTGCTTTAAAGTAATGTTAGTATTATTTGAAATGAACATCTGTGCAGAGATAATTTATTCATGGTATAAACCATAAAGCCTTCCTCAATAAATGGACTATCCAACACAAAAAGAATTATTTCATTCTAAACAGTAGTTCCTGAGATTAGCATGTTCAAACAAACAAACTCTGCAGCTTTATAATATTACTAGCAGTTGCTCGCGACTACGTCTGCGTCTTCGCTCCTATTGGTCGCAGTATGATGTTATATAGCCTAAAGTCTTCCTCGTTAAATGGACTATCCAACAAAAAGAATTTTTCAATTCGAACCAGTAGTTCCTGAGATTAGCGCGTTCAAACAAACAAGGTCTAAAATATTAGTATAGATTTTTTTTTTTATATTAAACTTGTGTTACCCACTATTTTATAAAGATAGTAAAATCATTAGTACCCACATTTTATAAAAGTTGAAGCACAGCAGTTGAGTAGTTATTTATTATTATTGTTATATACATTACTAGAGCACCAAGAAGACCCTGAACATATTATTATGTTAAAGAACCAAATATGGTAGATGCATACAGCATATGCATTTCAATGACCTTTTAGGTGCAGTGGAGTGAGTTTCCAGTCAAGGTCAAGGATCAACATACAAAATTTCTCAAAGGGCACAAATTCCGTGCAGTTTTTTAGTTCTGCAGCTGTTTTTGAGTCATGAATATTTGACTCATGCAATGACAAGATATGATAACTAGCTTTAATTAAAACTTCTAATTGTCACTAAGGATATCCCACTTTCTAAACAAATAGCGCGTGTAGGCGGCGAGTTATTGTACAATATTGACTGCTTACCGTTGAAGTCAACGCGAGACAACGGCAACTCCTTTCGAATACTCAATTCGTGAAATGGCCACCAAACCGATGTAGCGGAACTAATGGTTAATTGCGAGCCGGTTCATTTATAGCCGTGTCCATAATAAAGCGAGGTGTGAAACTGGATCACATCCACAGTCGCTGCGGACGCTAGACAACGGTCACTTTCTTTCTGATACAAACAAAATTCGTCAATGTCAAGAAACTTACCGTTAAAACAGCTGTCCTGGCCGAGTTCTGTTTCTCAAACCATATAAATTAAACTTTGACTGCATAAAACGTAAATCACTCACATTATCTAGCACAAGATATATTTGTAACCGACAAAAAGGCGAGATTTTTTGTATTCCGTCGTTTTTTTAGAATTTGCAAATGAAAATGGACGGAAGAGCAGAATGGTGTTGCTATACGTGTTTAAGAAAAATCTTCAATTCGTAACGAACTTTCAAAGAATTTGGTCATTCATTATGTAAAAAAAAACCCGTCATAAAATAAAATCATACAAAAAAAGAAGTGTCATAAAATATTCAGTTTTTTATTCAAGATTTGCAAATAAAAATAAAAATAATATTTAAGCACGAATGTTTTAAATCGATGTTCGATTTGAATAAAAACTTTAATTACGCATAAAATTCTAAATAAAACAAAAATATACTTACAGTGTGAAATTAGTATTTAATCTGTTTGTAAATTTGATAAAGTACAACGTTTAATGACCTAAAAACAGCACATAAAGGTATTTTCACGGAGCTCTTCACACGCCTGAGCCCATTTCGAGACTGACTTATAGTCTATTAATTAAGTACTTTGTAATAACGTTTTGTGAACATTGTGCCTATTTTTTGGCACTTACTAATGGCGTCTCGTCGGCGTAGGCGCCATTTCACTCGTATCATTTAAGATGATGATGATAATACGGTAGTACTTACAAAATTTACAAGTATTTAGAGAATTTTACGAAGTCTGGCAACATTTAATTACTTGAATCCATAGACAAGATTCATAGACTGCATAATGTTACAAGTGTAATAAAATTACCCCACTTGCGGAAAAACTTAATAAAACATTTAAATCTGTAGTGTCAAACTTTCGATCTGAAACGTATGAAGCTTTAAAAAAAAATCTAGGTACCTACCTAGATTTAAAATGCTATGTGCGAAGTAGGTGGTGGGGGTAAGCTAAACGATCGCAGCATACACAATGGCAGAAATAGAAAATGTATAGCTTCTGGGAACATCTGTTAAATTTTCTTCAAAGTTTCCTATTGGTTTCCTACAATTCGTTTGTATTTATTTATTTATTTTCTTATTTCTTCCAGTTAAATTTCTAGTAAGGGGGTCTTACTGGCTTACTAAAATAAATAAAATATTCATGTGGCATTTTTTGACATCTCTAATTTTTGACATTGTCCCGGGACCCATGATTATAATATTTATATCAAAACACAAGCTTCTCTCTCCTATGAGAGCGTCCGGAATAAACAAACATTGCTGACATGACATTATGACATTTTAAACTTTCGTTGAAATGCGCGGTTGATTGTATAAGGAATATGGTGCCCAGTATGCCACGATAAAACCTTATTCCAACACTGTTCCGTTTCTTAACTCATACGCTAAGATTAAAAGAAATTCCACAATCACAAGGAAGTTTTATTAATACAGTGGTATCACTTCAATAAATTCCATTCGTTTGTTGTCCTATTTTGATAAATTCATATGTTTTGTCCTTTTTCACTTATATGTAATATATATAACTATCCTGCCGTCATTGTTCAAATGTATGTCATTGGTTGAAACAAAGAAACCGAATGAGTGGTTCGGACCAAGTTCGGACGATCCTATTTCCTTATTTCTTTCATTCGTTCCTTTGCCGGTTCGGAAACTGGCAAAAATGACATTATCATTATGTCAGTCAGTTGATCAGTTCAATTCATTCAATCAGTTTTGTTTGAGAACAGCGGCGAGCGAGACGTATATCGCTGTTTTGTGAATACTGTGCGTTCGCAGTTCTATAACAACAAGAGATAACATTTTGGGTTTTCTTGTATGATTTTGCATTATAATTTGTTTGTGAGTGGCTATGATGACTTTGGTCGATAATTAATCTAACAAATGTGAAATATAGACAAAACATTGGTTTATGTTTGTGTTTTTATTTTGTGTCGAGGCGAAACTATTGCTTTGAACTTTAAAACGAGAAGCGGATTTGTGGCAGCTGTTAGAGTATAGTATGATATATATTGTAAGTACAATGACTCTTATCTATTTACCTTAATTTAATAGTATTTGCAAGGAAACCTGTAGATTAGATCGTAAACCCCGCCCGGATCTCGTACTCACGGCAGTGAAGCGCGATCGAACGTTTAGAAAACATCTCGATGTTCATTTATAACTGAATTTATGTTGTTTAAACCATTTAAGTCTAACAAAAGGTTTTTTTAGATAGCCTTTATTTAGTTTAATCTTACCTGACATTTAGATTTGTTTATTACATTATAAAAATACAATATTAATTTGCTTCGTGTCAAAGTTATATATTTACATAATGATCATCATATATGAATATAAATAAGTAGAATGATTCATCATAAAACGAGTTGTTTTGAACAAAATGATTGAAAGATGGACAGGGATTTATGCATTTGATAAAGGAATGAGATTATATTTGCTTTTTTATTTAGAAGTTCTTGAGATGAGGCATAGTTGTAGCAAGTGTTTTTTTCTGTTTAGAGAACATTAATTTTACCTATATATATCTACCACAATACTTACCAACTACATGCATATTTTGCAATATGGTCTTAATCTTTTATACTCAAACAAATTATGAATAAAGTAAAAGTACTAACCCCTAAGACAAAGAAAAAACAGAGTTTATTAATTACTAGCTGTTGCCCCCGACTTCGTCCGCGTCTTCGCTCCTATTGGTCGCAGCATGATGTTATATTAGCCTAAAGCCTGCCTGGATAAATGGACTATCCAACACAAAAAGAATTATTCAATTCAAAGCAGTAGTTCCTGAGATTAGCGCGTTCAAACAAACAAACAAACTCTTCAGGTTTATAATATTAGTATAGAAAAGGATTACATTATCTTTTTGCTTGACTGCCTAAATGCATGAAACACATAAAACACATCAAATTTATTCATATTATTAAAAAAATATGTAACTTACTAAAGAACTATCTTCTTTTTCTGTAGTTGGTTATAATCAAGAATATAAAAACATTTTTGTGCTTAAATAGTAGATTGTCATCCTAAACTTACTAAAACTAAAACAAACTAATATACTTTCTTTAAAGGTCTTGCGACTCATACAAAATTAAGTACCAATTATTACTGCTTCATTTGATTATTAATTATTGACATTCTCTACTTAAATTTTCCTGTTACTATTAAGATTTAATGAATATGAATAAATGACGAACTAGATAGTTCAAAGCAGCCATCTACTTTTCAAACTTCTTATTAAGTTATTAGACATGCATTTACAACTTGGTTGGTGGATTTATGTTACCGAAACTCTTGATTGTATAATTTGAGGAACCAGTTCTTGCAGTTGTTATCAACAAACCGGACTTGTTTGTCTGTTAGCTTAATGATGTAACACATTTATTTAATACACATTAGTTTGTGGTATGGAGCGCTCATGGCCCAGCGGCGCCTGCGCACCGCGTGCGGTATGCGAGGTTAAGCAACGTGGGCCCAGGGCAGTTCTTGGATGGGTGACCACTTCGAGTGGTTACTAACAGAGCGCTCGCATGCATTGGATGCCCGTTAAACCTTTGATCCCGGGTGATGGTCTATGACAAGTTAAAGACCTTCGGGCGGCTTGAGAACTTCTAACAGTCGAGTTGTCCACTCACTTGACGTGGGGGGTCGAAGTTGCACCACGTCGGTAGGGAGTACCCACCGTTACCTTACACGTGACCTCCTGGGTGTAAAAGTGCAACAAAACTGGCAACCGTACTGTCTTCTCGAAGATCTCACGGTTTGAAAAATAAATGCCTTACCGTTATTTTTATTAGTTTGTGGTAAATGCAATGGAAGTTATTGATACAATATAGAGTAAACTGAATGCCTGTTCAGTGTGTCAGCTCACATCTTGCCTAACCAATACTATACTACTTATTGTAAATCGGATTGCGTTTGGCCCTAGTCTAACCTGATGAAAAGTTAAAACAAGGTCTGAGATGGAATACGCTCATCCAGAAGATGCCTGTTCACTCTTACTTTGAAGACATGGAGGTTGTATCGAGGTGGTTTATTTATATAAGTAAGCCTTTATTTTACAAAGTGATTTGTATTTCATAGTTATTTATAATCACTTATTCTAGTTATAGCAGGGTTACTTATACTGTGGTCCACGGACCCCTATTAGTACAGGACTATTGCGTCTTCATATAATAAATTTTACATACCACGTAGGTGGCAAACAAGCCCGCCAGATGGTAAGCTGCCACCGCAGCCTATGGACGCTTGCAATTCCAGAGCTGTCACAAGAAATGTTGTTTCAAATGTCACTCCAAATCAACATATTTCAAGGTAAAAACCATTTTTTTCTGCACAAAATGAAGCAATAAACTGTTTAAACGCCGATTGTCCTTTAATTGGAATTATCAATACTACTGTCGTTCATACCATTTTAAAATCGGTCAGGCCTGTGAATGTCAATTTTGTGTTATTTCAACATCGGGTTTTCTCTTCAATATATATATGAATATGCACGTGATACTGCTGCAATATTGCATGTATCGCGTAATAATAATCTCGATGTAAAATACCTCTAAGTTGATTAAAAAAAACTTTGGGTCTACCCGCCTTTTCCTCGTTGGCAATGGCAACTTGTCTTCAAAGTAATGGCTATCATTGCAAACTAATTGGCTTGGTGAACTTAATGTAATGAACTAATGAGACAACAGTCATTACACTTATTGCAGAAACTACTAGGCTTCGGCGTTCGTCACTTCCTAGTCGCCATTGTTCTCAAATCAAGTTTTTCAACAAGATCCAATTCCGCAGAGCAATTCAGTTTTATTATTCTATTTCGTGTTTTGTTTCTTTAACCGTTTGAAGCTTCAAAAAATATGTCGGGTGACGTAAAGTTTAAAATTAATTGTACGAATAATTTTAATGAACCTTTTATAGATGCTTGATGATGTTTGACTTGGTTAGGTTTGAAATACTCTATAGGCAATAAAACCTACTATCGTTCGTTTTTCGGGGTGTTTGTTTAAGTCGGGCTAATTAACTCGTCCATTACTGACCAAGTGAACCGAAGGTCTAAGTTCCAGCTTCGGCAAAAATGCTTTCGTTGGCCAGCGGATTTCCGGATTTCCCGCTGTTCTCCTCTACAGTTACAGGTCGCATTTCTCAACCCACCACCACCACCACCATATCAGCCAAAGAACGTCCACTGCTGGACATAGGCCTCCCCTAAATTCATGGGGGGTATATGCCATAATCGCCACGCTTGGCATGCGGGTTGGCGATCGCAGTATCTCCACCGCACTCCAGGGATGCTGCTGCCTGCTGCCCATCCCCATGGTCTTGGTCGTAGTTTTACTAACCGGGTCCAACCGATTCTCGTGAAATTTTGTAAGCGGGTTTGATAATTAAGATTATTTTTGACGAGTCGGTTTTCGAAATTTTAAAATTTGAAAAATTCGCGGGTTTTGCAGCTCAGAGCCACTATAAAATCTATAAACGGGCAGATATTTCAATATTCGATGTTGCACATGTATAACAAAATGGACTGAAGAAAAATCTTCTGGAGTTACAGGCATCCATAGGCTACGGTGTATGCTTGTTTTCAGGTAGGCCGGTTGTTTGCCACCGTCATTGTATAAAAAAATAAGCATTTGCCTGCGTGTCGATAAAAAATAAACATTCGGAAGTACTAAACTAATGCATTCTTACATAAATAACCGGTTTTAGATGTATAATAGGCAATTAGGCATTAAACTATTTATAAGTTAATTCTGCCCAGAAGCACTGATAATCACCTAAACGTCCTAAACTAATATAATGCAAAACTATCCCGTTACATGATTTTATGAATATTAACCGTATCTCAGGATCGTAAGGTTGAATTTAGAAGCACAGTTACGGATGATATATTTCCTTTTGAAGACCCTAGTCAGCTATCATATTAGCTGCAAACTTCGGACACAACTATGGATCATTCAAGTTCATAGCGTGCTAACTTAAAGGGCCTAGCCGGTCGGAAAATACAAAGTACAATCGCATCAGACAAGTGATTGTGAACCTTCAAGCGTGTAGAATAGGTGACTTTATACTTTAGAATGTTTCAATGCATTTTATATGCTTAGAAACAGACTTGCTGCATCAGGAATAAAATATTCCGCTCCGTAAAAGCAACATTGTGATGTGCACATTGAGTTCAATTTGCTACAGCACATAACTGCAATATAGAAAGTTAGCACTTTATATACTCGTAGGTAGGCAACGTATCGTGCGTAGTCCTATCAAATAAAAATGAAATTGGGTACTTAGCATGACCATACCCCAGAAGGTAGTTAAAAGTCCTATCTTAATTATTAAGTGAGCAAAAAAAAAAAAAATATATTTTTTTAAAATACAATAAGCTACATTATAAAATTGTTATGGCACTACATTGAGATTAAATTTCACCTATGACACCACAGCATGGAAGTTTATTGAATGATGAGGAATGCATATTAGGGAGATGGAAGGAATATTTTGAAGGTTTGTTTGAGAGAGAAGAGGAAAATACGTCAGGAGTGAATGATAATGCACTGCCACATGAGGAGTGTAGTATTAGTATGGATGAAATTGTAAAAGCTTTGAAAGGAATGAAACCAGGAAAGGCAGCGGGGTATGATAGAATTTCAGTCGAGATGCTGATGGCTGGGCAAGGCGTCGTAGCAAGTCAGTTGTATCGCCTTTTCAACTTATGTTTTAATACCGGCATAGTTCCAAAAGATTGGTGCAAGGCGGTCATCGTGCCACTGTACAAGGGAAAGGGCTCACAACTTGACTGCAAGAACTACAGGGGCATTAGCTTACTCAGCATCGTTGGCAAATTATATGCGAAAGTGTTGATTGAAAGGGTAATGAAAGAAACCGATGAGAAAATATGGGATGTACAAGCGGGATTTAGGAAAGGTATGGGATGTACGGATCAGGTCTTCTCGTTACGATGCATAGCCGAAAAATATTTGGCCCAAGGTCAAAAGGTCTATTGCGCGTTCGTGGATTTGGAGAAGGCCTATGACAGAGTGGTGAGGAATGAACTTTGGTCGGTACTGTCCGGATATGGAGTGAGCGACCATCTCATTCAAGCTCTGAAATCTCTCTACGAGGATTCCTCTGCTTGCGTGAGAGTAAACGGGTCCTACACTGAATGGTTTAGCATCGAAAAGGGTGTTAGACAGGGATGTGTAGCGTCACCGTGGCTGTTTAATCTATTTCTGGACAGTTGTTTGCAAGATTTGAAAGACGATGAATGTGGGTTGGAAATGAATGGGTTGCTTATCAAATGTCTACTCTACGCCGATGACCAGGTTTTATTAGCGTCATCGGCTGAGAAGCTACAGAAGATGGTAACTAGCATGCACGGATTATTTGCGAGAAAAGGAATGAAAATGAATGTAAGCAAGACGAAAGTGATGGTATTTGAAAGAGATGAGTGTATGACAGTTTGTGAAATTGCTGTAGATGGAGAGAGGTTGGAGCAAGTGGATGGGTTTGTGTATTTGGGGACTTTGTTCACGAGAGACGGTAAGCATGAAGGAGATATTGAAAGGAGAGTGATAGCTGGGAATCGAGTGAATGGGGCACTTCACGCCTTTATGAGTAGCCAGAAAGTGTCAGAAAAGGCGCGGCTGGCCGTGCATAGAGGAGTGTTGGTGCCGACACTAATGTATGGTAGCGAAAGTTGGGTGTGGCAGAAGAAACATCAGAGTCGAGTGAATGCAGTGGAAATGAGAGCGCTGAGAAGTATGTGTAGCGTTACTTTGAGAGATAGAGTGAGAAACACCGTTATAAGACGGAGGTGTGGAGTGAATGAAGATATAGTGACGAAAATTGAGAAAGGTATGCTAAGATGGTTTGGACATGTAGAGAGGATGGATGAAAGAAGATTGACAAAACGAGTGTATGAAGGAAGAGTGGATGGAAAAGTTGGAAGGGGAAGACCTCGGCGAACGTACTCCGACCAAATCGGAGACATTCTGCAGAAAGGCCAGGTCAGGAGTACCCTAAATCGGCGCGCATGCATGAAGAATGTTATGAAAGTTCATGAAGCGAAAGTTGTATGTCAGGATCGTAGCAAGTGGAAATCCGTGATCTCTGCCTACCCCTCTGGGAAACAGGCGTGATTATATGTATGTATGTATGTATGTACACCACAGTCTTTGACGATTACACTAACAGGTTTTATATTATAATTTCGCCTTAATATGTAGTAGCTTGTGTCAATAGGTTTCCCCACTATGCCTTTGAAGACGAATAAATGTAGGTAGACAGTAGACGTAGACACCGTAGCCTACGCTTGTGACTCCAGACTTCCAGAGCAATCACAACCGTGCTGTAGACTCTTGTTTTAAGGATTTGTTGTGTTGACACCTGACCACAAATTCAAGAGTCAACACTCTCAACACTGCATCCTTGGGAGCTCTGGCAACCTTACTGACCACCAGGAACACAACATAGCATACATGCCTGCCTTATTAGTAGGATATGTCTACGTCTCCTTACTGGATTTGGCATAGACATTATATTATAGTACAAGTATCACTGATTCGGTCGAGAAGATTGGATTCTCTCACTTTCTTTCATACGACGGCCATTCATCTGTGTCTATTGGCTATCACCAGCTATCACAATTTCAAAGGGACTCCACTCTGACGTAACTATAAACGATTCTTTCTCAGCTCGGCCAGCGTTCGCATCGGGGTCGCACGAAACAAACGACTGTCGAGGCTAGGTAGCTAGGTAAATTGACGATTGTTGTGAACAATAGAAAATTTGTTGTAAAATGGCACGTATTATTATGAACATAAAATTTCATGTGATGCAAGATGTTTTCATGTCAATGACATTCTGGCAAACTACAAGTTGCATCTGCCATAGCAACTTGTCTACTGGCTTTTCTACTTAACCCTCATAAGAAGAACTCTTTTCACGGGGTCAGTTTCGTTAACATAATATTTTTTATGGCTTTACTTGATGTTTATGGCCGTAAGATATGACAGTAAAACATATCGTGCCAGTTGGTCGCTTATAACAGTTATTTATAACTTTGACTGTTTGTCAGCTTTAGGCCGTCATCTAAGAATATTTAATCGCTTAAAATCAAATCAGACGGTGAGGTTTAGTTTTCAAGCATGTAAGTATAGAGTTTTTGAAGTAGGATTTATTTCGGTTACACACGGCCACATTTTGCAGCGGTCCTGTAGCGATACAGCATTGATACAGACAATGCATAGATCATACTCGTAATACTTATACACAGCTGCAAAAACAAAAGTCGTCTATCCTGTTTTATCACATATATTTATAAAAAGGTCGTCTATCCAACCAACCAAAAAAAATTAGGTTCATAACTTTAGTTCTGAAGTTATGACAATCTGTGTAAATGACATGACATGCTCTTATTGCCAATGCTTATATTGCAATGATCATATTATCAATGCTTATATTGTGCCACTATGTAGTCGCGCGTTTGTTTGCTCTTATCCTATCCTATCCTTTCCTATCCGCTTACCAGCATTCAGAAAGTATGGGAGTGCGACAGAGACAAATGCTTAATCTGCGGTCGCATTCGACTATACATATGCCCTAAAGCTAGCATGAACCTAAGCGACTTAGATGCTTAACTGTTATCGTGCATCTAGTCACGTAGTTTCCGAGCGCGGATATGGGTGCAACCCCGACCGCCATCTTGGTGAATCACGCGCCCGCGCAGCTCAGCGGGTTCCTTTTTGTTACAACCGAGCATAACGATATATCAATTCAAATATACATATATTCTATTTCCAACGGCTCTTACGTTAGAGTTAACAAATACATTTTCAATAGCATCATTAGGTGGCATGAGAATAGGTACATGGTATATAGCAACATTGACACACCAGACAAATAAGTGGGCACATATTTGCCGACACATGTAGTGTCCAGGTGGTCTACTCCGAAATTCGAAATCCGAACTTCGTATGGAGCCGTCCCGTTCACTCATATAGTGCATGACAGGAGAGTAAAAGGGACGGCACCATACGAAGTTCGTATTTCGAATTTCGGAGTAGACCCCCAGCCTAGCCAGCACGATATTATACCGTCACGTTTTATGGCTGAAATGAACTAAAACGTTACATATAACGTGGACGTATAAGCTATCGCGCTCGCTAGGCAGGTCATTTACTTTGCAATTAGCTATGAAGCTTGTGGAGTATAGATCCGTACAAAACACTAACTGCTCTGTATTGTGGATTTTTTGGGAGTCAATAAGGTCGTTAGAGAGCTCCCTTTGGTTGAAATTGGGTATAGAAATAATAGTTTGGAGGCCTGGAAAATAAGTATATTTTTTATCGCGGAAATCTAAAGGTATGACATGGAGCGTCAATTGTCTATAAAAATGCGATTAGAGAACTTCTACGCAGCCGAAGTCGGGAGCCCAATCTAGTATGTATTATGCATCATTCATTGCATCTGCTTGACTCATCTGAAACAAGACAAAGTTTACCATTATATATAACTTCGGTTGCTTTATTTAATCGTTGAGTCATGAATTTACTTCTGTTCAAAGAAGATAATTATATCTTATGTGCTTATATTTAACGCCGTATGTGTCATGCGCAAAAAAGACTTCATAACATTAGATCGTTAGATGCCTAGTTGCATAATATATCATACAAGTACCTGGATCTAGATTATTTTTGCTAGAACTAGATAATTATATGGCGTAGCACAATGTCGTCTCGCTTCGATTCGCCTATCCCCATCACGTTACAGGAGTAGGAAAAAATCACTAAGAGAAGAGGTTGAGGGTTGGTTGGGAGGTAGCGTTAAGGTTAAAGATCCTTAATCACACCACACCACTATTTGCACTCTTACAGCTCGGGCGCGAATTGCGGCGCGGCAAGCGTTTTTATCTGTTCATTGCACTGTCGAGACGCGCAACGCAATGCGGTAAAAGCCGAGCCACGCATAATGCGTGCGCAGCACGTGCGCGTGCGCGTGTGCGTGGCGTGCGCGTTGTATCGTATGAAATGTCATAGTAGATGACACACCGCTTGCGTGGCGTGCAGGCATTCGGTGTGTCTCGGCTTTTAGTTTCGATCACACGCAATGTATTAGGAAAAGCAGTAGTGGGCGGGCCGTTAGTGCCGCCCTTAAGGGTCCTCCGCATTCTCCATACAAACGTAGTGTCGTTTTCGTTTTAAAACGCCGTGCTGTAATAACATGAAACTTTGTACCTATACACAATGGGTTCCGCCATATCTATATAAGCCGGAAATTATTTCCTGTTGCTAGAAATAAGGCCCTCTAGTCCTGCGAGAGTAGGTATTTAGCGCTGTCCTGGCGGTGCGTGAACAAGCCCGCGCGGACGAAGCGACTGTGAACTCGGATGACCCCGCTAGCTTCATACTGGTCACAGTATAGAAATATAACTGTATTTTGACTTAAGAAATGCATTAATTATGATTGAACTTTAGTATGTCATTGATATCATTTTTTAATAAATAGGTAGTAAATAAATAATTGAAAGTCGAACTTACGGTAGGATCCATTATAATGAAAAAAAAACAGAATTCATAGTACAACCCTGAAATTCGTTATTTAATCTATGAAACCTAAGAACCTAAGAAATATGCCTTATACCTCTCTACTCGATTTGTTTAATAGGTCATGCAATTTTTATCTATTTGTGTTATATTTATACAGGGTGTTATATTTATTTGTCATGTGCGTGTCATCGTCATCATCATCATATCAGCTGATGGACGACCACTGCTGGACATAGGCCTCCCCTAAAGAGTGCCACATAAAATACAGACAGAATATTTTTTGGTGGTTTAATTTATTCATCAAAAGTTATTAGCTCTCAAAGCATAAAAAACATTGAGAAGTTTTTACTTTTTTACTATTTATGCGAAAGGTTACCGTATTTTTAAAAAATAAATACCAGAAATGATTTTTACATAAAGATGACAAAAGAATCAATATGGTATATAAAATGATACCAAACTTGCCACGGTAGCTACCTGGAAATGGGTAGATCTTATAAAAAAAGATTAGCTAGAAAGATAGAAAGTGTATAAATTTTAAAAGGGTCGGCAACGCGCATGTGACACCTCTGGAGTTGCAGGCGTCCATAGGCTGCGGTGACCGCTTACCATCAGGCGGGCCGTACGCTTGTTTGCCACTGACGTGGTATTAAAAAAAAGACGGCCGGAATTAATGTGTTGAAGCTCACAGCTTAAAAAAATATTCAAATGCAAAGCAGTACTCGTAGATCTCTTACTATATCCACAATTTCTGGTAATAAACATTTCATTTATAATTTTACCAACTTTGGTTACATTTCTGGAGGGGTTCAGTTCAGTTGTTATACTGTCATTTTTATACTGTGGCACTATGACCATAATTTATTTGTTAATAATTACGCCTTTTTTCATTCGGGTTTTTATTGCCCTTCTTAAATAATTTGCAACCATTATATAAATTCGTCAAAAACTGCTTGTTTGGTGCACGAAACTGTCGCGGATAAAACTGACACAGGTCCGTTGTCTGTAAGCGCCAGCGCGCGACTGATCGGGCCTGCCGAGCCTCCGCGCTCGCGCATTTCGTAGGTATTTAAACATATTAATTCATACAATCATTTTATCTTTTTAAATTCTGCAAAAATGTCTAGAAATACTGAATGGCTTTAGTTTAGTTCAAAAACTTTATTTAAAACATCAATAGTTTAGTCGTCAGATTGTAAATGCTTTACAAAAAGGAGTAACTTTGGGGTCTCTTTCTATCGAGCGAAGTTCATTAGATCGTGTATCTGAGTGCAACTTTGACTAGACTAGATCCTTAAGTAAAACATAGAATTTTTTCAAATTTTTAAAACCCTTTTTCTACGTTTCGGGTTGTTTTTAGAAAACTCGAAAACGCTAACTCGCTTGACGACCTCCCCTTACTGTATTTTTTCTCCATTATAATTTCAAGCAACAGAAACTTATTTCCGGCCTTAATATGCCGGATCCTATTGTGTATACAAACTTTCATGTTATTCCAGCATGCCCTTTTAAAATGAGAGCGAAACTACGTTTGTATGGAGAACTGAGCTTCCTGCGGGCTCTTAACCCCCAGATCAGGGTGGGGCGAAAAATACAGACTCAGAAGGCGCCTCGATAATTTAATCCTCGTCTTGATTTTTGCCACTACTTGCTATGTACCGGTATGTGTGGGGTTGTGTGGGAGTAGACCGGGCCGGTTTCCAAAAAATCCCCTTGAATTAACTTCCTTCATTAAAGTCTTTCAAATGACGATGTTCGCGGATTAAACTTCCTTTGCTTAGGTAGTTAACTAATTTGGGGCGCTTGTCGGGTAACCTCCGCGAGTATCTGGGCTCTTCCAGTTCCTCTGGACCCTCGTGGGTCTGGGGGAAGGGGAAGGGTTCTGGCCGGTGCGCCCTGGAGGCAACGGTAAGTGATTCACGTGGAACGGTGTTAGGATATTGCAGCAAATATTATATTATTTTAGAAATAGGTTTGATTATTTTGTACTAGCCTTTCCCCGCGTCTTACGTACGAGTAACTATGTCGTCAAAATCGGTTCAGTGATTGAAGCGTGAACAAAAGACAAACATACATAACAAACAAAACATATATTAAGTTAACTGGAAGAGATCCCTTAAAGGGATAAGTTCGCCTTTGTACCGATATAACCGAATTTGTCTGTATTTTGTGTACAATGAAGTATTTCAATACATTCATACATACATACAATATGCTTTCACATAGGTACGTTTGCATATTTTTCACAGAGTGAAACGTAGTTTCAGCTTCGGCAAAAATGCTTTCATACGATTTTTTTGTCGAGTGTATTTTCGGAAATGGACTACAGGTCACCAAACCACTTTAAAAAATATATATAATAATATAATTTACTTTTTACCGAACCACTTAAAAGGCAATAACAGCTTGTCTAGACATCATTTTAAGCCCTTTGCTCGCTTGGTAACTTCTTCTACCGACACCTGGGAATTCTGAGATTAAAGAGATTAGATTTATCCCTCGCACTGTTTCACGCGTGGAAATAACCAAGTAATAGGATTTTATTGATGCTATTGCATTCACAATCGTCTCAGTTCACCGCACATAGCTTGGTCCCGAAATTCTTAATAACTACATGTAATCGGAGATCAGATTTACACTGGTTCGTTCTGTAAGCCTTGCGAACACCTATGCAGTGCATTGGTCGGGTTTCGCTGTGATTCAATTATCTACTCTACACCGTAAGCATGCACTGCTAGGTATGCGAACAAAAATAAACTTTGTTAGCACGACTATCGTGACGGACTACTTTCTTAACGATGAGAAACGTTGATGTGGATATAACATAACGTAACGATGAATAAGAAATGAGGAAGGTAACTTACTTTAGACTTGGCTTCTGTTTTTGATATCAGAGGGGTGATTACGTAACGTTTTTAGCGTGCGTAAGGTTGATCTAAATGTCATTTTCCATACTAGAAATGACAGGTGTACAGTCGGGGTAAGTAAAGGTTCGTCACCTTAAAGTCGACATTTGCTTGTACCAAGGCAACCATCAGTCCTGCCAATTTTTCATTTCAAGCGTTTGCGAATATCGCATTGACGTTTGCAATAACAGGTCAACTAATAAAAGATATTTCGCTAATATTATAGCCAGCTTCATGATCTACAATGTCTGCAGCTCTTTCATGGATATTTAAATTCCTCGCCATTATCAAATTAAATACGACGAAACGCAAAGTTATTATTGCTAAAAACATACTTTTTGGATCGAGGCAAGTATAATTTATCCTTATATCTTGTTGGTCTACTGAAAACTTGAGTGTGTTTAGTAAAATATTCTGGATGTTTTTTTACAAATAGTGCAATCTGCCTAATAGTACATGCATGATAAAAATTGATAAAGGTAAGACCCCCGGAGCTTGGTGGAATAGAGGTTTACATGTTACACACAGCTCTTATGCACTTCTTTTGTGCCAAAGATACATTTTTCACGTCTACTGAATTACCCCATATCAATAATCCGTAACTCAACATACTACAATTTTCTATGAATATTTTGCTGATGACAGCATCGGCTCTTGGGTCTTACGGTCGCTGTCCCGAGTTCGAGTTCTCGCTGAATCGAATCGTTTTGAAGTTTCGCCCCTGGTAACTCTCAGATTACCTGGAATTTTACTCTTTTAGCAGCTGCACGTCAAACGTTTCTTTGTTTTCCGACGGCCAATGATTGCGCAAGTAATTAATTAACTTTCTATCGTTTCCACGCCTTTGCTCTTTTGTCACGTTCAACTTAGTGATTGCTTATTCCATTCCATCCTATTGTTTATACATATATGTATGTAACGATCCGCGTATGGAAAAGTTACACAAAAACTTTCTGGCTGATCACCATTCTAAATTTTAAATTTTGAACAACGTTTTCCAAATTCCACGTGACACCGTGCAGCCATTTTTCCAGCAGCTCAGTTCGATCTCGATGCATGAACAGTGGATTTCGATGCATGAACATCTATCTTGCAGCATAAGCAGTTCATTTATTTAAAGACACAATTCTCTATAATTTTCTACACTTCTAAAAGAACTATTTGTGTAGTAATTTTTTTCTACAGTTCTAGTATTTTTTGTGCAGCGCAGTTTGTGCAGTTATTGTTATCAGTGCACTTTTTTCATATGTTCTGGCAAGGCACATTAATTGTATTAAGTTTCTATATTTTTAATCGGGTTTCTGTGTTCATACCCTTAGCTTACCCCATTAGGATTTGTAGGCTAAACGCAGTCTGTATTGTGCAGGTGCCTTAACTTTTATATAAATAAATACCCTCTGGCCCTAGTGTCCTGCTTTTACTACAACCATCCATCTATACACCCCATCCTGTTAAGGGCCCCTCTGAACCCTCACAATATACCACCACCACCACCAAATCAGCCAAAGGACGTCGACTGCTGGACATAGGCCTCCCCCAAATAAATAAATAAATAAATAAATAAATATTAGGGGACAATTTTTACACAAATCGAACTAGTCCCATAGTAAGCTCAATAAGGCTTGTGTTATGGGTACTAGACGACGATATATTTAATAGATATATACTTAAATACATAGAAAACATCCAAGTCTCAGGAACAAATGTCCCTGCTCACCACAGAAACAAATGCCCTTACCGGGATTTGAACCCGGGACCTCTAGCTTCGGAGGCAGTGGCACTACCAACTAGGCTAAACAGGCCGACAAAATTCCAAATTCACGGGGGGTATATTTATTTATTTTTTATTTATTCAATAGGCTACACAGCATTACAGCTTAAAACCAATACAATGTGAACTTACATAGGTAACAGACAAATTAACAGAATAATTTATCAACATATTACATACATAACACACATATAGGTACATTATTGCTTACATTGTAACAGTAGACACCCTTTTATCCATCATCTCGCAAAACTTCAAACATTCCTGGCATACGGCCGACCATCTCCACGCAAGCAGGTCACACTCAGGCGCTGACACACTACGACGTATATGCGTATATGCCATAATCGCCACGCTTGGCATGCGGGTTGGTCACAATATACGATGTGTGGTTTTTTTGCTTTATTGTATGTCTGATGTATAGTTATACTTCACTACGGGTGAGCACAGCTGTGGAGGCGTCACGGCCGCGAGAACACGCATCCTGAAGATCTCCCGAAGGGTTTGAAACATATTCTCAAACGTAGTGACAATACTTGTAAGTATTTTGTCTCCGCAAATGCAGTCAGTACTTATGAAAGGTTTCTTCCGAGTTTTAGTACAATGTCCTGCGAGTAGACGGGGGCGCTCTTGGAAATGTAATAACTCGAGCTAATGCTATCAAATGCCTCGTTGTGCCGTATAAATCGCCAAGATACGCAACTAACTCGGCATTCTCTGAAGTGTTTATTTGTGCTACAATTTATGAATTTCTCGGTATAGCATCGGTCTAAATGGTTGCCAACTGGTCATAAAACGGCCATGTTCCTTCGGTTTATCTCTATACGGGTCAACGGTTTCCGTACGTTGCAGAGTTGAATGACTCCAGCTAAATACGGTTTGACACACATTTTGGATTACTTTTATATCATAAGTCATTAAATCGCCGCTAACGACTACGAATTATGTATGTTTATTGGTTTAATATGCATAATAGCTAGCTTCTTGTGAGCTGAAGCTCTTGATACCTAATGTTAATTTGGGTGAGCGAATATTGAGTGACGATTTCTTTTCATACCAATTTTTACGGAGACGACCGTGAATCGTGATTCGTACTGTTAGGTCAGTGGTCTTTCGATCCTTGTGATTTTTCGCACCTCACAGTCCACAAACATGATACATATTTCGGAACTTATGTTATGGGTATAAGACTTAAAATTGTGTGTTTCATAGCTGTACCGTATACTCACAGCTGCTCACAGTACCGACCATTGCATATGAAATTAGGTCTCGTGCGATTTCATTTTCGAATAATGTCACTTTCGATTTAGTTACGACGACGTAGTTTGCTGGTAGTAGTGTACCTGTTAGTGGCTTTGATATGTTTGTTATGTAAGAACTTGGAGATTTAATTGCGTGTGAAAATATAATGATCCAGTTTTTAATGACACCGCACAGCCAGGAGCCGGCTTTAAAAACAACTCCCTTTACTTTGATTAGAACCAGGTAATGAGGTTTTTTCTCTGTTGTGCCTGCCTCTATTTTAATAAACAAACGTGAATGTGACTCTTCCAAACTTTTAAAAATATGTAGTATCGCATGAAACCCAGTTTATGTTTGTTTTATGTGTAAGTAACAATACTGACAAGTTAAAGACATCAGAAGAAAATAGAGTAACAATTTATGGAAGTTGTGCAAGCATCTGAGTGAAAATTGTATACATTAGTAGTGGGTATGATTTTTTTATTTGTATATTTATTTGTTTGAAATTGAAATCTCAAAAACCGCTCTAAAGATTTTAATAAAATTTACAATATAAGGGTTTCCGGGAACGAAAAAAATATGTAGCTAGTTCTTATCTTCGGGAAAACTCGTATTCCCCGGGAAAACACGAGCAAAGCTCGGTCGCCCAGGTACTGATTGTGATATCTGATAGATGGCCAATTCCGACCAGTTAGGTAAAATCGGGCCTTGTACGGATAAACAGGTGTAGCAACCACGAATTTGCACCTTCTGCCATGTTTTTCGTCGAACAAAGGATGTTACCACAGGCCAAAAGCATTGTTTCGTCTTTTTCCGATCCGCCGCGCATGGCATAGATTAAGAAATGCAGCTTCCGGCCGATATAAATAAACAAATATGGCGGGTAGGAAGTGGTCTCGAAGGACTTCTGAATATGGTTTCGGTTTTGGGAACCAGTTAGGTTGGTCTGATTCCGCATTGAGATTGTTTCGGAGTTTAATATCTTTATTACCATATTTAGTGAAGATTATACTTTGTTGACATTTTATTACGAGTCAAACAATCGACAACATGGAGCGAACTACTGAAAATGTAAATTCTGATGTGTTAGCTTTTATTTTATCGACTTTTAAATTATGTAGGTATAAACATCTGTTCTTTTGAGTTTATGTATTCCTAATTTGGTGCAATAATTCGACGTTATCTAATATGTTATGTCATAAAATTCTATATAGGTGAAACGTCAACCATTCCAATTGTTCATAGAAAATAACGGCCTAAAACGTGAGCTGAGCTCTATTAAAGAATATGTAGCTATAATATTTTGTAGGTATGGTAATTACTTTGAACACCACGAACGAACATGACGTGTTTCGTTAAGAAAACATAAATTTTTACACGAGTTTGAACTGTTTGAAGCCATTTGCCTCTAATAGCTATTAGTTAAGTGGGTCGTTAATGTTATGTTCATTAAGTTAAGTGTAGTTCACTGGTAACAGTGGTAACTCATAAGATCCGTTAAATCTTCTATGAGAAAAATCGAGAGTCTGGGTGACAAATGTTAGTGTAAACTGAAGATGTTTAATTTATGTGCCATTCTCAAGCTCGAGGTCCCAATTGGTCGATGCCGACAAGGATATTTCTAATTTAATTTTGTCAGTAACGGGCCAGCCACGACTTCGAGCGGCAGCGGCAGCGATTTGCCTAATACACTGCGTGTGATCCCGACTAACCGCAGTGCGTTGCGCTTCTCGACCGTGCAATGAACAGATAAACTGGCCGCGCCGCAATTCGCGCAAAAGGAAACGGCGCCTTACTGACGGACGTTGCCAAAAGGTACCCTACATATGACACGGTCCTAGAGTGATGTGAGATATACGCATAGTAGCTGGCAAAGTTGGATGAGATTAGCCGCGGATCGTGCTTATGTTTAGTGACTTGTATCTAGTTGGTGAGGCCTATGCCCAGCAGTGGACAATTAGTCTGATGATGATTAATGAAAAAGGAATTGTGATTTTGGTGAGCTTTAGTTTTATTTTGTGGTAATGTTACATGTTACTATAGGTATTTAGGTATGTATATTTCACCGTAAAATTTACCGTTAGATTATAATCTAGCTAGCGAGATTTTAAACTGTCGAAAGATTGTGAATCGAAAATTGTTTTGTGCTTTCCTCCAGCGAGTCGACGAAGCCCCGCTTCTGTGAGGACACAACTGACACAAGGTAACGAAGGAAGCTAGATTCCAATTACATATATA
The DNA here is from genome assembly GCA_905163555.1 of Notocelia uddmanniana. Classification (NCBI taxonomy): domain Eukaryota; kingdom Metazoa; phylum Arthropoda; class Insecta; order Lepidoptera; family Tortricidae; genus Notocelia; species Notocelia uddmanniana. The sequence goes on from LR991063.1 coordinate 6,423,741, forward strand.
GGACTTTCCCCCAGCGAGTCGACGTGAAATCGTAAGCAGTACGTTACACTTCACATTCTTTCGACAGTCTTTTGGCAGCTAGGTTTTAGATAATCTAACGGTGCAATTTTACGATGACATATGTGATATTGAACAACACATTCTATACGATCTTGTCGTGACCGCCGGTCGTGCCCACTTTTCATGGCAATCTTTATTTGTTTTGTAGTTTATGGCGTAGGTGCTAAAATTTTAAACACCCAAATTAATGTCAGGGCCATTTCTTGTGTACACGATAGATTTTGTTAAGGAAGGTTTAAAAAATACTTTTTATGTTGTTATTTTAATAGCTGCGAGTGCTTACGAACTCTGGGCTCTCAGATTTATATTTCGACGATACGTCTATTATTCTGTGATTATGTGGGTACATTTTTGTGTTGAGGCGAATATTTATTTGGACCTATTCTTGTTTTTGTATGTGTATAGAATGTCCTCACCTAGTAAACTTGTTCTATTGTTAAATTCGTCTTTTTCTTCGTAATGAAAAAAAGAATTCTAGATTTTTAGCAACTGTTGGGGAAATGGGGATGTCTAATATTATAAATCTTAAAACCACTCCCGTAAAACCTGAATAGACGTAACTCATTTCTCTTTGTTACTTACAATAAAATGATGTCACTCTAGGTAATGTCGCTATTCAGCCATTTAAAAACCGTCCGTTCTTAAAATAAAGCCTCCCGGCTTGTCGACTTGAATTTTGAATGAAGGTGAGCTGAGTAGCCTCTCTTACCTAATTCAATTGATTAATAAATGCTATATGGCTCTTTTCAGGCGAAATTCTATTGATATTGACTTTTTTTTCAGGTTTATTTACAGTCCTTGAGCTCTTAGAACACATATTCTTCGAGTAAGTGTATTTTTTTTTGCTTGAATGTTGTAAGATCTTTAGTGAGAGATAAGATGACCCGATAGAGTTCTCACGAATTGTATAACATAATGTCGCATTACATTTGAGTATACGAAAATTGTCAGGGTTTTCTGTATTCCGTCATATAATAAAACGTTAATCGCTAAGTGACACTGGAACGTGAAAGGAAGATTTCCCTATAGAATGACATATCATATGAGATGTGCTTATCATTTTCATTTTAGTAAGTTGAAATGTACGGCCTAGGTATTCTTGTTTATTGGGTCTACTTCTTTCTTACTATCCGTACGCCCTTTAGGGCAAGGAAAGTACGAGGCAAAATATCTTGTAGAACTGTCAGATTTGACGCATGGTTTGATCTTGTAATCCCTGAAGATGCAATATTAAATCATAGATGTTAATAGATTCGTGGTCATTAACGGGCTCGGTCATCGGGTCAATCGGGCCAAAATTATTCGTTAGGCACGTCCAGTACGTACATCCACATCCATAACGCTATGATCCTTGTTCTCATGGTTATTTTTGAAAGTATTTGCGTCTTTGAATCATAATGCTTCAAAAATGTTGTCCCACTGGACTGAAGGATCAAAATTATTCGAAAAACTGTCTCGTCCTGGATCACCTAAACTGCATGCATAAGGCTGGCTACTTTCCCAACCGGCTGTAGCAGAATGGCCTTGCTCTAAAGGATGTTACACTGATCTTATCTCTTCCAAGAAAACAGGATTTATCATCTATTTTCACTTTATGCATTTTATTAATAATAATAATAATAATATTTGGGGACAATCTTACACAAATCGACCTGGTCCCAAACTAAGCAAAGCTTGTACTATGGGTACTAGACGACGATATACATACTTATATAGATAAATACATAGAAAACATCCAAGACCCAAGATCAAATATCCGTGAAAAATGCACAAATAAATGCCCTGGCCGGGATTCGAACCCGGGACCTCTAGCTTCGGAGGCAGAGTCACTACCAACTAGGCTAAACAGGTCGTCAAAAATGTTATTAACACACATAATTTTTTCCTTGTTCATTAATCTTAATTCGTTTTACTGGCAATAGGTAAATATGAATATCGAAAGTTTCCCTCATAACTATTCGAGATTTCACATCAAGATGATGTGTGCACTCATGTGTACATAGTTAGTAAATAAAAAATAAAAAAACAAAAATAAATCTTTTAAGGAACTCGTGAAAAATTTACCCATGCAGCCAGCATGAGAATTTGTCCCAAATACGAAAGCCAAGTGAGCTCAACTAGCTCTTGAGCATTTTCTCTTCATGAGGGTGATGAGGGCAGTACATGAAGCAACTGTTTCGAGTTAATTTAGCTCACTGCACGGGGTCTTTTTTTGACGAGCCGGGGGCTAAACTAAACATAACCCTTCCTTATTCAAAAGGTCGTAAATCCTATGTTATTGCCTTGCTTTAAACGCCCTTTTGTGTTAGGAGGGTAATGACTACCATCTGGGCGCGTCTCATGGCTGGGTAAACACAGTTATGGGGTCGTTCAACTTGGACTAATAAGTGTAAGAATTAGCAATATGTGGGGTCTAAGGTTAAGAACTTAGTCATTTGTTTTTTGAAGAGATATGCTTATTTGGATATACTTTGGAGTTTAACTTCTTTGTCTTTGCTCTTGCTTGAAATACGCACAGCAACGAATTTTCAGTTTGCTGCACCCGGCTGAATTTTCTTCTCTAACTGTTTGAGGTACTTATTATTATATCGATACTGATTGAACCTGTTGAAAAGGTTAAGCGACCTCATGGGTACTCTTGTAAGTTTCGTGGCTGGTACAGCCACCATAGACTATTATCCTTTATTACAAGGCAATCATTTTGCTATGGAATATGATATTTAGAATCTACCTTACACACGTTCGAGACGTTGCGTAATAATCCAGCTGATATTTATAATTCAACCATGGGGCAAGATGCTCCGTTGTTTGTTTTGATCCTCAATTATCAAAGTTTTTTTTTAAACCACGTCGGTGGCAAACAAGCGTACGGCCCGCCTGATGGTAAGCGGTCACCGCAGCCTATGAACGCCTGCAACTCCAGGGATGTCGCATGCGCGTTGCCGACCCTTCAAAAATTTATACACTCTTTTCTTGAAGAATCCCATACTGTAGTTCCTCGGGAAAACCTCGGCAGGGAGCTCATTCCACAACCGGAGTAATTAGAGGATGATTCAAGTAAGGCGCGTCAGAAGCTTCTATCGCTCTAAATTAGTTCTTCGGTTTGCCATTGTCTCATACGCATTGAGATACTTACATACAACTTAGTTCTTTATTCCCAAAAGCACATGAAATTTCTTTATCAGTTCCACTTCTTAGTTTTAAGGTGGAGGAAAACTGATATTGCAATTATGGCAGTGAATGGCTATCCTCTCTTGAAGAACCACATATTGTAGTCCTTCGGCAGGGAATTCATTCCACAATTATCCGCCCTCGGCGGTAAAACAGCACTTCTTCAGTTAGGGATAACAGAGAAGGTTTTGAAAGTGGATAAATAGGTGTAGGGTTATTAGCGATTAAATAAATATGTAACGGGGGTAACGATATTGAATTGAAAAGGGTAGGTAACCACTATCCTGTTCATCATCATCATCATTATCATCATGAATTTAAGAGTAAAACTCTTGTCGGTGTAGCCGATGAAGTAAGTAGTTCTCTCCACCTTATCCTATCCAGAGCCAATTCCTTGGTTTCCTTATACGACTCGACTTCTATTTTCTCTTTTCTCTTTTATTTATTAATACTGTCCTATTACAATTGAAAAAAGGAAACAATATCTCATAAGCCAACTCGTTTAGGCTGCACAGCGTATGCCAAAAAATAGACGTATTGACATACATAAAAAAAAAAATTACCCGTCTTTCAGCGGCAGTCGAAAAACCATTGATCGAAAAATACGTCCCTTAAACTTTTTTACCACTGAAACTTCGACAATCAATTACATTGAGGTCAATCTTACGGCCCCGCATGACCGGAAGTGTCATTGTATCACAGCTGTCAATAATGGACATTTATATTATAAGGCTTATTGCCACTTTTTCCATAATGTCACGTGCCCTTCGCCCTCGTGATCACTTTAATCAAATAAGCCTGACTCGGCCTTTTGAAGTGTGATTGAATTAATCAAGGCTGGAATGATGAATAATTGACGTTTCTGTTATCTTTTAGTGAATTCATACGTAGAGTATTGAGAGCTTCTGGTGCGTCAATATATTCGTTAATTTTGACAGCTGTCGAAAAGTTCATTTAAGTACTTATCACAGTAAAAAAGCGTAAAAGGCACGTTTAATTGCGTAAGGCACATTATTACATATTACGAGTATCGATGCTGCACCTATAGAACACACAAGTATGATTTGGTATCGTAAAGGCGGACTTTGTTCGGCTGGATTTAATTTCAGAAAAGATGTTTTGCTGTGAACATAGCATACCCGCCATGACGCTTGACGGCAAAATTATGCGGCTACTGATAATTGGTATATCTCATAGGTGGTTTACAAATAAGAGTGCTCTCGAACGTTTAATAAAACTGCATGATTTTTGCACACGTTTTATCTGTTTCAACCGCGTGTCATGAAATCACGCGGAGCAAAACAATTGTACTCACGGTCAGCCAATTAACATGCTATGTTTGTTTTGACACTACCAAATCTTGATTGTGATCGACATACGGTGATGCAAGCGGTGTTGATAATATAACCAACCAGAATATTATCCTAGTCACTGGCTACGTCAAGTTTATCATACGGATTAATTGTATCATCAGTCAGAGATGAAACGATTTTTCCGTCTTCGTGACGGTAGTCACTAGAATCCACAGATGTATCGTTACTAAACCAGATTATAATATAGCCTACAGCCCGTAGCACGATTTATATTTAATCTGATTTAGTCCCTATTTGCGAATGTATAAGTAAGTGTATAACTCAGAAAGTGTTATATAAATACCACTAAATCGTGACAAATCCGACCTTTGTTGTAGTTGTGTCCATTTATTTTTCACGATATTGCAGTAACATTCTGGCGACAGGTGTTCTAGGCTGATTAAATTCACATTATTGCTTAAATCCAAAATGATTCATTAAGCGAATATATTTACGTAACTATGTTAATAGATGCTGGTTTAATTCAAATCTGTCGAGTCACAGTTCAGTTTCTGTTTGTGTATCATCAAGGACCTCTAATATGTCCCTATTCTTCTATGCCACTAAATAATTCATTGTCATCACCATTAGCATCACGCACTTAATCTGTTAACATGTCAGTTCCACTTTGCTTCTTTGTTTTGAATATTTTTACTCTCTTAGCATACAGTCCGAGCTATAAACCTACCAAAAAGTGAATTTCTAATGCTCAATAGTACTGGCTGCTGGAGTTCGGAGTTACAGAGGTGCTTGCCAAATAGGTCAGTGCAGCGAAAGACCCCCTCCCTGCCTGTTTTTAAAGTGCCCGATTATACTTGAACACGAGTGTTCTTGTGAAGACTCAATGCATTGTATCGGTTGCGAGATAATTTCGGCTTAAAAGCTTGCGGCCAAATTATCTCCGGCACTACAAATTGTACTAACTATAACAGTGACGGAGTATACATTGGTTTGTAACTTGTAAGTATCTATATACATAGGTACATAACCACGACACGACCTCTCTGCGAAAAAGTGTCCGACTGAGAAGAAGATATACATATAATGTTAGTCAAGATTCCACAGATTACGGTATAATTAGTCATTAAAATTTGTGTTATACTGCAGTGGATTAGGACATTATTGAAACGAGGGTGTACGCAATCTATATGCAACAAACATAAAAATAAAATAGTGGTATTAGTTATAAATTGAAGGAAGTAGAATAAGAATTCGAATGATAAAGTCACTATTATTACATTTTTCAAATATTTCAAACTACTTTAAAATATAGGTGATACTTTTTTCACGTTAATCGTAATATATATAACAAAGGAAACATTGTGCATAATAATCTCTTATCAAGGTAATGCTTTTTACGTTAACTTTCTCCGTTAAACTGGCTAAACAGTCTCACACAAACTAATTCTGTTGTTTATAGACCACTACCACTCCGCAAATATGTTTATTATTTAACACTTTCCATATTTGTGTTAATGACACAGTTGCTTTATACCTATGATCACCGTAAAACCATGGCTTCCTTTATGATCTTATCCGGGTTTTCAAGATAATTACTTGATTTCTATTTTATATGTTTTTATCCTGGTTTCTTTCTATTACTGGTGATGTACCTTAAATTCGGCCTTCATAAAAGAGGAAGCATGTCAGGTGCTCTATCAAAACTAGGTTGTTCTGGTTTAATGTGTCTTTAGTACGGTTCTTTCAGTTATTCAAACATCTTAAAGGCCGGCAAAGCACTTACAACCCCTCTGGATTTGCGAGTGTCCATGGGCGGCGCTAATCGCTTACCATCAGGCGATTCGTCTGCACGTTTGCCTCCTATGTCATAAAAAAAAAATCTGGCGGCCTACTCCGAACTACGAAAATCGAACTTCGTATCGTGCCGTTCCTTTTCGTTATATAGTGTATAACACGAAAGTGAAAGGGATGGCACGACACGAAGTTCAATTTTCGAAGTTCGGAGTAGGCCCTCTGTTGACTATATACATACGTCGTGATAGAACCTCCCTTGCGGCTAATAATAAGTATGCTCAATTTTAAAACAGGAATAGGTATTTGGTGGATGCGTTTATTAAATCTAGACCTTGCTTAACTGGAAATGTACTTTAGAACGACAAGATATTGCTTATTTGAGAAGAAATGTGCTTTGTATTTTCTAATTCTGAAGTCCATGTTAGAATATGTAAATAACGCGAGAACAATTGTAATCTATCATCGCTGTAAAGAAAGGTGCACTCTAGGCTATAACCATAACGTTTACCGACGCGCAGATATCTGCGGAAACAAATGAATTTGCTTGGCACAGGACAGAGGAGAGGATGATTCGCGATAAAGGCCATCGCCATTACGCGCTGGATAGATGATTCAAACTACAGAACTTCAGAGTTATTTGGCAGAGAAATGCATGGGCAATTTGTTACCTATAAGTATTCAATATCGAAGTAGCAATTTTTTCCTATGTACGTCTAGATGTCCTTTGTTAGATATGTTATGCTACTGCCAGATATTTTACATTTTTCAGTGAAATACCAATTATGCAATTTAGCTCGCGAAGGATCTAGAGCATTGTGCTCGTAAAAGGTGTAAAATTTGACGAATTCGCATGAAGGTTGTTAAACTATCTGCGCAATGCCTTACTGTAAGTGTTTTGCACTGATGTGTTAAACGTTGGCTAGCATAAAGTATAACAAATTATTATTATGTTTGACCTACATTCCATCAGGATTATAAATAGGTGTTCAAGGAAATAAGAGAATATAATGCAGCGGTGAGGTTCATTTAAGCTCATTGCAATCATTTATAGAATCGTGTACAGTATGTAAATAATGTTAGACCTTATTCCATAAATCATAAAGAGTAAAACTACATGTTTAAAGGTAGTTTAGGATTTAGGAGCAATAGTTTTCTGACCGCAAGTAAAATTTGTAAGTTTTGGTACCGATGACCTTTTAGGGGTAATGTGATGTTATTCAAGTTAGCGCGAGCCAGTTCATATTTAATTACAAAATTATATCTGATAAAGGGTATTACGGCCCCAGCAATAATATTGATGCTCAAATGATGTAGGGCAGATAAGATACGATATTAAATAATGTGGGAATGGCTCGACAGGAAACAGAACTTATTTATATTATCCATGGCTTATGTGCATAATCAGTATTCTACACGTGCCTATTTAAAGTAATTTAGTTGTTTAAATTTAAATATATTTATTATCTCACCAGCCAATATGCAGCCATTGCAGCTTTGCCAAGTCGCATGCTCTGAAATAAGTACGAGTATATACAAGTTGCGCGTCGTTAGGAAAACAAAATAATATTATTCTTAGCAGTTAATTATAACATTAAAATTAATTAATGTAATTGAATAATTTCTAAATATATCCTGCAAATTAATACTTCTATTAAAGTAACATCTGGTTTGAAGTTTTGTTTACTCTTATTTTTGGCAGGCGTTGCCATTGGCTGTCCCACAAACCCACAAATCTCATATTATTATGCAATTTGGTTAGCAATGACTTGGGAGTGTGAAATGTGAAATTTTAATTATACTTCCTTTTTGTATTTGTTAATTATAGCCCAACTTCAAACTATATTCACTTTCATCGCAAATTCCGTAAGCATCTGTTTCAAAACCTCTCAGTTATTTTCAGTTAAATATGTTTTGTTTTACGCTAGCAGGCTAATTATGTCTTCATAATGATTGTATTGTGTGTTTATCTATCTATAATGTTATGAACAATTTGCTTTACTCGTTTACATTGCGTAGTGTTTTACCTACAATCCATCAGTGTTTTAAACACCGCCTTTTGTACGTAAGTTCTTGTATTACATTGTGATGTGTGTAGTTACCTATAAGTATATGTTGATAGTATCAGTACCTATCAGTATTACGCACGTCGTTTGCACTAGAATTGCAAATAATTGATATACTGGTGTATGAGACAGATTAGATGAGAACCTGTTTACCTAAAAACGAAAAAGAGTGTTCAAGCACGCATTGCACTTAATGTCCGCAGTGCAATTTGTTTACTTTGAATTTACGAGTACTTATTTATCATCGTTAACGTGCACGTCTTTATCAGATTCTATATCTGTATTACTCATATGCCTTTGTTTAATGCATGTTTCAATTTATACACAGACCACTTTTCAAAATCTAGAATCATTTCTTTTAGCTTTTATTTTCCATTCTTCACTTTTTATTTATCTTCCGCTGCTTAAAACGCATTGACGCACCGTAAACGCCGTTACGTGCATCATGCGTTCATGTGCGACGTTTTTAACTCACAAGTTTCTCCCTCTCGTTCACTACGATTCCGTACCGCCACCGTATTTTGAGCGCCGGTGTGGCCGGACCTTAATAAACTGATTGGATCAGTTAGTACATTGTGGAATTACATGATAAGTTATTGGACCAATATTATATTGCAAACATGTATGTATACTTGAAATCGTGAATTATGACATCCTAGGTGACTTACGTTTTATCAAATAAATTATCTTATCTTATATTATCTTGATATTGCACTAAGTATTTAGCAGAAAAGCAAAATCATATCGTTCTACGAAAATCCACAGTATTTTTTCGTGGTAGGTAGGTTGTGTTAAGTTTATTTTCTCTCAGACATCTGTAATGTAAAGGCAAAAGAACTCGAAATGATTAGATTGTAAACAATATAGTAGTAAACCACATCATTATTACCCGGTCGTGAACTTGACTCGCCATTTTGCCCCGCTGTGGCGGCGCGCTACGTGATTAATTTTAAATAACCTTATTATATAACTTCCTACTTATGTAACTATTTGAAGGTAAAAGGTATTTTGTAGGTTTTTTATTCAGTTGTAAAATACAATTCGTTGTATACAATAAATCTTTTCATGTTTCAGTCTGATTTAACGTTAAATCTGATGACTTCTAAAATCTGCAACTAAGTATATATGTGGATACGAATTGGATTCTAATGGATGAACCAATACGTATTTTTGCACTTTTTAGCATGTCAGATCGAGTGATGATTCGTTCATCCAGTTTAAAAACGGTTTTTTCGGTTAAACTTGAGACGAAACAGTTATTAAATTACATAAGTAAATAAAATAACAACATGTTCATGAAGTTAGAATTTTACAAGTCCGCTGTCCCACATCATACTATGAGGCAACCTTAAGTCGTTTGTAATTTGAGTAAATCAGTTTTAACCACGTTTCCCATAGTTACGTCCACATTGTGCAGAAGAGAAAGTTCTCAAACTATGTCAAATCCATAATGGTCCTTTTCCGTTAGAATGGCGCTATTTTTCACAAAAGTGTACCACAAAACGGCACTATCCAGCCTTGTTTTAAAATCATATTTTGTACTGCTAGATTTTAATATATACTTTGTTCTAATGGCTAGATGGTGGACATTTCAATAAACAAAGGCATTAGCCTCCATATTTTTTTGGTAAAGATAATAGTTTATCTTTTCCTAGTTAAAGAGGCTGTTCCATCTGACGCATTATGGAAACGATCCATGAAAAGGACAGCTTAATTAGATGACAGGAAAATCCTTCCAGACAAATGAACAGTGTCAGTGTCTAAAAATATACAGACATTGTTAAAGGGTTTAAGATATTAAAATTTTTCATCTTTTCTTTTAGAGGTATATTGCGTTTGCGCTTGTCCGTTGTTTACGGTTGATCCAAAATCCTAACGAAAATAATTCAAACGCTGTGTCACGATATTTAGCAAAAAAAAGTTTTACAAGTTTTCTGAGAAACTTCTTTTGATTTTGCACTTAGGATATATTTTTAAATTTTTAATACGTACTCGTATTCAAGAGACTGGAATGTTATAGACAATGCTTTATTGTTATATTTTTTCCGTTATTGTATTGTTATATTGTATGGATTGGTTTTCCATGCATTATGACACATGTCAAAATACCAAGACGTACATTTAACGTCATTTGTCAAACGCATTGTTTTATGTATTTAACTGTCACACGTATTGATTGTTCAAAGAATAATAGTGTTTAATATTCTACGTCTAACAATTAATTCTTTAAGTAAATTAATTTGCAGAAAAATGTATTAGAAGTTTTGATTCTTACTTTATTAGAATTTAAAGTGCTCCAAAGTTTAAAATCGTTGGTGGCTTTTCGGTGATATTAAGACTCCACTAGATTATTTAAGTTGACATGAGTATTTTGAATGTTCCGTACCGGAAAATACATATGGAATGATCTTGATGTCTTTCTGTCTTTAGCCATCGTTTATTGTAAACAACATTATTGTTCTGGTCTAGAAACCCAATACCAATGCTATCGACCTGGAAAGGCCATCTGCCCAATAAAATGATCATTAAATTGTATTCGTATAGAAAGCAATTAGCCGTGTATTCTGGATTGTGTAGATCTAATAGGTAAGAACGACTTTAGTTTCTATTAGTTTAGTTATTATGAGTTTTGTTGTTATTTATACCAACTTGTACTGTCTGGTTGTTTCAGGAATAACTACGGGCATTGACTCCGTGGGTTATAAATACGAACACTTGTAAAATATTGAATTATTAATCAGATTGTTTATGCAATTACAGGCTGGTCGACACATTTTACCGAAAAGGTATTTGTTTAAGTCATCTTTTAGGATCCATCTCATTCACCTACTTACTTTCAGAAAAAATGATCGGTGGAATTCATGTTATAGACGTGCATAATAAAACAAAAAATATTTATATAAAATCGAGCAGGTTAAAAACCAAATCGTCGAAAATTCCAAAGGGGGCATAAGCTGTAATTGGTTGTAGTTACACGCGATGGGCAATAGAAACGGATTAATTAATCGTTCTTTAATGTTAAACTTTCCATAAATCATTTAAACAAACTTGAGAGTATCACGGAAGCAACAATTTATAATTTTCCGCACCAGCAGAAATACAAGAAACGCGACTTCCATATCGACAATCCACAACCTTGCATTACCATACATTACGAGGCGTAGGTGCACTTCCCAGATCTTATCTACAAAATGACATATGAACATTCGAGTTTCAAATATATGCTTACACTTTTGCACCTTATTCCATTGTGATATGGCATAAACATGTATATATATCTTTGACAGTTCATTCACTTAAGTCGTAGGTTTTGCAGTGGATACGGCAGACTGGCGAACACTCGTCCGCTTCCTTGTACCCCAAGGATCTTCCTAGCAAAACACCATAATGTTAAATGTCGTGTGATTATCTGTAATCGATTTACTGGACGGTGTCAGAACAGAGTTGATTTAGGTAAATTGGTCTTTTTAGGGTTGCATTTGTAGGAGGTACTCGTAGAGGCTTAACCAATGAAATCCACATGTTTAATGAGAAACTACGTTGGGGTCTCCAACGCAGATATACATACTCGTACTTCAAAACCTTAATGAGGCGCCATCTAAGGGCAATCTCTTTAGCTTACAGGAGACATAATTTTCCGTTGTTAGTTTGCATAATTTCAATCCCGATTCACTTTTTGGAAAATAATTCTTAATGGGTGTAAATCTTACCGTCTTACGACGAAGACGGTTACCGTATCAAAAGACTCGACTCTGTTTGTGCTGTATTAAGACTAAACTTTTTTAAATTATTAGGCTTAATGTTTCTTCTGTTCTCTACGTATAGAGCAACTAGGATCATCCACGGCATATGACACTAATGGTCTGGAAGCGCGTTTTATTTATGCGTGTATTGTTTATTTGTGGCTGGAATTAGCGCTTAGAGAACCAGCCACTAATTTTCGCTAGTTATTCGGTCCATAAGGCCATTTTTTCATACTAGATACAGTTACACAGATGACCGGGAAATTACCTCTTACCGTTGCTAAGTAAGAGAGTATACCGATTATTCATGTTCGAACCTTTGACTTCGATTGTAAATTACTCTTGTTTGTTTATTCCATAGTTTTTATTAGGCACAGGTGTTAGCAGAGATGTTTGTTAATTTGTTCGTGGAAATACTAAGTAATGGATATGTGATAGGAGTGGATATTTGATATATCATATCTTTTGACCTGTAATGTGTTATTAACAATAAAGAATGTCTATGTCTATGTGTAGTTATTGTTTTCCAAATATTTTGCGTTACTTTTCATTTTTGTTTACTAATTGGAATAAATAATACTTATATATTAGTAATTTACCGATATATGACGTGAACCAGCGTATCTGTTTAAAACAATGATTAGCTCATATCTTGTTGTAACTAATAGTGTAATAAATCTTTATTTTAAAATAACGTAGGTCTATGTAATTAGGGTTCCGTATCTATATTAATAATTTCGTGCAGGGGTACGGTAGACCCGAACGAGACCTGTCTCAAATTGAAGAACGTATAAAAATAACGATTTTTGAGTTGAACATATGTATCCGCAAAATTCGGATTGTCGCGTATTTTGCATTTAAAAGTGTTAATTTGATGACAAAACGTCGGCCATATTGCCCACAGACTATATTGCTATATTAAATTTGTTGGTTGACAGTGTCGGCTACGTTCGAAAATCGTGAACTATTTTTGCGTCCGGTATGTTGGCCAGATTGCTGGGCTGCGTTCTGGGTGATGGCCATCATCGCCCATTGTGTGGATTCGGCTAGCCGCGTCTGCAGCGTTTTGTTTTTGTAGTTTTCAAGCGTTCTATACACCTATCAGCCTAGCTAGCATGATAACTTATACCGTCACGTTATATGGGCGAAATGTATTAAAACGTCACATAAAACGTAACGGTATCGTGCTAGCTAGACTGATTGTCACAACAACCGCCTTCAAAGCGAATGTATGGGGCCTGTTACATGGTTATTATTATCACGTGATACATTCATATCACGATAAGTATCACGTGAATACTGAAGCAGAATCCAAACAAATTTGAAAACTGCGATAATATTGACACCCCAGTATTGTGATAATATTAATCGTGTAAAGGACACCACTTGAATGTTTGCTGAGTCTGTCCGCCATCTTAAAGCTGCGTCTCTATTTTGTTTGTGACAAACTACTAGGTGACTTATGGCTTTTAAACGTTTAGCAAAATTCTATCCCTATCTCGCTCTATCTTATAACTTAGTGGTACTGGGGGACTACTCCGAAATTCGAAATCCGAACTTCGTATGGTGCCGTCCCTTTCACTCATATAGTCTATGACAGGAGAGTGAAAGGGACGGCACCATACGAAGTTAGGATTTTGAATTTCGGAGTAGACCCTCAGCTCATGCCGTTCGCCGCGCTTGGACGTTAGAGGCGCTACTGCGAACCGAAAATGAAATATCTGCCTCTCTCGCACATGTATATTCGAACGACAGAGAGGAAGATAGTTCGTTTTTGGTTCGCGGTAGGCCCTCAGGCGTCAACTTTAAAACGAATAGGGTATTTTACTATAAGAGAAATAAAATTCAAAATGTAATAAAAACCAGCCAAGTGCGTCGGAGTCGCACACTGAGGGTTCCGTACAACTAAAAAACAAATGTGATTTATCAATATATTGATATTTTTGGTAAAATATACTTCATAATAAATATTATAACTTAATTTCAAGTTCATAGGTCGATGGGAAGCTAAAAAATTATATGTGTGACAGACAACACACGGAATGTTCTTTGACTTTCTTCGACCGTCCGCCACGCTCAGACTAAGGTGCTACCAACCGAAAACTAAATATATATGCCTCTCTGTCGCACTTGCATATTCGAGCGCGGAGAGGGAAATACTTCGTTTTCAGATCGTGGTAGGCCCTCTGGTCTGACGGCTCCTATTCCTGGATGGTGCGCGTATCGGAATGTGAAATACCTTTGGCAAAACGGAACAAGTTGTTAAATAGCTCCCATTAATTGGAGAAAATATTACCAACTGTTATTATTATCACGTGAAACACTGAATATTGAAGCAACATCCATAGGGGCCTGTTACATGGTTATTATTATCACGCGATATACTCATATCACGATCCGTATCACGTGCAATGAATATTGAAGAAAAATCCATACGATATTGAAAACCACGATAATATTGACACACCAGTATTGTGATAGTATTAAGTGTTTAACAGACCCCATACAATTTAAAAAATCGCGATAATATTGAGTGTAAAGGGCCCCACTGAATAGAATTTGGCGGAGAATAGAGAGCTGCTATCGCGAAACGAAAACGAACGAACATCGTGTATTTCCCTCTGTGTCGCTCGAATTTGCAAGTGCGACAAAGAGGGAGATACACGAACTTCATTTGTTTTTCGCGTTAGCAGCTCTGACTTCGCACCAAAAATACTGACTGGCACATCAATATTTAACAATGCACATCTGAATTGAATTTTAATAAACGATTAGTATTTTAGCTATACAAATCAGTACTGATTACGGTGTCAAATTTTTTATGTGTCTTTAAATACTACCCTTATAAAAATGCTTAGGATTAACTTGCAAAGATTTTGCCCGTGACGTCGTTTGCGTAATCTTTTACTCCCAATTCCATATAATTCCATTCCATACTTTTATTCCCAATCCAGACTACAGACTATATTTCTATACGATTCGAAGTTTCATCATAATCCGTTGTTGTAATGTTTTTATTTTATTCATTTTTGTACACTATTTCTTTCGTCGTTTGCATAACTGTCACGAATAAATGTTTTGTTTATTTCGTTCTTATTTATTTCACCCGAGCGAAGCCGGGCTTTCATCTAGTTTTATAATAAAATACCTCCTTCCTTTGTTACAGCCGTCATGATCCAGCGTTTTTTGTAAATATTTTTGCAATTGTAACGTATTTCCTTTGCCACACAATCTGTTGCCCATCCACCGGGCATAGTTTTAGAACACCCGAATCCATATGAAAATGAAGAAGAAAAAAAATATGTTATCTACAATGGTCAAGCACAAAGGAAGTAACATTGCTTAAAAGCATTAAAATATCAATAAGAAATATATTCTTTTACATACAGTTTCCTTCTCCAAGTATGACTCAACAACCCGGATCGACGGTTATTTTATTTTAGTGTCCTAAATTCAATCGTTACGTTTATTCATCACAACCTTTAACCACAACAAAGGTTGGACTTTCTTCAAAGGCCGTGACCACCCGTGACTCAGGCGGTTTCACTTTTACGGTTGAGTTTTAGACGATTTCAATGTTTAATTGGTATTTATTTTAAACACATATATATTACCGTTTTTAACAACGACAATCAGATTCCTGAAATCGTTGACGCGACTTTTTTTAGTGCATGCTGAGAATAGTTTGTACTAGCGTGATTTTTCGAATTTTCAGAATATTGCATAAGTCGAAAATGTATGTATGAATTCTTACTTACAGGACACTGCTTGCATTGTTGCAGGCAGATATTACCGAGTTAATTGATCTATTTCCTGTTAATGTAATAATAATCGTTCAGCTATAGTTCTTATTTCTTTACGTTTTTCAATTACTGGTTCGCTATTGGAAGAACATGTCCTGTTTTCACTTTATTACACCAGAATGCGTCATTATTTATTTAATTTATACAGGCCGATTCGCTATCCGGTTTTTCTTCTTTATTACCGACAATGAAATGGAGCTCTCCTGATTTTCGAGTTTTTGAATCATCGACAATTATGGTGTGATATTTTTTTTTAAAGCTACATCCTAAATACATAATTAATGTTTCTTTTGTTAACAATAAATCATTTATCATTCTAGTAGTTTTTTTATAATATTGTGACAGAGTGGCCCTTTTAATCGAAGACCGCATTATGGATAAACACTCTTGTCACATTATTTTACGAAAAATTATCTCATGAACATAACTACTAGCCAGCGGAAGCAAAAGATTATCTCGTAATAACTTAATCAAAATATGAATATGTACCTATTGAAACATTAAAATATCACAATAAAAATGTAAATAAGACTGATAATAAAATGAACGTAGGCTATTGTCGGTAAAAAAAAAAGAACAACCCTATCTATTTTTTTAGCAGGCGTACCTGCTTCAACGACCAACTTCCTAGACATAGTTTGTGGCTAGACAGCACCGGTTGTATGGTCACGGACTTTAATTGTTGAGCCATTTAGAGCTCAGTTTATACTGGATACTTTATAGCTAACTATGATGCCCAGTATGAAGTGAGCTCTAAATGGCTCAACAATTAAAGTCTGTGAGTGTACGTACATCACTATTTAAGAGATACAATAAACCGCAACACGTAAATGACATTTCTGTTCATTGAATAAATAAATAGACCGTAGTTGAATTCTTTATAGCCGCTTGCCTATTACATCATAATATAAAGTAGATTGAAATACGGACATTGCCCTAGCAAAAACAAAACAATTGACCTTACATGTGAATGGCAATGGCTATTAAAAGTTGTTTGCACCGAAAATATCTTCAACCTTAATTTGAAGTGGTCGGCGAACCAACGTGCGTCCCAAAAAAAGCGTCCCAACTATGATTCCAATAGGCCACAATCCAGCTTTGGGCCTGTTTCACGAAGTCTTAACTGACAATCCTGACGCGCTTGACCAATAACCACTGGCCATTTGATCTGTGTTGCGTTAAAATTGTAGTTTGTGGCTTTGTGAAACGGGCCATTAGTGCATTTTCGCATTTCGAATGTTACTTCCCCCAAATTGGAACATACAGACTGTTTTTCCCCTGTTCCTCCTTACAGAAGACAGTCGAATATCCCTACATAGTCTTGTATCGTTGTGATGTTGATCGCCAGCAAAGTTCTTGAAAACCTCCATAATATTTCAAATTTGAGAACATGCTTAGAACTCTTACTAAAATAAATATGAGAGGACATTTTTTACACAAATCAAACTAGTCCCATATTAAGCTCAATAAGGCTTGTGTGATGGGTACTAGACAACGATATATTTAATAGATATATACTTAAATACATAGAAAACATCCAAGTCTCAGAAACAAAGCGCTTACCGGGATTCGAACCCGGGACCTCTAGCTTCGAAGGCAGTGTCACTACCAACTAAGCTAAACAGGCCGACAACTACATTAGTGTACTAAATAACTGTTAAAACCCGATCTTCTTTTTCAATGAACCTGTTCTATCAAGCCGCCTAAGTATGGTAACTAACTATAACCCTTGGTAAAATAGAAATTGACATGCATTAATGTATCCGCTTCCTCAACATGCAAATATACTGTAGAAACTAATCAAACTTTAAAATTGCTTTATAATTATGTGAATTTCATTAGGGTTTGTTTTTCGACCTCGCTCGCATGACTCAAAGAATTTAAACAAAAGCTTAAGGCCCTCTAGTCCTGCGAGAGTAGGTATTTAGCGCTGTCCTGGCGGTGCGTGAACAAGCCCGCGCGGACGAAGCGACTGTGAACTCGGATGACCCCGCTACCTTCATACTGGTCACAGTATAGAAATATAACTGTATTTTGACTTAAGAAATGCATTAATTATGATTAAACTTTAGTATGTCATTGATTTCATTTTTTAATAAATAGGTAGTAAATAAATAATTGAAAGTCGAACTTACGGTAGGATCCATTATAATGAAAAAAAAACAGAATTCATAGTACAGCCCTGAAATTCGTTATTTAATCTATGAAACCTTTCTTAGATAAGAGGTCCTAAGAAATAGGTCTTATACCTCTCTACTCGATTTGTTTAATAGGTCATGCAATTTTTTATCTATTTGTGTCATATTTATACAGGGTGTTATATTTATTTGTCGTGTGCGTGTCATCGTCATCATCATCATATCAGCTGATGGACGACCACTGCTGGACATAGGCCTCCCCTAAAGAGTGCCACATAAAATACAGACAGAATATTTTTTGGTGGTTTAATTTATTCATCAAAAGTTATTAGCTCTCAAAGCATAAAAAACATTGCGAAGTTTTTACTTTTTTACTATTTATGCGAAAGGTTACCGTATTTTTAAAAAATAAATACCAGAAATGATTTTTACATAAAGATGACAAAAGAATCAATATGGTATATAAAATGATACCAAACTTGCCACGGTAGCTACCTGGAAATGGGTAGATCTTATAAAAGAAGGTTAGCTAGAAAGATAGAAAGTGAGACCCTGTAAGGTCAGTGAGGTAGTTAGATAGAAAGTGTATAAATTATAAAGGGTCGGCAACGCGCATGTGACACCTCTGGAGTTGCAGGCGTCCATAGGCTGCGGTGACCGCTTACCATCAGGCGGGCCGTACGCTTGTTTGCCACTGACGTGGTATTAAAAAAAAGACGGCCGGAATTAATGTGTTGAAGCTCACAGCTTAAAAAAATATTCAAGTGTAAAGCAGTACTCGTAGATCTCTTACTATATCTACAATTTCTGGTAATAAACATTTCATTTATAATTTTACCAACTTTGGTTACATTTCGAGGGGTTCAGTTCAGTTGTTATACTGTCATTTTTATACTGTGGCACTATGACCATAATTTATTTGTTAATAATTACGCCTTTTTTCATTCGGGTTTTTATTGCCCTTCTTAAATAATTTGCAACCATTATATAAATTCGTCAAAAACTGCTTGTTTGGTGCACGAAACTGTCGCGGATAAAACTGACACAGGTCCGTTGTCTGTAAGCGCCAGCGCGCGACTGATCGGGCCTGCCGAGCCTCCGCGCTCGCGCATTTCGTAGGTATTTAAACATATTAATTCATACAATCATTTTATCTTTTTAAATTCTGCAAAAATGTCTAGAAATACTAAATGGCTTTAGTTTAGTTCAAAAACTTTATTTAAAACATCAATAGTTTAGTCGTCAGATTGTAAATGCTTTACAAAAAGGAGTAACTTTGGGGTCTCTTTCTATCGAGCGAAGTTCATTAGATCGTGTATCTGAGTGCAACTTTGACTAGACTAGATCCTTAAGTAAAACATAGAATTTTTTCAAATTTTTAAAACCCTTTTTCTACGTTTCGGGTTGTTTTTAGAAAACTCGAAAACGCTAACTCGCTTGACGACCTCCCCTTAACGCATGCTAACATGTGTGTTAATCGATGCTAATGTCACAGTACATGTATTTATAATCAGTACGTTTACTGTTTTCTTCTAGAGGTATACTAATATTGAAAGAAGTAAAGTTTTTGAGTGTGTAGCTTTGTGAGACCTTTGTATCTAGGGATAATCTAGGATTTAAAAAAAAACTACCGTTGTATTTTTTAATTCATTAATTCACATGAAATTTAACAAAAACTTTAGATATTTTATCCAAACTGCTAAGCAGTTTGTTGGCGAAGACAGCACTTTTTTTTACATTTAACCGATTAAACTATGCTATGAACTAATACCTACTCTTGCTAACTGTCCCAGTGCCCCTCACCGCACCAACAGACGGCACTACAATCTTAATTCCCTAAGACAAACGGAAGTGACAGACAATTGAGTGTCAACTATTAAAGCGATGACAAACATTGGGACATTTACCTTAATTACACGAAGAAAGATAAACATACACACTAGCTATTTATTTTCTCGTTTAGATGGTCATACTTTTTCCCTATACCATTGTCACACTGCTGGTCTAAAACTTCGTCTTATTTCTTTACAATTGTCATTGACATCTCATCATTGTACTTCTCGAATCAAAGACCCACTTATTGGTGATTAAGATAAAAGATAAGTATGTAGATAAGAAAGGAGTAATTACCTTTGTTTCAATTTCCTGCTTTATATTTATTCTTAATACATCCTAAGTATGCTCTCTGGTATAGTCCGACTGGACGGCGTCCTGTGGGTCGCCCCAATTATCGCTAGAAGGATCTGGTGAACGCGGACCTGCGTGAGCTTGGATTGGAGCCGGTGCAAGCTGGCGAGAAATGGCGCAGGACCGAGAAAAGTGGCGTGCTCTTGTCTCGCCGGCCAAGACTTATTTTGGGCCGTCGTGCTAGTAGTTAGATTGATGGTAGTTAGTTAGTCAATGCATCCTATGTTATTAAACCTAAGAAGCTAAAGCAGTATAACGCGTTCACTATCTACACAAGAGCCTTATTCTCTTGACATTAGAATCTGTGTGCAGCTCATTTTGAGCCAGGGGGGCTAGATGCTGGCCAAGAGCAATCTCATTTTTAATAATAATAAAAAAGGCCCGCTTAGCTACTTCTGCTGCTGTCTGTAGGTACTTGTTTATTTATTTGCCAATAGGTATTTGGGGGCTCCGGCGATTTCGATGAGATTTACAATAGGTAGGTACAACATGAGTTTCCAGAAGTGAAAAATTGGTTTAGAGCTCAATTCTAGGAAAATTAATTTGTTCCGAACATGAAAGACGCCCTGCAAAGTTCAGTCCGAAAATAGCTTTGAGGTTATACTTTAAGGTTGAGGCCGCCTTTAGTATGCAAACGTGTTATGATATTGCGATATTGGTTATGACTGTTATGATGATTATGACTCGTTCTCACTGTCTGGTGTCATACAAACATTTTGGATTTTTAAATCTTATGCTCTTCTGCTCTTTACTAAACAAAACCGGCTAAGTGCGTGCCTACACGCGCAGTGTCGTGTTATGTAATTACTATTTACCCATCCGTCAGAGATTAAGTACCTTTCAAAATAAACCTGACCTGACGACCTGTTTAGCCTAGTTGGTAGTGACTCTGCCTCCGAAGCTAGAGGTCCCGGGTTCGAATCCCGGCCAGGGCATTTATTTGTGCATTTTTCACGGATATTTGTTCTTGGGTCTTGGATGTTTATATGTATTTAAGTATGTATTTATCTATATAAGTATGTATATCGTCGTCTAGTACCCATAGTACAAGCTTTGCTTAGTGTGGGACTAGGTCGATTTGTGTAAGATTGTCCCCCAATATTATTTTATTTATTTATTTTTAAAATATATATTTTTAAGTTGGTCGACTATTATTCGTTATGTTAAATATTAATAATCGTATGGCATTTATTTACGAACCGTGAGATTTTCTAGAAGACAAGTACGGTTGCTAGTGATAGTTTCCTTTTAAAATTCATTATCTCGTGAATGTCCCTGCGATGGACGGATCAAATAAGAACCCTCACGGAATCACCCCTGAATCTGTGCGTGCGAAATGCCACAGTGAGGGAGAGGTGGCGGGAGACAGTGAAAAAGGCCGTGCTACAACCCCCTTGACCACAGCTACTCTGCCAAGAGTATACGACCAAGAAGAAGATCCCGTGAATACTTCACCTCAATAGTAGGTATGATGTTGCGAGACCTATTCTACGAATAAAGTAGAGATAGAGTAAACCGTTCCCTTATAAACGCACTCTCCTAATACACACTAGTTTTACTCTACAAGAATACGAGATTTACTAGATTTCTAACGATCTCGCCACTAACCACACACGTGCTCTGTTTTAGTACGATGTCCCGCCACGACATTCAATATCCCATTGTTTCCACCGCACGTCCCGAGATAGCATCCACCATTGTTAACCGCATGATATTAAATACTATTTGCTCTCAGCAACGCCATTGTATGTAGCCTGAAAGCCCTCATCTCCGGTCAATGGGCAATTGTTATTGTATTAGTATAAGGTGACATTCTTTGTAAGATAAGCCTGTTAATGTTGTTTTCTTTCATGAGTACTATGACTTCCAAAAAGGAGTGGGTTCTCATTTCATTTTAGGTTGTTTATACAGGTATCTACATGAAATCTTAGTCGTTACTGAACCAATTTTTGTTTTTTTTTTCTAACGGAGAAGCTAAGTCTACGTATCATAGATGGTTCCATATAAATTGAAACTGAATCAGACAGACATTGGTTATCATAATTTTCCAAGTAATTTATTCTAAATTCTAGTGATAATTATAATAAGTTTAGTCCATAAAAAAAAACGTTTATTTCTGACCTAGTCCTCATTGCAATTTGGTCGATTTTAGAAATTTTCGCATGTACATTTTTCTTTTTCATTTTATTATTCTACTCCTTATAGGCATATGTTGTGACTCTACATTGCTTCCAATAATTAGATTGGTCTTTGTATTTAAGGATTAATTGAAATAATATTAAGATTATAGGTATTCTTTAGCCATTGATACTATCTGCCTAGGTCAATTTGGGTTAAAGTACTACCTAGTCTACATACTCATGAAAATCTAAGGGAGGCTTTTACCCAACAGTGGGACACTCAAAGCAATTTTTATAGTGTGGCATCGGAAATAACAGAGGGCCCTACAAGCTAGCCCTATTAACTGTGATAACATCTCGTATAAGATCGTTGCTGGAATACTAAGTAGTATTTTGATGGCATACACAATAGAATATTCCATTCCGTATTGTGAAGTGAATACATTTTAGTACAATAATACGGCCGGTATTCATATTTTCCGTACGATTTTGGGAAGCACATAAACATTCATAAATACTTAGTTCTCATATGTAAATCTCACTCGTATGTCCAATTTGCAATCGTATACAAGTACACTTGTGTTTGTTTCTAACTTTTAATGTGCAGATCATTAATTATTCCTTTACATAAATTGATAAATAAAAATATGCTCTTTAATTTGTCATTTAGCAAAAAATGTTTGAATTTCTATACACCCATAAAAGGAGTCATATAAGGGGGCCCAAGTGCCTAGTGCCTACGCTGGCGTAGCCACTAGGCACGCGCCCGCAGGCGTCCTTCAGGATGCAACTGTACTGGGAATAACGCTAGGAGGATGATGATAAGAGGGTCCCAAATTAAAGTTCGTGAATGTAATTTGCAATCACCTGCAATAACTTTCTGACAGCCTATATATGTAGATACCTTGTCAGCCTTCGCTATCGTGATCGTGTTTATGTGGGACATGTAGCATTCGTCCCTCTCTTGTTTATACGAGGGCCCTTACGGATGCACTTCGACCCAATGGGATCTTTTGTGCAAATTCGTCCCTCTTAGATGGATATTAGATAAAATGAGAATAGTATTTCGCTAAAAAAGTCTCTATGACATTGAAATAAGACTGAATGTCATTTAGCCTGTGGAAAAACAAACTCACAGATGTACTGAATAATCCGTTTCCATCGTGAAAACTCGCAATTCGAAGTTTATGTCAATAATCTTATTAAATGATTAACACTTTCATGTCTGTTAATGTAAAACTTTATTTTACTACTAGCTGGTGCCCGCGGCTTCGTCTGCGCAGGATTAGTATTTGGACAATTCACACAATATCTTTATAAATTGTAGCCTATGTGGTATTCTGATGTATAAACTCGCGTTCATAATATTAGTATGATTGGCTTTGTCAGCTGTACCTACACCTCTCAATTTTTATTCATATCACTTTTTTTTCGAATTAAAAAAAAGTCGAAATCTGACTCGTCAAAAAAATTATATAATCTAACCTGTGCACAAAATTTCACGAGAATCGGTTGAGAAATGTGACCTGTAGAGGAGAACAACCCGAAAACTGGACGTCTGGACATCGGGCATACGAAATCATTTATGTTGAAGCTGAAGCGGAGACCTTCGTTTCACTCGGTCGATTAGTCAATGTCCGTATGAAAACTGTTACTATTTCACAAAGTACATATGTACCTGTAATTATGAAAGAACGACTAGATAAGACTTAGAGAACTATTGAATAAGAAAGACATGCTGATGCGCCGTCCCCAAATGCGAAAAAGGCAAGCGAATGATAATGATGACGGCGACTCTACTTCCAGTTAATTGAATTTATAATCCAACAGTTGGTTTCCAACGGCACCTTCGTTATTCTCAGAAGCAAAACACAGCAATTAGGAAATAACGAAACGAATTAGTCAACATTGAACGTTGAAAGCAATCGATATCGCAACAGGTGGTTGTGGCAAAAACCGCGAAACAATGAAGTTTGCTCGTGTGGCTACAGGGGAAATATAAACAGTGAGATTTCATGTTAACGATACAACATACATACGAGTAGATGCGAGTAGGTACTGCATCAATGGCAGGTTGCATTAACTTACAGTTACAAACCGAACCGATCAACGTTAAATATGTGTGTTAGGTGCAATCGGCCCATGGTAATTCATCGTGGTTTGACCCTTTTCTAGCTGCCATATCTGGGACTTATAGTCTACTATTTAAGTCAAACCAAACAACAGACATTTGAGGTTAACCATCATAGTAATTTCTTTTTTTTTATTAAAAATGTGATTGCTCTTGGCCAGCATCTAGCCAGGGAGTAAAGATGAGGCCGACGATGAAGCGAGCTGAAATGTATATCTTGGAATAATCTCTATTCTTGTTGATCAAATGGAATCTTATCCAAAATCAGAGTGGAGAGGCTTAAATCTAGCAGCGGTTTTGTGTAGTTAAAGATAATTGATACCTTATCGTACTAGTTTCAAAAGAGAAAGTACTTAAACAAAATCAAACACCGGCTGCTTGCCTATCCTGTCTGTGCCAACTGCAGCTACTGCTAAAGTGCTCATATTCATAACGCTTACCAACAATATTGTGAAACGAACCAGTCTAAGCCTGATCTCCGATTACGCGTAGTTGTTACGAATCTCGGAGTCTATAGATATATAGAGCTGAGTGGTAAAGGGTGCTAAGACGGCTTGTGAATAGATAGCCGCCTGTCGCCGTCGCCCTCTAAATATCATGAGAGCATTGCTGTAAGGTATATAATTAAGTGATGCGTAATTAATACTAGATGTGAAACAAAGGAGCACTTTGCACTTGTGTTGGGACGTCACAGAGCGGCTGGAGTTCGTCTACCATTGTTATGTTATGTTGCAACTACATCTGTCATTGGAAGGTCAAGTTAGGTCGAGGCATCTAGAAGGATTGACGCTGCGATCAATTGTTCGTCACACGTCAATTGTAATTCATTCGGTGTTGCAATGTAAGGTATATGTTCATTATGTATGTAAACATTATACAACAACTAACATGATACTTCTGAAGTATCCAAGAACTGAGAATATAATAAATAAAAATAATTAGTCGATCTGCACTTAACTTTCGCGTACAAAATATTAACTTCGCATGTAAGTAATTTTTGTGTTGTCCAAAATACATTAACTAGATTTAGCCAGCCAGTTAGACCGCGAAGATATTTATAATCGAAATCTAGCCCTTTTCACCCCATTCGAAAATGATTTTCGAAATTTAAATTCTTCTAATTTATTTATTATAAAACGTGTAAAGCTTGAAATGGTGACAAACAGGCAGAGTTACTAATAACCTTTGTCTTTGCAAAATGCGGAATCCGGAACATTCATTCTTAACATTTGGTGATAAAAAACTAAAATGCACGTGTTCCTATTATTCGGATGTTGTTAGTTCGGATGACCCCCCCCAACCTTATACAAACTTATAAAATGCCTACGCCCGGGGGCGTTCGATATCGCGTCGATCGCTACTTAATCAGTGTATTCTAGTTTTTCTAGACCAATATCTGATGAGATAAAAAGAGTTGAACAACCGTTTTCGCCGCCACCCACATAATCCTTATGACTCTTAAGACGTAACAAAGAACAACTTTATATAGGTCTTTTATACATTGCCTTACCAGTCTTAGGCACAAAACAGCATAAGTGCATGCTATAAGTTAAATACAAAGTTAACAGCGTTTTTTCTACCTACAACATTATCACAACTTATCACAGGTCATCCTTGAACATGTTTCCTATATCGATGTTACAATGAGACAATTATCTCTGTGAGGTGATAGGTGGGCCTTGGTCAATCAACCTTTGGTACGAGTACGTGCTATGCTATGATAAATGCACATTTATAGCACCTATAGAGTTCTGTCATATAAACTCGGTGTGAAAACTTTGCGGAAATGTTGTAAGTAATCCAATGAATATGGAAACTGGAAAGGAAACGTACTGTTTTTCAGTTTTGTCCAAACATAAGTAATTGTTAAATCAGTGCATCGGGGAAAATGACCATTTTCAATTGCGGATTGATCAAGTACGAAAAAGTATGAATATATGTAAAACGATTATGCTAAAAACGTTTTATCTAGGAATACAAAGGCGATGGAAAAACCTCAGAGGTCTTTAAACAAGGATTATAGCATTTGCTTGCGATTTCGTCCGCATAGAACTCGTAATCGCCTTACAATATTAATAATTGCTATTCTTTAGGCGCAGTATTATTTATCGCTCTCTTATACAAGTTCCACCCGCCTTATAACCCCATTAAGAAATTATTTCCGGGATAAAAACTATCCTATGTCCGCTCAGGTGTCTCTAATTATTTCTATGCCAAAATTTCATGTAAGTCCGCTTAGGAGCGTTCGTGGCCCAGTGGCGCCCGCGTACCGCGTACGCGTGACGCGCGCGCAGGTCGGTTCTCGGATGGGTGACCGTTTTGAGTGGTTACTAACTGAGCGCTCCCGTGCTTTGGAAGGCACGATAAGCCGTTGATCCCAGCTGTTGTTTACAACAGCAATCGTTAAGCCAAGTTAGAGGCCTTCGCGCGGCTTGAAAAGTTCTAACAGTCAAGTTGCCTACGCACTTGACAAGGGGGGTCGAAGTTGCACCATGTCCGTAGGGAGTACCCACCGTTACCCTACACGTGACCCCCGGGTGGTGCTAAAAGTGCAACAAAACTGGCAACCGTAACTTGTCTTCTCGAAGATCTCAAGGTACGAAAATAAATGCCATACGATTAAAAAAAATGTTAATCCGTTAAGCAGTTTCAGCGTAAAGATATAACAAACAGATAGATGGAGTTACTTTCCCATCTATAATAGAACGGATTTTAATTAAACTGATTGATATACGGATAGTTAATTTCGCTTGATCTTTGTGCTGACACAGCAATGTGCAATTCAAGCCCTTTATATGACACCCCACTTGATATAGTCAGTAGGCTTTGAACTTTTCGGGTGCCTTGAATCGGTATATTATCACAGGAAATAAAAAATATATTTAAAAAAAAACATGTTCAATGCGTCTGGGATAGATTTTTTTAACTATATCAATTTCAGATCGATAGCCTAAGTAGTTCTTCAGATATTTAGCAATGTGACAGATAAACATAGAGGCACTTTTAGGGGTCCCAATTTTACTATTTTGGTACGGAACCCTAAAAACGTCACCTCTAATCCCATTCTAACCGCGGCTAGCTAATAAGATTAGGCAGGATAAGAGCTAGATTGTTTATTTTTCCGAACAGCATCAAACTAGAATTCTAATGTTAATTTAGTTGTTGCATCTGGGTCAACACTGTGTCTCACTAATTTAATTCCTTGTACCTTCCATGTGATATAACTATTGTAGACGACGACCACAACGATCAAGCGATAACATAATCAAATATCTTAAGACTGTATTCGTAATAAAGAATTTCTCGTTAGGTAGGCTTAGCAAACCCTAGAACATGTAAAATACCATACGTGAAATATTTAAGTATAACAATGTACGTATAGGCTATCGAGACTGACTGGATAGGTAGGATCGTACCTCTCTTTCATTTCCTAGCGTGAACGTAAACATTACCTTATAAGGAGCGAACGCCCTTTTTCGCTCTCCAATTTCGCTACCATATAAGGAGCGAAATTGGAATATGCAGACTCAGGTCTCTGATTGGCTGATAGGTAGGCTAGGAACATGGCGGACAAGCCAAGATCACTTTCGCTATGCAAAACGCATTAACATCGAAATAACTCTAAAGCTATAATACTTAGGTACATAAAAGTAGGTGCAATGGAAAGAGCATGGAAAAATACACGTAATAATTGCATAACAATGATCTAACGGGGAAAACCCCGCCATTCACGAGCCACAACAGGTGGCATTGTAAGTATTTTCCCACGCTCATTCACCATTCAATGCTCCCGCATTCCACAACTATAGGTGAACGAACCTTGAATGCCGGGGCGATAAGAAGCAGGTTAACGACCTCTCCGGTATGCGGAAATATAGGTCAGTGGAACGAACAGTTTCGCGGCCACAATCAAATTAAAATAATTTGATAGCGCGGCGGATTAAATCCATATTTATACTGGGGGCGTGGCAGAGGGGCCCGCAAATTAAAAGGACTATAATTATAGCCAATCACAACCTAGCAGTCGGAAAATATAAAAAGGCTGACATTCAGCGATTCTTCACCAGTACTACCGAAGAACTCGAGCTGACAAGAACCTGAAAAATAGTGAACCTCGCTTGCCTCTTAGGAACCTCCCAAGCTAAGGGATTTAGGGACAGTCAGTCCTAATTTAAGTTTAGTTTCGTTTGTGTTATTATTATTATTGTACTTTTAGTGTTTAGTGTTTTTTCATGTTATATTATATTCTGCCGTGTAAAATCAGTGTTTTTCGATCCCGAACGAACGTTAGTCACGCGCACCCCTCTAAGAACGATCCTGGAACCACGATCATGTTATACAGTCCACACGAAGTTGAAGATCGATCGAACCGCGGTCCTCCGGGACCGCATATATCATTGTGAGGGCGAGCGGTCCCTCACAATTTTGGTCCATCGGATCCGGATTGGTGGAGTGCGCGTGCACCGAACAAAGACAGTGACTTTTTAGTGTTAAATTCAGTGAACTTTAGTAACCTTTTTCGCGTGTATTTGTGTTGAACAATAGACGATTTCGCGTGTGTTTAATCATTTTTGGAACATTCTTATTTCGTGTTTTTATTAATTTTTGACTTTTTTGATCGTTTTTTGAGACTGTTTTATTGTGTTTTATTTCGTTTTTTGTATTATTTGTGAACTTTTAATGACTCGCGAGTGCGTTTTTTAGTTGATTTCAGTAACTTTTAAATTACGCGAGTGAACTTTTTGTGAACTTTTCGAACTTTTGTAGTTTTTTAAGGGACGGAACGAGTCCCATTTGCGAACAATCGGGGTACTGTGTCATAAGCAAGCGGGGTAGGTTATGTCAACGCCGGTCAGACGGGATAGGTCGCGATCACCAATGGAACAAGGAGCAGCGATGTCACAGACGTCGGAGGAGGGGCGCTTGGCCTTCCTGAGGGAGGGCGCGGAAGCGGCGCAACGACGACTGGCGGTCGCTGGCGCTGCTGGCGCTAACAATGGCGCCGCTGCAGGCGCCGCTGGCGCCGCGGGCGCTACCACTGGCGCCGCTGGCGCTGCCGTGAGCGCGACTGGCGCTACCACTGGCGCTACTGGCGCGGCTGGCGCTATCACTGGCGCTGCCGGCGCCGCTGGCGCTGTCCCAGGCGCCTTGGAGGCGCCGCCCGAGCAACCCAGGGCGCTCCCATCCACATCCCAGGTGCAGACCGCGCGCCAGGGAAGGACCGCGGGAGTAAGGCCGCTGGGAAAGGTGGCTAAGAAGGTAAAAGGTACGAGAGGGGTAGCGACCAGGGTAACGGAAGCGGTAATGGTACACAACGAACCTCCTAGATCGCCGAGTGAGTATAATGTGGCAAGATGGCGTCGGGAACGCGACGGTCGTCTTAGGGCGCAGGAACGTGTGCGCTACCACGGCGAGGAGGAACGGGAACAAAGGTGCGACCGTGAAACAAGACCGGCAGAGCAGCGAGAGAGGAGGTTTGAACATGAACGTACGAATGCGAGGAACGTCGCGTTTGACGATCAGGTAACGGTTAGGAGGGAACGAGGGCCGCCGTCCGTCGCGTCACATACGAGCAGCCGCGCCGAGGCACGGCGTAGGGAGGCTGAGGTAGAGGCGGCGGAACAGCTGGCGCAATTAAGAAGAGAGGAGTTACAAATGGAGGCGGATCTTATACATAGGAGGTTAAGACATAAGATCGCACAGATCGAATCTGAAAGTTCTAGCAGTAGTAGTCGGATCGAACGATGGGTCGAATCGACAGAGCAGCGAAGGGGGGCAGAGCCCGAGGAACAAGAACCGGTAAGGAACATCTTTGAGACGCCGAGGCGTCCGATTGATATAATTGAACCGATCCAGGAGCGAGCGGCGCCGATCCCGAACAACAGCCGCCGCTTCGACAATGAACAGAACCACGAGCGAGCGGCGCCTATCCCGATCCTAGGCCGCCGCCCCACCACCGAACCGAACGAGGAGCGTGCGGAGCCGATCCCGATCCCGGTCCGCCGCCCTACCTTAGATCCGAGCCCGGAGCGAGCGGCAACCTTCCCGAACCGGAGCCGCCGCCCCATACCCGATCCAGAACCCGAACTGGTAATAAATGAGCCTATGACGCCGCATTCCCGCATTACCACACAAACGACGCCGGAGAGTATGGTGGAGCTCTTCGAACGTATGCAGACAGCTGCTCGACCGGCGCCGAAGGAGGTGTACGAGCTACCCTACTTCCACGGCGATGTTAGCGAATGGCGGTGTTTTATTAACACGTATAACGAATCGAATAAACGATTCAAATTCGGCGACTACGAAAACGTCGCCAGACTACGAGCAGCGTTGAAAGGTGAGGCTAAGACATGCGTACAGCATATTTTAGCGACGGCAACAAAACCGGACCTTATTATAAGAATATTAAATAAACAGTATGGAAGAACGGACTTTTTGATCGATAAAGCCCTAGAAGATCTGCGCAAGCTGCCGAACGTGGGAGCGAGTGCACATGACCTGAACAACTTTGCCATAAAGATCGTCAATATCGTAAGTACCTTAATGGACCTCGATGACTCACATTACGCTAACAATCCGCTGCTGGTAAGAGAAGTGACGGACCGACTCAGTCCGCACTTACGGTCACGTTATTGTGACTTTGCGAGAATGAACCGATCGAACAAGAGGGCGGAAATTCAAGTGTTAGCCGACTTCCTAATGGAAGAGAGCGACATACAGCTCGAATTTACCCACGCCAAGGCGCCCCCGAGCGGGAACGCAGCTCGAGGCGCGCCGGGCCAGCAGAACTTCGCGCCGAGACAGCAAATTAGGACATACAATCGTCCGGCGCAGCAGCAACAGTACAATCGACCGAACGAACCCCCGCGACCATGGCCCTCTAAGGTGAGCTATGCCACAGATAACGCGCCGCGACAACAAGTGGCGTGTCTATATTGCGCGGCGGGACATAGAACAATCGAATGCAGAAAGTTCCAGGGGCTACTACTGCCGGCCCGCTGGGACTGGGCCAAACAAAACAGAATATGTTTTAAGTGTCTAGAGGCCCGACATAGGAGAGAGAATTGTAAGAGCAGGGGGTGCGCGGTGCAGGGCTGCCCACACCCCCATCATAAATTGTTACACCAGAGCCGCGAGGAGTCTCAGCCGTCGTCGACGGCCGCAACAGTGCGGCCGCCGCCTCTGAAACGCGAGGTGGCGCCGGCGGCGCCAACGGCGCCTGAGAGCAGACGAAACAACGAGCATGCAACCAGCTATGCTTCAAATACGGAGGCAAGCGAGGTGTTGTTAAAGGTTGTCCCGGTGACAATATCGGGACCGAAAGGGGAGGCGCACGTATACTGCCTTCTCGACGAAGGATCAACTGTATCCCTATTAGAACAAGAAATTGCAGAAAAAATAGGCGCCACTGGACCACGGGAACGGCTCACCGTGCGCGGAGTCGGCAACATCGCGCACAACGGGATGAGCCAACGGGTCGAAGCGCACCTAAGGCCCCGGAGCGGGGGCCCAGCACACCCTGTAGTCCTGCGGACAGTCGAACAACTCGGGCTACGGGGTCAAGCAGTAAGTACGGAACTTTTAAGCAAATACGAACATTTAGCAGAAGCTCGCGGCGCGTGCTACGGATACGGCGTGCCGCAACTCCTCCTGGGTGCCGACCATTGGCACCTGTTGATCCCGGAGGAGGTACGGACAGGGCCCAGGAACGCCCCCGTGGCCATGCGGAGCGCCATGGGGTGGGCGATATTCGGGAGAGCCCCCGGATATGTATTTAGAAATAACGAACAGTCAGTGTATCACGTAACATGTGACTCAGAAAATTGGCCGCCGGTCATATCAACGGCGGACGTCGAGCCGAGCGGACGAAGAAAAGAAAAGATAGTGTTAGCCACAACGAACGAGCCTGCGACGGCGCTTCCGGATCCGGAGCGCTTCAGCAAATATGAAAAGTTAGTACGAACGGTAGGATATATGCTACTCTTCATTGAGAAATTAAAAACCAAGCAGAGAACGATGGAACTACAGGCGCGACATTTGAAAGCCGCAGAGCATCTTTTAATACAAAGGAGTCAAAGAAACAGTTTTCCAGAGGAGCTACGAACGTTAGCGGCAGGTAAAAAGCTTTCCCCACAATCAAAACTGTACAAATTGGATCCAACGATCGCGGAAAATGAGCTCCTCGTGATGAAAACCAGACTAAGTCGTGCGCCTGTATTATATACTGCAAGAAATCCCATAATATTGGACGGCAGGGAGCCGTTCACAAAACTGCTTATAAGGCGCGCCCATACAAAGGGCGCGCATGTGAATAATGAAAATGTTGTGAATTTTTTAAGGACAAACTATTGGATTCTCCATCTACGACCGAGTGTGCGCGCCGAAGCCCGAGCGTGCGCACTGTGTACGCTGCGGCGCGCGATCCCACGCCCGCAGCCCCTCGGTGACCTCCCGGCAGAGCGGCTGGAGGCCTACCAACGGTGCTTTACCCATAGCGCCCAAGATTACTTCGGCCCATTGTGGGTAACGATCGGCCGGCGGCGCGAGAAGCGCTGGGTGGCGCTATACACGTGCCTTACAACTCGCGCCGTCCATCTGGAGGTGGTGCATAGCCTCAGCACAGACAGCGCGATCAACGCGCTGAGACGGTTTGCGGCGCGGCGGGGCTGGCCGCTAACCATGTACTCCGACAATCAGACGTCCTTCCGAGCGGCGGCGCAAGAACTCCGAGCGGCGTATAACGAATGGCTGCCGGCGCTACGTGATTATGGACTCCAAGAACGAATGACATGGCGCTTCATCGCCCCAGCTGCCCCATCCCAAGGCGGCAGCTGGGAACGCATGGTGAAGACGGTGAAGAATGCACTCTCATACACGCTCAACGAAAAGGCGCCGCGAGAAGAGATCCTGTTAACCCTGCTGGCCGAGATCGAACATACAATCAACTCAAGACCACTAACACATGTTCCTGTCGAGCATCCCGATGACCCCGCATTGACCCCAAACGATTTCCTGCTAATCTCGGCGAACCCATTGTTCATAAGTGGGCCCTGTGAAGAAGATGACCGGAGGAGATGGCGCCACGTGCAAGCGCTGTCTAACCACTTTTGGCGCCGGTGGGTGCGGGAATACTTTCCGCTCCTGGCCCCCCGCCAATCCTCAGGCGGAGGGGGCCGTCAGATCCAGAAGGGCGACTGCGTCCTTATCGCCGACCCTGCCAGCCCTCGCAACATCTGGCCGCGAGGGCTCGTCGTGGCCACATATCCTGGGCCCGACGGGAAGACAAGAACTGCTGACGTCAAGACCCAATACGGCGTGCTACGCCGTGCTACATCTCGCCTGGCCGTCCTGGTGGAGGCCTCTCCGACCGTCGAGCCTGCCCAGAGCGCCGAGCCTGCCACACGTCCCGATCCTGAGGCGCTCCCGACTACGGTGGCTACCGATGCCACATTGTCTGCGGCTGCAGACGGCGGGGAGAGTGTAGACGACGACCACAACGATCAAGCGATAACATAATCAAATATCTTAAGACTGTATTCGTAATAAAGAATTTCTCGTTAGGTAGGCTTAGCAAACCCTAGAACATGTAAAATACCATACGTGAAATATTTAAGTATAACAATGTACGTATAGGCTATCGAGACTGACTGGATAGGTAGGATCGTACCTCTCTTTCATTTCCTAGCGTGAACGTAAACATTACCTTATAAGGAGCGAACGCCCTTTTTCGCTCTCCAATTTCGCTACCATATAAGGAGCGAAATTGGAATATGCAGACTCAGGTCTCTGATTGGCTGATAGGTAGGCTAGGAACATGGCGGACAAGCCAAGATCACTTTCGCTATGCAAAACGCATTAACATCGAAATAACTCTAAAGCTATAATACTTAGGTACATAAAAGTAGGTGCAATGGAAAGAGCATGGAAAAATACACGTAATAATTGCATAACAATGATCTAACGGGGAAAACCCCGCCATTCACGAGCCACAACAGGTGGCATTGTAAGTATTTTCCCACGCTCATTCACCATTCAATGCTCCCGCATTCCACAACTATAGGTGAACGAACCTTGAATGCCGGGGCGATAAGAAGCAGGTTAACGACCTCTCCGGTATGCGGAAATATAGGTCAGTGGAACGAACAGTTTCGCGGCCACAATCAAATTAAAATAATTTGATAGCGCGGCGGATTAAATCCATATTTATACTGGGGGCGTGGCAGAGGGGCCCGCAAATTAAAAGGACTATAATTATAGCCAATCACAACCTAGCAGTCGGAAAATATAAAAAGGCTGACATTCAGCGATTCTTCACCAGTACTACCGAAGAACTCGAGCTGACAAGAACCTGAAAAATAGTGAACCTCGCTTGCCTCTTAGGAACCTCCCAAGCTAAGGGATTTAGGGACAGTCAGTCCTAATTTAAGTTTAGTTTCGTTTGTGTTATTATTATTATTGTACTTTTAGTGTTTAGTGTTTTTTCATGTTATATTATATTCTGCCGTGTAAAATCAGTGTTTTTCGATCCCGAACGAACGTTAGTCACGCGCACCCCTCTAAGAACGATCCTGGAACCACGATCATGTTATACAGTCCACACGAAGTTGAAGATCGATCGAACCGCGGTCCTCCGGGACCGCATATATCATTGTGAGGGCGAGCGGTCCCTCACAACTATGTTCTCTGTTATCGTATACCTTCATTAAAATAAATTGCGTTTACTTTGACGATAATTTTCATTGTCATCGTAATCGATTACGTATAATGATAGTTTTTAATGCAACTTTGATACCGATTATGCAGTATTATGTAATAGTAATCTTGGCAGATAAACCTGAGGTGATGACGCCGGCCGCCTGTGACACTGTGTCGTAACATAACGTAACTACTTAAACTCTTAATAATAAAAGAGAGTATGTTCGCACAATTTACAAACATTGTATGCCATTATTCATCTTGACCGTAAAGCGGCCACAGTAATTTTTACCTCTCGCCTTCATTTTTAGGGTTCCGTAGCCAAATGCAAACCCTTATAGTTTCGTCATGTCCATCCGTATGTCACAGCCGATTCACTCGGAGACTACAAACGCACCAATTATGAAAATTGGTATGAAGGTGTATTCTTGTGTGTGATGTAAAACTGCAAAAAAAAATATTAGGGGGCCACTCCATACATGCAACCGGAAGATGAAAAAAATTTCAATGCACATAGGCGTGTGGGGTATACAGAAAGATCTATAAGGACAAGTCAAAATTATGTACTTAGGTAGAGGTTTTTTATAAAAACTTTCATTTAAGTCAACCGTTGGTGAGAAGTTGGTGAGGAAAGAGCGTACAGTACAACCATCTTAAAGGCCGGCAACGCACTTACAACACCTCTGGTGTTGCGAGTGTCCATGGGCGGCGTTAATCGCTTACCATCAGGCGATTTTTCTGCTCGTTTGCCTCCTATGTCATAAAAAAAAAGTTTGCTATCAACCCTCTAATTTCCAAACTATGAAGTTTAAAACTCGGAAAAAAAAGTGGTAGATGGTGGTTTTTTTCACGGATATTTGTTCTTCGGTCTTGGATGTTTTCTATGTGTTTAAATAAGTAAGAATTTATCTAAATAAGTATGTATATCGTCGTCTAGTACCCATAGTACAAGCTTTGTTTAGTTTGGGACTAGGTCGATTTGTGTAAGATTGTCCCCCAATATTTATTTATTTATAATACCTAAACACATCACATGATATTTGGTTTCATCAGGATACGAGTACTCATAGTTTTAAGCCTTATTTGAGGGTATTTAAACCATGGACCTCCAGCTTCGTAGGCAGTGTAGTGACACTGCTTAAAATTTGCGTTTGCCGCCCTGTTTAGCCTAGTTGGTCACTACCAAATTTTCATCGTCATAAAGCAAAAAGACGTACCTAAGTGCCGTTAGTTTCCTATGGAAAAACGACCTTTTCTAATTCACAGGATTGTAGTTTTAAATTGGGACTACTAGTACTAGTATTAGGTATGGTGGAACCCTCCGTTATGCGTGGTCCGATACGCACTTAGCCGCTTTAGTCATTAAAATTTGAACTTTACTGAAATGATGTCGAGTTGTGTAGGTACTGTGTGTTTTGTTTCTTGTGCTGGCCTTTTGTGTGATACTTAAAACTGGTGAACAGGTTTACGCGGCTGTATAAATCATTCTGTTAATTTTTATTGGTCACATAATCGTATGTGATTTCATAATCGTATTGACATAATTTATGGTTAGTAGTTGTCAAAGTTTGTCGTTAAATATGTATATATAATATTTAAATGTTTTTAAACGTTTAATACTAAAATCACTGTTGTTGTTGAATTTAAAGTTAGATATACATTAATAATTTGCATTAAGTGAGAACTTTAATTTTTCAACAACAAGACAAGATTAACAAACGATACTTTCAAGGATCGTCGTAATATAATAATGAATATAAATTAAGTAACTGTTACCACCTGAAAAACACCTGTATTACTGTACCTACATTTATTTATTTTCAAAGGTTAATGACCGAATTAAGGTCAAACGTTTAAGAGAGGCTATGATATAATATTCGATATAGATTTGTGTTTTAAGACGGCGCAGTACGATCGGTGTGGATCGGTTCTCCATACAAACGTATTTAGGCTCTCATTTTAAAACGCCATGCTAGAATAACATGAAACTTTGTATACACAATGGGATCCGGCATACCTAGGTCGGAAATTAGTTTCTGTTGCTAGAAATTGAAAAAGAAAAAAAATACACCGGTTTTTTGAGTTTTTTACGGCTTGTATGAAAACCTTAATAATCGCTGTATTTTTTCGCCATTATAATTTCAAGCAACAGAAACTAATTTCCGCCCTAGACAAGCTGGATCCCATTGTGTATACAAAGTTTCATGTTATTCT
This sequence comes from Notocelia uddmanniana, assembly GCA_905163555.1. Lineage (NCBI taxonomy): Eukaryota > Metazoa > Arthropoda > Insecta > Lepidoptera > Tortricidae > Notocelia > Notocelia uddmanniana. Next base: position 6,461,173 of record LR991063.1, read on the forward strand.
AGCATGGCGTTTTAAAATGAGAGCATAAATACGTTTGTATGGAGAACCAAACGTACTGCGCCCTCTTAATTGAGTTTCAACACCGGTGATAGGATTGGAACTGGAATACAATAATATTAGATTGCTTAACGAGGGGCGTAAGCGGAAAATTGCGAACTCGAGTTTGTAATTTTCTAACGTCCGAGTTAATCACAATGTTTTTCATCAAATTTGCGAGGAAATAAATAACGACAATCCAAATTGACGAAATCGACAACTTCTCACCTCCAGTATCAGTGAACGATCGCTAGGGCGTCCTTGGGAGAGGAGCGCGCAGCTTCAATATCTCAACCAATCTCAAAGCAGTATTCATGCGGCGGCGCGTGGCCAACTAGATTTTACAGCTTCAATATTTCAACCAATCACTAAGCAGTATTCTCTTGGAGCGCGGCCAGCTAGATTTTTTTAACCAATCAGATCACGCACAAACTCATAACTCCCTCGGGAGTTATGAAAATCCATAACTCCCGCGGGAAATAAATCGGCTATGGCTGTTCTATACGCCTGCCTACAATAAGGCCCTTTACGAGCAAGTGTGACTAAAAATTTATAAAAATAGATACTTGGATACATGCTCGTAATACGCTCCTTTATCGACTGGAATAACAAGTTGAGGTTCAAAGTCAAATTCGTAAGAAAAAAAAAATGTTTTACAGTACATATGGTGCTACATTACCGCACGAGTGCGGTAATCAGCAGATTACGTGCATATGTCGAAACTTTAAAGAGCCATATGTACTGTAAAACCTTGTACGATACACGTGCGAACAGGTAATTCGCAACTCGTGTCGATTTAAAACACTCCTTTCGGTCGTGTTTCAATTTATCACCACTCGTTGCGAATTTCCTGTTTTCTGCACTTGTATCGTAATGTACTATTCTCTAATTGACCCTTAAAGATGACTTACAATTAAAGCACAGTATGTATAGTGACGGTGTGAGAACCGCCCTTAAAGTCCTTTTGCGACTTGATTGCATAACCTTGTTCGTGCGACTAATGGTGTATAAGAATGTTAAGATCACTGCTTACATTTAAGTCATTAGGTCAATGTTCGTCTAGATGTTGTTACCTACATGATAAAGTTACTAGAAACTTCACAGAAAATTGGTTCATGATGAGTACTTTAAGTCGTTAATTTATCTCAAGTCATTAGTGTCCCTGTTCTTGTTATGACACTTATGACGAAAAATATAGCCGATTTCTATCCCAATGGTCCATCCTATTTACTGAGCAAGTGGTATACCTAATATTCAGCGTCATTTTGTTTCGCAGACAAAAGTTCCATAGAAGATTCGCAGAATTATTCATTTCATAGTTTTTTTCCGAAACCGTTAACTTTTTAGGTAGTTTTTTTAGGTCATTGTGTAGAACTTATTTCGGTCTACCAGAAAAGTAGGTTATTAGGTAAAGTTAGAACTACGACCCTTTGTAAAAAATCCTTTCTATGAAATGAAAATTATGGGAAACATATACATTCTATAAAACTCCTGTCTGCGGTACAAGGTACAATCCAAATATTATTTTTTCACTGGTCCTACGAATATGATTGTATTCTGCTCGGGTCAATTAGTACTAAAACATTCGCACAGCCATATCCGTGATTATATCTCCTGCGTTATTAGTACTACAGCCATGAACTTCAAAGCAACGTTAGCAAAGCACCTAATAACATGATAACATAATAGACATTCCCGCCCGCATGCAGCTTGGCTTTTGATTTTGAACCTTTTATAAAAGGTAACAGAGTCGTTTTGTCTAAAAATGTAAGACTTATAGCGTCATACTTTTCTTTCGAAACGATCACATTTACCGCCGTAGATAAAAAATACTTATTATCTCGTTGACTTTTATCTTGCACATAATCATACTAGCATTTTCCCGTGACTTTGTTCACGCAGAACTAATTAGTCGCACCTGACTACTTCTATTTACAAACATTCACCATGTATCTCCTTAAGTCATGAAAGAGAGAAAGTATCCCGTCCCTGTCTCACTTTACAATATTAGTGTGGAGGGCTGGAGGACATAGTTAAAGTTTCAGTTCGTCGTCTCTAAAAATTAAGACGACATAGCGACGACATGGGATGTCAGTAATAAAAAAACTACATTAGAATAAATAATGAAACTGCTGAATTTATGGTGGTTGCGGGTCGTGTTGCTGTTGCTGTGACTGCCTGTGGGCTATCCGGCTACAACGAAAGTCTCAGGATCGAAGTTCGGATATATATCTCTACATACCTCTATAGCTCTATCGTTACACGATAGAGATGGACATACGAAAATCAGCTCGGAATGAACGGCGGTAGAATCTGTATCGTCTAAGTCCACTCAGTGACGAGCCACGCAGCAGAGTGTAAACTTTTTTCTCGCGGAACTGGCGAGAGTTGTAAAAACCGCCAATTAAGAGTGATCCGCTCCATTTCTCGAATTCCTGATTGGATGACACAAAAACTATACATAGGAAGTTTTCGTGTCTTCGAACGTAATAACAATTAAGATAAGTTAACGTTGTTTTTCGGAATGGAGAAAATACTTTAACTTATGTTTTTTAACTCATAGAAATCCCAATAGGACTGTAGTACAGAACCGAGAAAAGTGGCGCTTTCTTATTTCGTAGCTCTCATTCAGTTGGGGTTAATTAGCCACCAGATCAGAGCACCTAAGAGTGACTTAGTAGTCCTAATCGATATTGAAATTCAAAATAACGACTTCCTAATCGATTGTCATTCATATAATCCGGAAGCCTATGCTTCTATCTTGGGCAACCCCCATAAACCACTCTCCCTAACCTTTACCTTTGTTCGATAAGCCTTAAACCTCGCTTAGTAAATAACAACGGACTCATAATCGACTACCATTCATATAAACCTGAAACATTCCGGTAGCGTACGCCTCAACCTTCGGCACCCCCATACCCCCAACCTTTACCTTCGCTCGATAGACCTTGATACTAGCAATGCCAAGAGCTTCCGAGCGGACGTCCTTCGTTTTATGGCTGTAATGGATCAATTCCGGACGTTACTTGCATGTTTTTGGACTTCGCGCTAACTTTGTCTTATGTGAAGGTAGGTTAAGTTCGTTCGTCCTATTTCCAATTTATAATTGTATGAGTAAAACGGTTAAAACTCACGTATTAATTGATTGTGTACACGTACACTATCTACAGTGCACCGTCGCCGCAGATGCACTCATCCCGAAAAGAACTCCCGAAGAGTTCGAAACATGTCACCCGGGTTGACAATGTATTCGTGAATTTTAACCGTTTTAGTGATATAGGTACTCGCATATTTAATCATCACACGAAAGTTTAAATTCGAATTTACATTTGGGTGTAGGAATTTTCCCTTACGTATGGGGTCGGGTTGGAATAGAACTAGTATACCTACATTAGCAGAATACGGGCATTGACGTTTACCTCTTTAAAAAACAGTTGATAAACATTAATATGTATGGAAATTAATTTTGATTCTCCCACTAGTCCCAGAATAACTTGTCGATTGTACAGACTTGTATTTGTATAAAAAGTTTATTGTTTTAATACTGCTATCAGTCATTTAATTGACAGATTATAATGCTGGAGTAGAAAAATTAAATAGTTAAATACTTTTCCGCCCCAAAGCCTTTTGATGTGAGACCTCCCTAAAACTTTCTGACCTAACCCAACTTACAAAGATACGAGTGATGTTTGTGAAGAACCACGATACATGAGTTGACAATCTATGGTTGATAAGCTAGATGTAGATTCTATACCCCCTAGCTGTTTGACCTAAAGTGACTTGCCTAAGTTAGGTATATTGGTATGAACGTGAACCTTGATAGGCTGTCAATGCCAGTACCTACTGCCTGCCAGTCGCGCTGTCATTAGCGTCTGCCTTCGGTTGTTTGGGTTCGTGCAGTCACGCGAGCCCTAGGGCAGGACAACCTCGTTCTAATGTTGCCTGTTATTTACCGACTTCAATATAGGGAAGGAGGTACTCAGTTCGTCTCCATGTTTGCTTGTTTTTTTTAATAGCACTTCGGTGGCAAACAAGCGTACGGCCCGCCTGATGGTAAGCGGTCACCGCAGCCTATGGACGCCTGCAACTCCAGGCGTATCACATGCGCGTTGCCGACCCATTAAAAATTTATACACTTTTTTCTTGAAGAATATGTCTGTTCTGTCCGTGTATGTCTGTTCCCCGATAACTCTTGGCCACTTTGATAATTCTTTTTTTGTTTCAAAGTAGGTATATACCCCGACATTGGTCCCATATTCGTGAAGGTCTGATGATGGGATCTAGGAGGAATCGAGAAACTTCTCGAATTTGATAGGCACGCATATGCCGATTTCGGTATTTTCTGTAGGTAACCAAGCATTGGCTCGCGGAAACCACAAATTGTGGCATAGCAAGTACAAAATTGGAGTCGTTTTTTTTGTTATTAATTATTGATATATATTATTTGTATTTAATACTTTCATGATAAAGACGTCATTTAAAAAAAGCTTTTCAGTGGTTAGAACGAACCAGAGAGTAGGTATAATTATAAACTGAAGTCAAAGGAAAAAATCGTGCCGTCGAAGCACTCGCTTCACTACATGGCCTAGCAGTTTTGGGAATCGCAGTGGAAATTATTTTTTTATTTTGAAAGTAAATTAGAGTGACAGATACGAGTAACTCTACTCTTTAACTGATTATTAGTGATAACTGATAATGCAGTATCTGTCACTCACAATTCCTTACCAGTTTAGATCAAGCATTCAGATATTCTGTAAGAAAATAACTTAAGTATATCGTTTTAACCGCGTAAGGATTATGGGAGCGGTTATCGTTTATCACAACGTAATAGCACTAATAACTAAATGACGTCTGACGCGAAGTCCTTAACTTAATAAACACATTTCCGCCTTCCCTAAAACGCTACAACCTACAACACCGCCCTATGTACTACCTACTCACCCTCTGACCATAACTTCCCTCCCTAGCCGTGGTAGGGACCTTGCCCCGTCACGGCCGTATTCTGCCCTTGTACCCCGCCACATCTGCTGTTCATTTTGAAATTTATTAGTGTGGAATAAGACTCAAATTTACTTACTTTATTTTATCTTGAAGCGTGGAAGAGAAAGGTAGTAAAGGTACATGGATAGTAAAGCCTTAATTCCTTTATTTGGTTCCGTGGGCAGAAAAAAGGTTTTTAAGGTCGAGTTAATTTAGTTTTACGCCGCTAGCTGTTTGGTTTGAATTAGCATTCATTAGTAATTAGGCTGCTATAAGAAAGTATTTGGAAAGTTTAAGTTGATTGAACTATTAGCCTTTTAATTAAAGGACCTACTGTTATTACTACTTCCGTATATAATGTGATATAATAAAATTCATGGCGTGTGAGACACCTTGAAATTTGAAACCCTGTACATTATTGACAATTGAACATGAATAATTTGAACGTTTTTTTTTTTTATTAAAAATAGGATTGCTCTTGGCCAGCATCTAGCCATCTACATATAAAGTTGAAGTAGGTCCTTACTTAAAGTTAACTTGGTTAAATTTAGGTACACATCGGCCATTTAATGACGGTGTGAACGGCATATCTGTAATTAATGTTGTTGACAATGTAAGAGTATGATTAATGCAAATAAAAACATATAACATATCACAGGCTGTCAAAAACAATATGGAATTGAGTACCTGCCTACAGAATGCATATTCTGCTATCATGTTACGGGTATAAACTCGGCTCCAATCATAAAATCGAATATGCGGTTCACTAACCTAAACAAACAATTTGAACGGGCCCTTAACAGCGTAAAAAAAGTTATCTCCAAGTTAATTTAAAAACAATAACCGAGTAATAAGTGGGCATAAATTAGTATTCATTCATGTAAGTGTGACGCACATTGTTTTTGCGACCGGCTTAACCTACAAACTCGTTTTTATGATATTTTCTCATTTTCACTCACCGTCGCAGACACGTGCTCAAATATTTGTTATTTTTCAATTGTTTTATAATATGACTCGCGTCGTGGCATCAGCTCGGCCCAGTTGTAATAGAATGGGATGGATAACGTAAATTCTAAATTTCAAACTAAAGGAAAACAATTGAAAAATTTAGCGGTCCGAGCAAGATACGAACCTCTGGATTCTGGATTTTAATCCTGCTCGGAGCTCGTAATTTTTCATTTTTTCCCTTTAATTTTAAATTTATGGTTTAGTCAGACCTGTTCCTCTTGCCACTTTGGCTAAACTCAGCTCGTGCACACCTCCGAGATGAGGATATAATTAAAATAATATTTATTTATTTATTTATTTATAAATCGTTACAAGCTGCTATATAGACGCACATGGAACGAAAGAGCATGTGCTATGCAGCGAGCGCGTGTGACCGGGATGCCATGATTTGTATTCTCCAGCTGTCAAACATCGGGTATGTTAAGTTCTGTGCTTGTAAGCACAATTAATGTTTTTTTTTATTCATTGATGCGAAAAAACACGGAAAAACTTACAGAACAGTGAGGAATACCACACTCGCATTTATTCACTTGTCTCACGGGCAACTTCGTTTCAAGAGACGAATGCTCTTGTCTCAACTCAACCATCATATATACCGGCAGATGTATAACTTATCTATAACTATGGGAATCATCATATTCCTTTTAAACGGATTTCGATTCGACCTTCCTTGTGTTGAAAATGTTTTGATCATAGCAGTTTTTTCTCACATACATAGGTATGTGAAACTGTTATTCATCGTTGACATAAAGCAATCGTGCTAAAGGCCCTTGACCTCCTGTTAATTTACAACAACTCACCTCCTATTATATCAGACGGCGTTAGTCTTTTTAGCACACAATACACAATTGGGCTGCGGACAGCTTTTCATTTCATTTGACAATGCCAGGATGTGTCTCAAACTATCGTCTCAACGACTAGGGACATCAGTTCTATTACAAATGCAACTCTTTGGGTTCATTTTCCTTGAAAACGGCACGTTTATTCACTGATTTAGTGTTAGTAAGGATATCGTTGTTAGACGATGAATATGTTAGTTTTGTAAGTGCCTAATTCACTATACTTAATTATTAATCAACATAGTAGCTTATTCCTCGCACATTGGCTCTGTTTGTTTTTAAATCGACTAAACGACCGAGACCTTCACTTTCAGAATTTGTTGAAAATATTTAATTTTTTGCTTACATGTGTGGTTAAGTTAGTGCGTAACATAAAAACCTACTAGTAATATTATGTCACTACCTATGAGTTCCTATAATTGGCTTTCTATTTCTATGTTATTGCCTAATATAATGTCATAGCTGTTGGATCTCCAAATAAAATAAATAGAAATAAAAAATAAACGGAACGGTTGTAAAAATCTGCCATTAGACTTAATTCTTGTAATAACGTCTGATTTTCAGATCAATAATATCCACTCTTAAAACCAAAACTTACTCAATAGCTTTTTAACACGATGGATAATCTGTGCACCGTGTTGGAACACTTTCCGTATGTCCACAGTGTATGTCAGTGTCGAGCGCCATGACTATAATGACTATAAGAATGTCAAAACGCCCGTTTATGTCACATTAAAAATGCACCGTTGAAAATGAAAACAAATGGGGTACAATGATTAAATCCAGCTATATAAAAGACATGTACCCACACTACCTTCTGAAATATAGTTTGTGATAGTCAAAGTAGCTGTAACGGAACGCAATTAGACTATACGCATAACGGAACGTAAAATAAGTTATTAGTTATTTTAAACTTCGTGAAAATAAAGTAGTTTTGAAAGTACTAGCGAATGTCAAACGTAAGGATTAAATAAAATCGTAGACATTCTTCCAAGGAACACAGAATTCACGAAAGGTTTAACAAACTTTGGATTAATATCAAAACTTGAATTCTACCAGTAGAAGAGTTATGTAATCCTAGTACTTTAACGGTTAGAAAAGTCCCTGGAGATCTTGTCGATGGTTCAAACTACTTGTTAAAAATAACCTAGTTTAAATTTCGAATTACACTAGTTGGGACTTATGTAATCCTAGTACTTCTATGGTTGGAAATGTCTTCGATATAACCAAATAGGTCGAGACAGAAATATTTTAAGTTTAAATTTCGAATCAAACTAGCTGAGAGTTATGGAACCCTAGTACTGCAATGGTTGGAAAGTCTTCAATAAGATCAAAATAGGTCAAGACAGAACCGTTCTAGTTTAAATTTCGAACTCCACTAGCTGAGAGCTATGGGACCCTAGTACTTCATTGGTTGGAAAAGCCTTTAACGTAATCAAAAAGAGGTCATAATGACGATTCTACCTGCTGTAGTTTAAATTTAGAACTCCAATTATTCCAATTCAAATTTCGAAATTCTACCATAGCTGGAGTAGACGAAAGGACGTAAGAGTCTCTGTCAATTTTGGGTATAAAAGGGGCTCGAATTTGTATTAAAATGACTTAGAATTCATCACTCAGACTGTCAAGATCTCTGGTCTACGTAATAGTAAATATTTGGTGGGTGAAATTGCTGTCCTAGGGGTGGTTCATCGTTATGAGGAGTTACTCCTCATGATGAGAAATCATTCTTAGACAAATTTATCTTATATTTTATGGGGGTTTGTGCTATTTTAAGTATTCCAAAAGACCAGAATCTTGTCCAGGCTTCAGTTTGCCTGAGGAGTCTTGCTCGCCTAACGGTGTCAACGAGCAGGGTTCAGAGTCTTTAGTTACCAGATCTAAGGGTGGTCTGGCGTCTACCTTTTACCTACATGGAGACGAATCAAATCCCTTACGTTCCTTCAATGCCCAGCTGACAACGTAGACATGGCTGCCAATATGGGGTCTCAGCATAGAGGTGTATACCTCGCTTGTCGAAATTGTTCAGTATTTGAGGAACGGTCTTGTTAAATATATTTATATATAAATCTTATATACACAATAGGGCGTCTTACTCACTGTATCCTAGCCTGCGGGCGCAGTGGGGGGAGACATCCAACACGGGCCCATAGCTTTGCCATTCTCAGTTTAGCCCACTGAACTTTCGTTGCATAGGTTAGCGATTCGCAGTCAAAAGAGCTGAATTTGGTAAGGGATTTATGCTCTTTCAGTTTAACGAGTTTACTGGGGAACAGTAGGGTAGCTTCACACACATTTATTTGGGAAGTAGGGTTTAATAATTATTTTAGGTTTGCCGTTAGATTTGGGGATATGGGAATACTTAGCTGAGATAAAGTTATTATTTTTGATATAGATAATGGTGGTTTCTTGAGTTGCGATTTCTAGCAAAATGATTAACATTTACTCAGCATAAGCTAATTTAGTGACGAGCTGAGCCGTTCGTTGAATTAAGCTCTCCAAGTGAAGAGCAGAGCAGTTCACTGGGATAAGCTAATTTAGTGACAAGCTGAGCAGATCATTGAATTTAGCTTTCCAATGAGACGAGCTGTTCACTTCTTTTAGTTTATTTAAAAGTCTGGCAGAGTAGTTCATAGGTATTAGGGTACGAGGGAGTAGGGAGAGTAGGTTGTTCAGGGTCAGGGCCAGATTCTGGCGAGGAATCACCAGGATTTCGCCCGCTTCCGATGATGAGGCCTTGCGGCGATTCTCCTCATCATACGGCGCGTCTTCCGAAGCGCTAGTAGATGCATTTGCTAGGTAGAACCATATTCTTATGGTTTAGTCTCTTTTACAAACTGATTTTATCCCGAGCGCTCCTAAAGGCCATCCGAACGAATTGATCGGATAAGCCTAGCAGAGTACTCCTGTTAAAGTAACTTAGGTCATTTGGACGAAATTGTCTTACACTCCGCATAGTGAAATAAAAGATTGGCGGGGGCTTGTCCATGTCTAAGGTCGAGAGCCACGGGTCTCTGGTTAGTACCGGAGGGGGATAGCAATCCCTAGGGCGGCTGGAGGAGCCCTACCTTACACCAATCAATAAAATTGATTATTTTTATACGAATCTGTAAATAAGCAATACATAACAGGATATGAGCTATTCAGAAGCTAGGTACATAGAGCTTGTAGGGATGGCAAATCTCTTAAGGATCATATATAATTGGTATTCAATTATTAGGAAGACAAGTCCAGACCTGACAAGTATTCACATAAAAGAATTTGGGTTTAACGGTTCATAACATTATTGGGTTCTACCCTAGACGATTCACGTTGGCCATTTCTAGTTTAAGTTGTAGTTAGTTTAATAAAATCACATCGTCAAAATTATACATTTAATTAAAAATACACAAGGGGGAGCGGGGGGGCGTTACATTTTGGTGCCGTGACCAGGATAAATATAGGATAAACATAGGTTGTTACCAGGATATTAATAGGCTGTTACCAAGATAAAAGTAGATTAGTATAAAAAAAGTAGCCTCTAGGCTACATTTTGTTGCTGTGAGAACGGAGTGTGATCTTGTTAAGGTTCTGGATTTTCGTCTTTTCATTTCTTCATCTAGTTGTAGGCAAGGGTAATCTTCATTTGGGTTCAGCAAAAAAAAATAATAAAAATAATAAGATGTGAATTAAGTATAAAAATTGGAGGGCAGTTGTAGGCCAGGTAGGGTAGGTGTAGGTTCAACTAAATTTATAAGATGGGAATTTAGTATAAAAATTGGAGGGCAGTTCGGAAATTTGTCTGTATACTATTACTTCTGGGAACAAACAAGGACGAATTATATAAAATTTATTTCTAAAAATTAAATAACTATTGAGACACCCAGTAGGAAGAATATAAATTACGGTTCCAGTTAACAAATTAGCTGAAGAATTGTCGAAACAGATACAATGAAGACCAGAGCCTTTTAAGATTTAATTCTTCAACATGCTTGTCTGAAGGGATAGAACGATTGTGAGACGAGTTACATACAGCAATAAGTCCGTTACAAAGATAAGCAACAGAAGATAGACATTTGAACATTAAGAAGATTTCTAAGTTTCTGTAACAAAAGCTTTGTTCATCGTTTCTGGATCGATACGGCCAAATATTATAATGGCCTTTTACATGCTTTACTAAATATCAAATTGGCTTACTTCCAATATGCCTAAATTCCTAAATTGACTTATTTTCAATACAATAAAATGTCATAATGACATTTACACAGTACATCCGAAATCCAAATTGTATATTTGGTACAATGAATAATAACTTCAAATACCGAATTTTAAATATTTTCGATAGGCAGATAAGTGTTAAATATTTTGAGAATGTAACGTTTTGTATCTAGTTGATTTGAGTTTTAGACATTTTGGGATATGATATGATTGAAAAATTCATTAAAACATGATCAGGTCAAGTTTTAGACATTTCGGGAAATGGTAGAATTGAAAATTTATCAAAACGCGATAGTCTAAATGAATTATAGTCACATTAAGAATAAGGTAAATTAAGAAGTAGGCGTAAGTCAATTCGAGTTTTAGACATTGTGGGACTGACATTCTGATATTCTAGGAACACGTTATTATGTTTGGCTGTAACGAACCGGAATATGCGTCATTTTAACAAGAAACCTTGTCGGGATTCGAACCCAAGACCTCCGGGTTCGCAAGAGATGTCATTATCGACTGGGCTAAACAATACGAGAAAAATACTTACTATCTTTTAATGATTTGTTTTTATTACATTTACACACTGTATATGGAGTGAGATTCATAGGTGTGAAATCAATATTACGTAGGAACGTTAAATATATTGGTAAACTGGAATAGTTGAATATAGTAAGCATTCGAAGAGGTTACCATCTCGGAGGAAAGAGGGAAAGAGGAGGTAATTATGTCATTGAGTAACGCTCCGATACCTTCGAATTAAAACTAAAATAAAGAAATTTAATCAAACTCACTTGTAATCAGTGTCGCAGTTGTCTCATAGCTGATAGTTTCCGATTTAAGTCCAAATTTCGGTATATGAAAATTTTGATAATTTTTCCGATTTCCTCCTTTGCTTTTCTTCTTAAAATAATGTTCCGGGCAAACTGGCGTTTATACAAAACGGTTCTTTTTAAATTAAATCGTCTAACTCCACTTTTCCTTTCAACAATATGCAAGTTGTAATTTATTTGAAATCAATAAAAAAAGCAGACATGAAATGATATATGTCAAATAACAATTTGTTATTTTTGTTTCTTGCACAACTAGCATGGACATCCTAGACGAAAGTAAGCACTGATATAAAACCAACATAATTATATGTGCTTCGGAGATTTTATGTACCATGTTAGTGTTGCAACATAAAATTTATTTCCGAACGCGAAATTCATGTAAAGTGTTGCCAATCTATTAAAGACAACTGGAAAAAGATTTGTATTTGTTCCTTTTGTTTGTTATTCATTCAGATCATTCAGATTCAGTTCATTTATGTGGAGATTTCGATTCACTTGTGAATATTTTTCTAAAATATTAAAAAATTAAGAATCCAAGTAACCTGCATATATATAATATACCATGTTAGAACTAGACGTAATTTATGTTGACATAGCGTATCGATATAACAAACGATTTATTCTACTGTGTATTGTATAATTTCCGTACAATTTCATTAAAACTAGTAAAGTTAGCGTGACCATAAAAAAGATATGATATAATTATCGTGCTAGGTGGGCAAAGGTTTGACGTACAGTTTTATTTAGTTTGTAAACATGTAGCAAGGAGTTTAGTTACGATGAAATATAAAGTCAACAAGACGGAATTAGTGGGAAGAGACGTGTCCGTTCATGAATCCGTCTGTCTCTTTCTGTCGTATGGAAGATAGGAGAGACGAAATTTGAAATTAATTTTGCCTAGAAGGTCGTATAGTCATTTATAGAATACATTTTTGCTTCTCATTTATTACAGGTGTACAGTTAAGAGAATTTTATTTTAAAAATATTGAAATTCAAGAATTTTTAATTGGTAAAAAAAAGGACTATTATACTCGAATTATAAAAAAAAAAAACTTTTTTTTGGGAAAATCTTCATTATACTCGTTTTCCACTAATATAAGGGTAAGAAATTAAAATTTTGTATTTATTTTGAATTTAGAGATATAAAACTTTTTTGGGAAAATCTTCATTATACTCGTTTTCCACTAATATAAGGGTAAGAAATTAAAATTTCGCATTTATTTTGAATTTAGGGATATAAAACTTTTTTTTTGGGTAAATCGTCATTATACTCGTTTTCTGTTTATAAGGGTTAGGAATTCCAATCTCTTATTTATTTTGAATTTAGAGATATAAAAATTTTTTTTTGGAAATTCGTCATTATACTCGTTTTCCACTAATATGATGTTAAGAAATTCAAATTTCACATTTATTTTGAATTTAGAGATATAAAACTTTTTTGGGAAAATTCGTCATTATACTCGTTTTCCACTAATATGATGTTAAGAAATTCAAATTTCGCATTTATTTAAAATTTGGTGGCATAAAACTTTTTTTTGGGAAAATCGTCATTATACTCGTTTCCCATTAATATGAGGGTAAGAAATTCAAATTTCACATTTATTATGAATTTAGAGATATAAAACTTTTTTGGGAAAATTCGTCATTATACTCGTTTTCCACTAATATGATGTTAAGAAATTCAAATTTCGCATTTATTTAAAATTTGGTGGCATAAAACTTTTTTTTTGGGAAAATCGTCATTATACTCGTTTCCCATTAATATGAGGGTAAGAAATTCAAATTTCACATTTATTATGAATTTAGAGATAAAAAACTTTTTTTTGGGAAATTCGTCATTATACTCGTTTCCAACTAGTATGAGAGTAGGAAATTCAGTTCTTATATTTAAATTGAGTTTTGAAACATAAAAACTTTTTTTTTTAGGAAAAAATTTTTTGCAATCACACTCGATTCCGAATAATAAAGAGTCAAAGAGTTTCAAATTTAATATTATTTGCAAATTTAGAGATTTAAAACACCTTTTTTACCGAAAATCGTCATTATACTCGTTTTAGGCTAAATCAGGGGTAAAGATTTCAAATTTTTAATTATTTTGGACTGTCGACAAAACCAAGGTTAAGATTTTCAGATGTTACAATACTTTTGGCTTTAGTCAAAGACTTAAGAAAATTAGAATTGATAAAACGGAGGGCAGGATTATAAAATTTGGTTTAAAAGAGTATCTTTTACTAAGTAGTTTCTCTAATCAGTCAGGCACTTTATTACATTAGAGTTGTTAAAGTGGAGGGCAGGGAATAACATTTGATTTAAGGGTCAAAAGGGGTTCTGCCATTTTAAATGTAGAATTATCCATGGAATGTTAAGGGGAGAGCAACATTTGTGTTGCGGTTGTGCTTAAGAAAGTTTAGCTTGTTCGGTAGAGACTGAGCGTTGGAGATTAGAATGAAGGAATGATTAGATTGTACGAGTGTGTAGGTGAAGGATGATTCGGCACAAGAGGTTGAAAACAAGGTAGCCTATGGAAGTGATATTGGAAGGTTTGAAGGAGTCTCTTCCGGATGGACTAGAGTTATAGTACAACCTAGATCTATTGATAGTTGATCCCTTCAAATGAATACACGTTGTGCTACCACAGTAATATGTGCTAGGTTAAAGTCATAATATGGCAAGGTCATTTGAGACTTACTGTGTGGGCACGGACTCTACTTGGTTTAAAGCTAATTTCAATGGTTATACACACCTCACTTTGGATGGGATAACCGAAACATCTTATTCTTACAATGACCAACAACTACAATTCATAACATTGGTTTTATTGTATTTGAATAAACTTTGTTAAGTAAAATGAGCATAAGTGTTAATTTTGTTTCATGGAATAGTCATCTTGATACACAAAATTTAGTGATTGATAATTATATATAAAAGAAAAGCGTAACATAAAGGTTATTGAGTTATGATTTTCAAAAAAAAACGTATACGATCAAATACTCAATATTTATTCAATGGAGTAAAAGTCATTAACGAACAATAAATATTATCTTGTAAAGAGTAAAGGAACTAGTCGATTATCTTATTCAAGTGTTACATACGCCAATGGGGATGGTCGGGGTTGTTTGGTGATCGCGAGTGGATCGAGCTTTAATTCTAATGATTGAACTCTATAGTACTTACACCAAAGGCTTAACTGTTTTGTATGGGGTGACTAAGCGGGATTTATCTATAGGAAGGACAATGTTTCCTATAGGCGCCGTCTGAACAATGTAGACATAGCCTTGGGGTAAAAACTCTTAGTTGGGTCATTAGGACTGACCGGATTCACAACCTGGTTCCTCTGACAAAGCAGGTTTGCATGAGGAAAAAGTGGTCATGAGTTATTGTTAAGGTTTAGTGATTCCCTCTCTTTTGTCAAATGGTCGCAGACCCTAACCTGTTGGTTTAAACATACACCACATTTAAAATCACTTTTGGTGAAGGGATTGATTTTCAATAGATTGAGTTCACAATAAGTAGGAAGTTAAAATTAAATGAAGCATTAATTAATTTAATCAGGTTCTTGAATAAACATTAAAAAAAAAACTATTATTCTGATAATGAATAAGGAACAAGTTTATAACACACATAGGGAAGGGAAAAGGTAGTGATTTTGTTCAAGCTTAGATTAATGAGATAAGAAACTCTTAGTACTTACAAAAAGGAATTTCCCGATTCGCATGGGGGGTTTTGGAATATCACTCGTTCGAACAATGTGAACAGAATCGATAGATGCCCAGCCAGATCTAGACATTCAGTTTGATATTACAAAATCAGGTTACTAAAATCTATCAGCTACACAAACTGATACTCCAGGCAAATGGTTAATTTTGGGGAAAGGATTAACTTTGATCATTATCTAGATACTAAGAATTTATATTAGTTATTTCGTTGGTCAACTTCAATAAAGAGATGATTTTTAAAGACGAGTTCTGAGAGATCTCATCCATAAAATTCATCGAGGGCAGCTGTAACGGAACGCAATTAGACTATACGCATAACGGAACGTAAAATAAGTTATTAGTTATTTTAAACTTCGTGAAAATAAAGTAGTTTTGAAAGTACTAGCGAATGTCAAACGTAAGGATTAAATAAAATCGTAGACATTCTTCCAAGGAACACAGAATTCACGAAAGGTTTAACAAACTTTGGATTAATATCAAAACTTGAATTCTACCAGTAGAAGAGTTATGTAATCCTAGTACTTTAACGGTTAGAAAAGTCCCTGGAGATCTTGTCGATGGTTCAAACTACTTGTTAAAAATAACCTAGTTTAAATTTCGAATTACACTAGTTGGGACTTATGTAATCCTAGTACTTCTATGGTTGGAAATGTCTTCGATATAACCAAATAGGTCGAGACAGAAATATTTTAAGTTTAAATTTCGAATCAAACTAGCTGAGAGTTATGGAACCCTAGTACTGCAATGGTTGGAAAGTCTTCAATAAGATCAAAATAGGTCAAGACAGAACCGTTCTAGTTTAAATTTCGAACTCCACTAGCTGAGAGCTATGGGACCCTAGTACTTCATTGGTTGGAAAAGCCTTTAACGTAATCAAAAAGAGGTCATAATGACGATTCTACCTGCTGTAGTTTAAATTTAGAACTCCAATTATTCCAATTCAAATTTCGAAATTCTACCATAGCTGGAGTAGACGAAAGGACGTAAGAGTCTCTGTCAATTTTGGGTATAAAAGGGGCTCGAATTTGTATTAAAATGACTTAGAATTCATCACTCAGACTGTCAAGATCTCTGGTCTACGTAATAGTAAATATTTGGTGGGTGAAATTGCTGTCCTAGGGGTGGTTCATCGTTATGAGGAGTTACTCCTCATGATGAGAAATCATTCTTAGACAAATTTATCTTATATTTTATGGGGGTTTGTGCTATTTTAAGTATTCCAAAAGACCAGAATCTTGTCCAGGCTTCAGTTTGCCTGAGGAGTCTTGCTCGCCTAACGGTGTCAACGAGCAGGGTTCAGAGTCTTTAGTTACCAGATCTAAGGGTGGTCTGGCGTCTACCTTTTACCTACATGGAGACGAATCAAATCCCTTACGTTCCTTCAATGCCCAGCTGACAACGTAGACATGGCTGCCAATATGGGGTCTCAGCATAGAGGTGTATACCTCGCTTGTCGAAATTGTTCAGTATTTGAGGAACGGTCTTGTTAAATATATTTATATATAAATCTTATATACACAATAGGGCGTCTTACTCACTGTATCCTAGCCTGCGGGCGCAGTGGGGGGAGACATCCAACACGGGCCCATAGCTTTGCCATTCTCAGTTTAGCCCACTGAACTTTCGTTGCATAGGTTAGCGATTCGCAGTCAAAAGAGCTGAATTTGGTAAGGGATTTATGCTCTTTCAGTTTAACGAGTTTACTGGGGAACAGTAGGGTAGCTTCACACACATTTATTTGGGAAGTAGGGTTTAATAATTATTTTAGGTTTGCCGTTAGATTTGGGGATATGGGAATACTTAGCTGAGATAAAGTTATTATTTTTGATATAGATAATGGTGGTTTCTTGAGTTGCGATTTCTAGCAAAATGATTAACATTTACTCAGCATAAGCTAATTTAGTGACGAGCTGAGCCGTTCGTTGAATTAAGCTCTCCAAGTGAAGAGCAGAGCAGTTCACTGGGATAAGCTAATTTAGTGACAAGCTGAGCAGATCATTGAATTTAGCTTTCCAATGAGACGAGCTGTTCACTTCTTTTAGTTTATTTAAAAGTCTGGCAGAGTAGTTCATAGGTATTAGGGTACGAGGGAGTAGGGAGAGTAGGTTGTTCAGGGTCAGGGCCAGATTCTGGCGAGGAATCACCAGGATTTCGCCCGCTTCCGATGATGAGGCCTTGCGGCGATTCTCCTCATCATACGGCGCGTCTTCCGAAGCGCTAGTAGATGCATTTGCTAGGTAGAACCATATTCTTATGGTTTAGTCTCTTTTACAAACTGATTTTATCCCGAGCGCTCCTAAAGGCCATCCGAACGAATTGATCGGATAAGCCTAGCAGAGTACTCCTGTTAAAGTAACTTAGGTCATTTGGACGAAATTGTCTTACACTCCGCATAGTGAAATAAAAGATTGGCGGGGGCTTGTCCATGTCTAAGGTCGAGAGCCACGGGTCTCTGGTTAGTACCGGAGGGGGATAGCAATCCCTAGGGCGGCTGGAGGAGCCCTACCTTACACCAATCAATAAAATTGATTATTTTTATACGAATCTGTAAATAAGCAATACATAACAGGATATGAGCTATTCAGAAGCTAGGTACATAGAGCTTGTAGGGATGGCAAATCTCTTAAGGATCATATATAATTGGTATTCAATTATTAGGAAGACAAGTCCAGACCTGACAAGTATTCACATAAAAGAATTTGGGTTTAACGGTTCATAACATTATTGGGTTCTACCCTAGACGATTCACGTTGGCCATTTCTAGTTTAAGTTGTAGTTAGTTTAATAAAATCACATCGTCAAAATTATACATTTAATTAAAAATACACAAGGGGGAGCGGGGGGGCGTTACATAGCCAAATTATATCGCAACAGATCCTCATTTCTACAATGTTATATTAAACTATAATAATGATGTGTTACGCTATATTGGCTGTCACTACCAATTGGTTATGTGCACGTCTGAAAAGTCATACGTCAAAGGTCCCGAGACAATGTCAAAACTTAGAGATGTCAAATAATGACACATGAATATTTCATTTACTTTAGTAAACGAGAAAGATCCCGTATTGGAAATTTTACGAAACGAAATTTTAAGAGAATAAATAAATACATACAAACGAAACGAATCGTAGGAAACCGTTAAGAAACCAATAGAAAACGTTTTCACGTTTTCTATTGGTTTGACAGTGGTCCCCGGTAAGTACATATTTCTGCCATGGTGTGCGCTACGATCGACTAGCTTACCCCCACCACCTACTTCGCACATAGCCAATATAATGCGCGACAGTACACCAAACAAAGGAATGTCGTAAAAACCTACCGTTGAAACCATAACGGTAGCACAGGTTACGACGTAAGGCCATAAAACCAATCGTAAAGTTTGAATGTACTGAACACCCGTCCAGGCCGTATATTTACTTATTACTTAATTCTTTGGGATATAGAATGTACTTGAGTGATATCTCGTACATTTACGGAAGATGGTTGATCTTTCAAATAAATAAGGAAGAAGGGCTTTGGTTCTGTTTTACTTAGTATTTGTATAACCTTTATCATCATCACGCTGCACACCCTTCAACGCTACTGTTTGTCTTCTATCAAATTATGACAGTTTTGTCTATTGTTTGTCTATTTTTTAAACACATTACCCATACATAACAATCGAAGCCCACACAAACACAAAGCGAATTTGATTTGTCGATGCGGAGGAGGTACGGTATGAGTAAACTGTCAGCTGTCCTGTGGCAACCGATTAGTAATGCAGTACTGCCCCACTTGGTATTATGTGTACCCTGGTATTACTGCGCAAACGTAATACTACATTTTCTTCTCGGCAAACATCATAGACCGAGTTAGGGGCACATTGAAAACCAGCGCTGGTGGTATAAATATGGGCCGCCAGCAGTAGCTGAATGTGTTCCTTTTGCCGCTTTCTAAATTGTTAACGGTTATTTTTTGTTAGTATTTTTTGTTTGTTTATAACTTTTTATATGGCAATAAACTATTTCTTATTCTTATTCTTAATACCAGGGTACACCGTAATACTGACAGTATTTCATCAAGTAAGGAAATCTCACATCAGTAAGCTCACGTTAAAGAGCAAAATACCTATGACATATCGCTCCCGCCCCGCCAAGTCAGGAAGTCGCCTTACTCACCTCTCACTCCCGCACGGCCTCTGATATCACAAGATACCCAAATCTTAAACAAATAAGAGTAACTACTATTGTTACGTATCTAGGAAGTGCTCGTGACTTTGCCGCTATTTCAACAAGAATTGGAAGCCGAATTTCCTAGGCACTTAATTTATTTGACAATGAATGCCATTATTTAATTAATTTACTATAGACGTTTAAGGAAGTCGTATTGTAAACAACTTAATAAAGATAAATCTCATGGAAGATACGGTTTACTTGTACTTGTTGTACTGGCCTAACTACCAGAACCAACATGTTTATGTAAAGTGCCTCTCAAAATATTTTTGGGGTGAAATATGTAAAGTACATACATTGTTTCTGTGATACAATAGCTTCGTTGGCGGTTCTATCTATCTAGAGATATGAAGATTTTTCCATACAACTCCATTTTTAGGGTTCCGTACCACGAAAGGAAAAAACGAAACCCTTATAGGATCACTTTCTTGTCCGTCCGTCCGTCTGTCCGTCTGTCTGTCTGCCAAGACCCTTTTTCTCAGGAACGCGTGGAGGTATCAATCTGGAATTTATGACAAATACTCAGGTCTACTGTCCCTTGGAGCTGTGAAAAAATCAAACTTCTAAGCCAACGCATTTAAAAAATACAGCCGTTTATGCCGCAAATTTTCGACACTCGCAAGGGAATCAAAACCTACAGAGGGTACTTCCCGTGAACTCAGAATCTTGAAATTTGGTACGAAGCAACGGGTTATAGCACAGATAAAGGAAAAGTTGCGAAAATCGTAAATTTTTAGTTACATCATATAATAAAAATATTTTTTACAGAACCCTCGGTGCGCGAGTCCGAGTGCGAAATATTATTCATGAATTAATATATTTATTATTTATTTATTTAAGGATTATGATTTATGATATTTGCCTTATGGTAGGTATAGATAGATAAGATAGTTGACTGTGATGACCTGGTATTAAGGTCGTAGAAGTCCGCTCGATGCGGGTGGCGCAGGACCGGTCATTGTGGATCTCTTCGGGGGAGGTCTTTTTTTTTACCTGGGGAAATGCATTTACGCATCCCGCCTAGCCGGGGAACTAGGACAGGTTTGACGGACTCCCGGGATTCGCACGGACTACCGTCTATAACCACCAGGGTATGCCCATCACGCAGCATTAGTGGCTGTGACACGGGATCGCCAAGGCACACAACCGCGAACACCGCCTGCTGCGACAGCCGAAGCTGTCCCCTCTCGGAAGAGGCTTGCGCCCCCCACCCGACGGAAAGCGCGCAGCAGTGGACGTCCTTCGGCTGACATGATGACGATGATGATGAAGATATTTGCGTCTTTGCAATTATCATGTCAACGTAAATATTTTTTGTACTTAAATCTAAAACAGGCCGTTATGTGACAATTAATATTTTAATAATTATAATATTTAACTATTTTTCATTGATCAGCATCAGGTTTACAAAAAGTAATTGGCACACCGACTCGGGACGTAATTCGGTAGGTAATGTTTAAAGACATTGAAATGAAATGTATGTGCATGGTCGCCATCGATTGTATCAACTGACATAAGGTGTTCACAAGTATAGGCCGGACGCGTTAACGCCATACCTGGCGCTCGTACATTGTAATGAGCTCCCGGTACGGATTTAACTCGACCGGGCAACACCTATCCTATATCTACGTTTTAGAACATATGGTGGCAGTGGCACCAACCAGATTGGCCTGTCTATAACTAGTGATCATTAACTTGATGCCCGGTCACCGATTCGGTCATAAAATCCATTAGCAAATAAAAGGCTTACAAACATGTGAACACTACCCTATCGAAGTTTTGGAGCGTGAACAGGTATTTTTGAAGGCAGTTTAATAATAGGGAGTTGCGTCGAAAACAGCACCAACTTGGGTGTGCCGGATGCCCAGATCACCGTTTTGGTTGGCTCCCAACCAAATCTCATCTTTTGGAAAGTGTTCGCTCGGTGAGCACGCCTAACTTTATTGGCTTCGAACTTACATCAGTCTTCCAATGAACCGAAAAAGTACTGCTGTGGGTGAGAATGAGAGATGCATATCAGAGAGAAATATATTATCTTATCTTTAGGTTCACCATACTGATTACTGTAGCTAATCTGCTGTAGATTTGGTTGGTCCAACCAAATGGGCCTCTGACCAAATTGTATCATGTGTCACGTATAGTTTTGAGAACAGACAGTGAACTTGTCATCTTTATTGATAATAGCGACGTCCACTCCAGTTTAATGATCTGTATGATAAGCTGGTTCCATTGTCATCGTAGCGTGCGTCAGCAAATGTGACACAACTTCTTGATTGATAGTTGATACGGATTTGAGAGCAAACGGAGGACATTTACTCGTACATGTGCAAGCCCTTTGTGAGATTATGTAATAAATAATTTAGTCATTCGTTAGTTGAAGTTCTGAATTAGTTAGGAGCTCTTTTGTGAAAAAGTCACCGCCGCGGCTATTAACTTGAAGTCTATTGAAACACGAATATTTGAAGCATGAAAATCGTGTTATTGTGGGCATGTCTAAGATTAGGAAGTACTTATTTCCTAGATATTAGGCTAAGCCTTCCTACTTCTTATATTTATATGATACGATAACGTAGTTTTGGAGAAACTAGGCTAAAGCAATCTAATCTCCGAGATCGTCAGGTCACGCAGTCACTTTAGTAAATAATGCTCATACAATAATCATAATATTCATAATTTACCTTCTTTTATCGCATGTTGTTTCAGCTCTGACAAAAATGTATGGGCTTATTATACGGTAAATTTTTCGCAAAGAAATCTTGACAGTTTAAGCCAAAATACAGCTTCGTTGTTCGATAGCCCTTTCTAATACTTATTAGAGTAAAAAGATTTATGTGTTCACGAAAATTTTGAATATGTCACTATTCACGAAAAAACTACTGAACGGATTTAAATATAAAACTTTGCAGTAAGTAGTTATAGCTGGCTTAGCTGGCTGGATTATTCATGTACTCGTATGTATATAAATAAGCTTTATTATTATTAGGCTATAATTTATATACGTATACGAATATTTAAAACAATGATTTACAGACTTAACATAATCGATTCTTTATCGCCGGGCATAAATTCCGAGTCGTCGCACTATTGCGTATTTTCTAGGATTATTTCGCCACGATATTGGTGTTTTTGTTCAATCGGGCAATGACCGCGATACAGACTATACCTACAACTATGAAATCGGACCAGACGGTCTTATCAGATACTTTAAGTAAACTAAATATAGAATTAGACATATCTTAGGAGAGTGGTCGTAGAACCTCGCTGGCGTAGTTTAAAGGCTTGGATCGTTAGACTATTTCGACTGTTACATGAATAGCAGGCCTTGAGTCCTAAGATATACTCTACGTAGGTTTACACAAGGTTTTAACAGTGCAACAATAATTGTTTTAAAAAGTGCTGTAGCCAGAATGGCCCCTCAAAAGTTGTGTATCCATATGCTCTAATTGAATTTATCGCTTTTAGTATATTTTTACCATGAAAACAATTAGCATTAATCCTGTCCCTTTACAATATAACCTGACATGGGAATGCAGACTTCATAAGATTTCCCTCAGTTGAAGGTGTGTCAGCAATATTTTTGCACGTGTCTCAGGATTACCAGACTATAGTTGTAACGGTTTATCGGTTAGCGTCTCACTTATCATCTGTAAGTCGTGCGCTACTGACCTTAAGATTAAATTATTTGTTTATTGTGATAAAGAAATAATAAACGTTAAATCCACCATATATGAGGTTCCCAGCTCGCTCTCAGCCAGCCTGGGGAGGACTGTATTAACCAGTTCTGGCGTCCGTCAGGCTGCGGGCTCGACGCCAGGGGGTAGCGGGGCGGCAAGGGGCGCCCAGATATTGAACCCGCTCAAATGTATGGGCGTGGGCGTCTCTCGCCGCCCCGCTGCCCGCTGGTCGCGGCCTGAGACTCCTGAGAGGTGGTTTGTGGAACATCTGTGAGCCTATATGTGCATGGGCTGTTGATGTTAGTTAAGTGGTCAGCTGTGAGACGTACCTACGTATAAACTGAGATGATGATCATGGGCTTTACTTGACAGTGAAGGTTTTACCTGGAAATAGGAAACAGTATTTAAAAATCATTAAGAACTAAGTACTATTTTTGTATGGGTGTCCATGACTAGAAGATGAATAATAAGTGTTGCTTGACCCTGAAAAGTATAGTATTTTGGTGCGAAATACAGACCAATTGGAACATTCTATAATATTGCTTGTCAACAAGTCATGTATTGTCCTATTCCATCACTTTTTAATTCAATATTTAAACCAGTTCTCCTTGTTATTATAACTGCAAATATTCAAATGATGCTTCGTATTGCCTTCCTCCTTATGAAACATATCACTTAGTTTCGTCTTAGTGGTGGCCATTGGAAAAGGCCGTCACAAGACCTCCGCACAGCACGACTTACTTAAGTGGGAAGATGTCCTGGCTTATATTTTTAATTGCCAACGTGACCGTGTAAATTACAAGCAATTCTGACGTAACAATTCCATTGTTTCAGGTGTCTGCTACAGCGACGATTCTCACTTGGTACAGAGCTGCAGCTGATCTCGCGACGCGTAGATACCAGAGAATGCACGCACATATAAAAGAAAATTCATGACGAAAATCCAACGGAGAAATTTGAAACTAGAACACCAAAGAAAGCTAGTGCAAATTACTAAGTGATACGTTATCGTGTTCTTAAATAAAAGCTGTTTTCGTTAACCGATAGCAGTTGATAAAACTGTGCTGATTCGTTCGTCATACGGGCGGGTACCTTGCGTACAGTGAGACGTGAATAGTGTTAATGTTTGGATACGTTGCTATCGTTATAGAGTGTGCTACGTTGTGTAGTAAATGTTAAGTGTTTAAAATGCGTGTGGAAGGGTTGTGGTCGCGGTTAGCCACCCTGGGCTGGGTGGCCAGTCTTGTGGGGTGTCACACGCCGGGAACGGAACTGGAGTCCGTCCGGTACGGGCCGGGGGATGACCGTTTCGCGAGCGACACATACACACAGGCTAATATCAATATATCGTATAAGGACGAACATGGAGTGATGTATTCTGAGACTTCTGAGGTAAGATATCATTTATTTATTGTATACCTTTAGGTAGGTAGGGGTACTCAGCCACGCTATTATTAACAATATTTGAGTACCAATAAACCACTTTTCCTTGCAAAATAAAACGAGAAAACTTCATGCCTTCCACAGACCTTAAGGTCCCTTCATTATTTTATTTAATACCATTAGAGCGGCACTCCTATTTGTTCTACATATATGTATTTGCATTTGTTGTATATGTGGATGAAAAAGTAAAATATATTTTAAATGTGTAATTTGGAACCACTATCACAAACAACGGAACAACTGAATAAACAAAACGTATAGTAAGACATTTTTAACATGCAAATCGTTCCACAAAAATATTTCCAATTACGAATCACACATACGACGTATTATTTACTTACTTTAAGAAGTTAATCTAAAGCAGTGTCTCGAATGTTCCTGCTTTATCCGTAATTAGGTACGTCATAAAAAAGTCCTACACAGTAAACAAAACGAATATGTCTTTGTTGTGGAAAAATGCGAACCTATAAATCTTGGTATGACCCTATCATCATCATCCTCCTAGTGTTATTCCCAGTACAGTTGCATCCTGAAGGATGCCTGGGGTCCGCTATACTTATTCCCAAGAATTGGCGTAGGCAATAGTTTTTACGGAAGCGACTGCCATCTGACCTTCCAACCCGAGGGGGAAACCAGACCTTATTGGGATTAGGCTTGTCAAGTGAGTGGGCAACTGGACTGTTATAAGTTCTCAAGCCGCCCGGATGCCTCTAACTTGGCTTAACGACTGCTATCATAGACAGCAACCGGGATCAACGGCTTAACGTGCCTTCCAAAGCACGGGAGCGCTCAGTTAGTAACCACTTAAAGCGGTCACCCATCCAAGGACTGACCTCGCCCGACATTGCTTAACCTCGCATACCGCACGCGGTACGCGGGCGCCGCTGGGCCACGAACGCTATGACCCTATAATAAACAATTTAGCAAGAAACCCAATGCGGTCAGTTCTACATACGCGGGCTACCCTTGCAACTAAATTAATTTAATTCAGTAGAAAATTTTGTGAACTTTTATGTTTTGCTCGGATTGCGTGATGTAGGCGCCTTCCTGACTTCTCGATGCGGGGGCGGTACGATATGAGAAAACTGTCAGCTGTCAGTATCAACCGATACTAATGCAGTACTGCCCCACTTCTGCGCATGGTATTACTACTGCGCAAACGTATTACTGACAGTATTTCGTCAAGTGAGGAAATCTCACATCGGTAAATTCACGTCAAAGAGCAAAATACTTATGACATATCGCTCCCGCCCCGCCAAATCAGGAAGTCGCCTAAGGGTGGTATTCCACTCGCACAATATCTTTGTCCAATCTTTGATAAAATTTCTTTGACGGAGGCCCATTCCACTTATCTAATATCTTTGTCCAAGGTTTTTTTTTCATGCGTAGCCATATTGATTTAACTGTCATCAGAATCTTTGATCAAATGTCGGGGTCCCTTCCAAGTTTGATGAAATCATCCAATTTCTTTGATCAAATGTATATTGGACAAAGATATTGGATGAGTGGAATACCACCCTAAGACTATTCTGTTTATAATCGTACTCTTATCAAATATGAATGTATCGCACATACTCCCATACTCGCGTACTCCCATCTTAAATGCCGGCAACGCACTTACAACTTCTATGGTGTTGCGAGTGTCCATGGGCGGCGCTAATCGCTTACCATCAGGCGATTCGTCTGCTCGTTTGCCTCCTATGTCATAAAAAAAAACATACACTACCTATACAATTGTGATCTGTTCGCGGGCTCAGAAATGTATGGACTCCAAACCTTTCTCAATCTCTATATTATCAATCATTACCTATACTATATTTACCAGCATCACTGATAATGATAATATGTTGGTATCTAATCATATTTACTCTTCCGAATGCCCTCAGTTGAGTTTCGTAAAATCTTCTCTTTCTCACAGCGCATAGGATTCAAAATCACAACTGTGAGAAGTATCTAACAGTATTAGTACGTGTGTTGCATGAAAACAAACTTGTCAATGCAGTTTAGTGCGCCAAACTGCTTGAGCCGTTGTGGATTTCTACTATGTGGCAGCTTTTTTCTACCTGTATTTTATTAACTTGGTTAATCAGTAAAGGGCATTAAAACTCGCCTATATGTAGGTCACGTTACAGAATAGTCCTTAGTGAAAGGCGGCCGTAACATGTGTTTAGTTGTTGCTAAGATACTAAGCTATATAAGAGCATGCTGCTGCCTATAAATAGGTGTAACATACAAATGAGACATACTTAGTTTACTGTATACTCGTATATAGACATTACGAAAATCTTAATAAAATTAGGGTGAGTTGCACCAAACCGTCTATAATCGCAAGATGTGTTAGTGAATATCTTATTGCAGGGCAAGTTCGACAGTTTTCTATGGGATGACAGCTGGCAGCGCCATATTTAACGTTGATCGGTGTACAATGAGTGAAACGGAGGCCCCCGGGTCAGCTTAAAAAAATGCTTTCGTATATCCTGATGTCCGGATTTCATTTCCGGTTTTTCTCCTCTACAGGTCGCATTTCTCAACCGATTCTCGTGTAGTTGTGTGATCAGGTTTGATCATTATATAGAATTTTTGTGTCGAGTCAGTTTCTGGATATAAAAAAAAAAAAATTTTTTTCAATGGTTTGTTCTTCTCTACAGGTCCCATTTCTTAATTGAATCTCGTGAAATTTTGTGAGCAGGTTCGATAATTACATATAATCGTCGTGTCGAGTCAGTGTTTGGAAATTACGAACTTTAAAAAAATAAGATTCGCCAGGTCTAGCCCCATACGTAGGCCCTTTGGGAAAACCGAGAGTCGCGGCTCAGAGGGCCTACCGCGAACTTCGAAAATCGAACTTCGTGTCGTGCCGTCCCTTTCACTCTCGTGTTATACACTATATGACGGAAAGGGACGGTACAATACGAAGTTCGATTTTCGAAGTTCGCGGTAGGCCCTCAGTTCATTTCATTCTACTTACAGCCGCATCGTTCGTTGTTATTTTATTTCATTTCATATGCACGATTACATGTTTACGATTGGCATTTGTTTCTACTATGTTATTATGAGCATTAATTCATTGTACGTGCAGCTTTCATTTAACATATTGGGCTAAACACTCAAGTTAATTATCAAACCGCAAACTAGGTTATCATGTAACTATGCAACTAACAAACAGAACTCGAGAGTATCGGTAAAAATAACCACCAAATAAGCTTTAAAGTCTCGCATAAGAATAGAGATAAGCCAAGGCCAACACAAATTTGACATTTAGGTAATTATCGTCAGTGTCAATTTCATCGCACTATAAGAAAGTTTATTCCCAGCCTAACGCCAGATTATGGTCCTATTCCAGTTCGATCAAATCGGACCTTAGTAAATATATCGATACCCTGGTTCACAATCGTACTAATTACGGGGAATAATTTGCTGTAATTAGGACGATAGTGCACAAATCATAAAGTCTTCATTTCGCTACCTTTTTTCTGTAATTAGTACGATTGTGAACTAGGGTATCGATATATAGGTAAGCTTTTGCCCGCGCCTTCGTCCGCGTAGTAACTTGTTATATTCCTAGATAAATAATTGCTAATTTATTATTTATGGCGCAGTTTTAATCTAATTATCGCTCTCCCATATAATTTTTCAAGCCCATTTTCACCCCCAGGAAGAATTTCCTTAGTGATGTGGTTAACACTATCCAATGCCCTTCCCGGGGTCTCATTCTTTCACCATGCCAAGTTTAATCTTAATGGTGTAGGTATAGCTTGAAAAAGTAACAGATCTAGACAAGTAGACAGACTTATGGTCGTTGGTTTTTAGTTTTATCCAATCCACTTAAAGGAACAAAAGCTTTTGTTTTCTAAAACCGCAAATCACCAAAATGACCATATTGCAAAAAGTCGTAAACCAGAACCTTTGGTCCTCAGCCTTAGATAACGTCTCTAGCAAAAAAAAATATTTTAAAGAACTCGTGAGCTAGATTTTCAATAGGGAACGCCTAAGACATCCAAAGAGTAATATGGCCGATAATTCTTCAAAATTTTCAAAGCTTCTAAACTCATACGAGTATGCCGCTAAACGTAAAATTTAATTCTAAGTAGTTAGGTTAGGTCAGTATACTGATACTGCATTCGATATTACTCCACCGTAACGTAATGCAGTAAAACAAGCGTTTGAAAACGCAAATAATTAAATATTCCTTCTTATCAACATACAAACAAGTTATGTTACATTCGGGAAGTGAGCGGAAGGCGAATCCAATCGATTACTATAGTAGAACGTATAGCTCTTTAAATAGTTACGCCATAAGATATAATTAGGTTACGGAAGGTGTAACGTTGCTGGCTGCTGCAATGTTTACCTAGCCGGTTAGCCCCGGAGGACATGCATCCGGCATCCATGCCAAATCAAATAAAAAAAAACAAAAATAGTTTATTTGTTCGAACACGGTTACAAAGAATAAAGATCTGCAAAATCTAAAACAGTTCATGCGTATTCACCCTGCATGCAGAAAATATATTATTTTTAAATCTACTTTTTAGCAATGAGTCGATGTTTCGAATTTAATGGAAGTGAATATTAATTACAATATCATGTATTAATTTTATTACATACATTATGATTATGCGTTTATCGTGTTAGGTATTCTTTACCATCGCGTAGGAAAAACGGATTACGGACGCATGTAATCGTAGTTGAATTTATTTCTAGATTTGCTAGTATATTCGTTTTTATTAGTTATAATATATTTTACTAGTTTACCTATAGGTAAACTGCAATGTCACTTATTCTCTATCTATAAACCTACAATTGCTAAAAGTGTCACTGAAATTAATTTTCGTGTGCTCTGCCTACCCCTTTTGGGAATATAGGCGTGAGTTTATGTATGTATGTACAAGTAAATTCTTGCGTTGTGTAAAGGTTTTTTATTATCTAATT
Source organism: Notocelia uddmanniana (assembly GCA_905163555.1). Taxonomy (NCBI): domain Eukaryota; kingdom Metazoa; phylum Arthropoda; class Insecta; order Lepidoptera; family Tortricidae; genus Notocelia; species Notocelia uddmanniana. The sequence goes on from LR991063.1 coordinate 6,491,033, forward strand.
AATCCATTTGGGTTTTTCGAACCACTTGTTTACAAAATACCATCTTATAAATATATGGAGTATTGCAGTCACCTTTGGGATGGCTCGGCTAAGTATCAACTTGCCGCACTCGACTCGGTGGACCGCAGAGCCAGGAGGCTCATTGGCGGCAGTACGATAGTGGGAAATAAGCTGCAGAGCTTAGCACATAGACGCAAAGTAGCATGTCTGTGCGTCTTCTACAAACTGTACTTCGGTGAGTGTGCTCAGGAGCTCCATGAGCTCATACCGCCTTCCCTCTTCTTCCATCGGACGTCCAGACGTACGGCTGGCTACCATCCTTACCTGGTCGAAATTCCTCTAATTCGAACCAAGCACTTTGCGTCTTCTTTTATAATGCGCACTTCTAAGGTTTGGAATTCTCTGCCGGCGTCTGTATTTCCCAGTTCATATAACCTAGACCTTTTTAAGCCACGAGTGAAAAGGCATCTTCTGGGTGAGCTCGCTTCATCGTCAGCCTAGATGGTGGCCAAGAGCAATCCCATTTGTAATATATATATATATATATATATATATTATATAACACTAATATAGATATATGGAAACAAAAACAATTTTCTCATTTTACCTCCTACGCCAAATCTTGTGATTAGATGCCAAAGTGTACCCCAGCCTTCTCTATAGGATACAACCAGGAAAATGCAATGTGAAATGATGGTTGTTCAGTCAACAGCAAAAGTAGATGATCACTTGAGTACTTTGTCGCACTAACGTAACAATACTGCGACATTTGGGATGCGTCAAAGTAGTGAAAGTGACAAGGTACTAAAATGATCATCTACTTTTGCTGTTGACTGTTCCATTCACTACAGCGATTTGTCGAGGTCTATTTGCGGAATTTTCACGCTTTTACATATTTTCCGAGTCAACGAACTTCAAGGTTACGTTTAGTCCTTTGTCGCCCTTAAAATATGCGAAAAATGTTCAAACTATGTTGTTATTCAAACCGCTGTTCCATTGTATTCAAATAAACATTGGTTTATTTCAATATTGGTATAAGCAAATATGTCAAGATTCAAAGATGTATACAGTATACGTGTTACTGACCGATTTACCAACTATAGCCTCTGTAATTTGACCATGAAGAAGCGTCCATAAATGTGATTATTACTAGTAAAATTTTATTTTTTAAGCATTTAGTGATAATATTTTAAGAAGCGTTCGTGGGCCAGCGACGCCCGCGTACTGCGTGTTGTATGCGAGCTTAAAACAACGTCGGCCGTGATCAACTCTTGATGGTTATGGGTGGGACGTATGGAATACGCTTGATCGGTAATTATACTTGGTAGTTGTCTTAAATATCCAACAGCTTTCATGGTATTATAACATACAGCATACAAAACTGCCGAGTTAAGGCTCAGAATGCATTAAGCCGCAATAAATTAGTTTTACTCGTACTGTAATTCTTATGTCGGTGAAGACTATAACCACGCATCACATATTTTGAATATTGAACTTGGCTCTCATTTTTACATTTATGTTTTTGATGGAGGGTATGTATATCACCAAGGCTTATATGTATACACCTAGTATATATAACAGGCAGGTTTATAAAGGTTTACAAATAATGTCATCATACGTCAAAAATTAAAAATTACAATAATTTTACTGGGATGGCAGCTGTCAAAAGACCAGTCTTATTTCTCGTAATCTATAGGATGATGTTTGGCCCATAATGTCAAAATCAAATCAAACGGTTTGGTCGTCCCATTTTTGAATGTCCCGTCGCAGTGAATTTCGTAATTAACTTGCCGATTACAATGCAACACAGTGTGTAAACTTGTAGTAGAGTTTGGTGTAATTCTGATTTTTCCGGTTTTTAACAACACTACGTAGTTTATCGCGCTACACTTGTCGAATCGTAAACAATCGTTATCGCCGCCCATTGTTCCAGTTTTAATTATTTTATTGTTTTTATGCGTAAGCTGCCTACACACTAGCGTTCAAACATTTTAATTGTATGCGTATTATGCTGCCTACACACTGACGTAAATTCTAATCAACCGTTTATTGCTGATCAATTAGTTATTAGCATTATTGTTTTCGAATACTGTTCTCGGCAAGCAACATAATAATTTCCAAAGAAACATTTTAAAAGACAAGACTTGCTCTGTGTAAGTTCTCAAATCTCATGTAGAGCCCAACTTCTAACTCTACACGCCGTTTAACCGATCGAATTGGCTAAAATTTCAAGAGGTAAAATTTCAGCCAATTAGATCAGTAAAACTAGTTTTACCTCTTCTTTTTTTAAAGATTTTCTACTTACATACGTAACTACTTCTTGAATAAGTGTACTGCCACTTAATCTTAGGCATTTAACACAAACAAAACTATATCTTACAGAACTTTTGTTTTGGGAGGTTATAATTTATTGATAATCATATAGTCAATTACTTGCTCACGGTGGTCACCTTTCAATATGTATAGGTTATCGAAAACCGTCCTGTATAATATATCTGTATATTCTAGACACGACAAGGCAATAAAAAGTGTTTTGATATAGCTACAATAGTACAATTGTTGCATAAATTATTATTGCAGATGACAGTAACTACCAGTACCAGTAATAAAATGTTATTGAATTAAATTGAAAAATAACGGTTTACTTGATGTCAACAAATCTTTTAAATACTTACGAAGTTTTCACTCAAATCAATATATTTTACCGTTTCATAATGCGTCATCTGATTTCAAACATCGCTGAAAAACTAACAAATATACTATTCTTGTTTTTCAAAACACAAAATATTTTCTCGCTCAGACCAAGTAAAAAAAAATATATATATTTTTTTTACTTGGTCTGAGATTTTCTCGATGTAATACTTTAGGATATTACTTCATTCAGCCCATTCAATTAACATAGTCTAGTAAACCAACCTATGTATTTTTTAAAGTCTTGGTAATGTGAATACACCTTGCATAGCTTCCAGTCCGACCATGACTCACAGTTGTCATCAACCATCAACATGACAACAACAATCGCTGCACATTCAATGCATGCATAATTACTGCAAAAACAAATAGCGTATCTTACACGGCGCCCCATGGTATTTGCGCCCTTTTCCCTGTTCACACGACGTTAAATCCCAGAGTGACCCAAGTCATCACGCCGTTCACGGGAGTCGATGAATTGTCGTTCTGTTAATTAGTGTTATGATCGCGTAAGGCTAAATGCACTTATGTCACATTGGCTCGATTGTTTGTCCAAATAGGGCTTGTGGCGTTGATCTGATTGACAGCGTTGTGTAAGATAATGATGGTCGTGTTTTGATCCGGTCTGTTTGTGACATGATCCAATCGAGTTGGCGTGCAATTGAGTTTACACACGCGCGCATTATTTATTTTCTGGAAAATAGGCAAGCAATTGACCTCACAGCTCACAATTATTACTACAACCCACGTATCGTAAAGTGATTATATTTGGCTCATTTATAGGCCGGGGTGCCGTGGTCCTTTGCAGAGAATTAGACCTTAATCGTTCTATATACTGACTTAGAGAATTTGTGAATAGATACGCTGGTGTTGTAGTAAAGCGTAACACTGCTCAAATTTCCGCATGTAGCAAAGAAATCCGCGTCGCATTTTCGCTTACCTACTCGTCGTGCTCATTCATATTTCAGACCAGATTCCAAACAAACAGAAACAAGAACATTATCTTATGTTAAACATCGAAATTGTGTACACTAACCTCGTAATAAGACACTATTATGTGTAATAAATAATAATAAGACACTTGGTTGCATGTCTCAGTCTTCTTCGCTTAAAATTCTTAAGGAATAAATAAATATTGTTGCGGTTGATAACTAGATTGTGGATCGATTTCATTGTGGTAACTATTAAATGATCTACTTTCTGAGGTTTTACTCTATTTATAGCAATTTACTAACAGTGTACCTATCCATTTTCTTCCAAACGACGAATCTGGCTAGGCTTAGGTAGTAGGTACCAATTAATAGCTGATATGCATCAGGGCAATTAAAAACTCACTAGCGTATATCATGACGCCATGGAGTTTGACGTCAACGCAGTTAGAAACAGCAGAGTAATTGCGTAACTTTCGAAGCGATCGTCTCCGTGCGCTTATCCGTAACAATGCGCGATCGGAAATTTCGCCTTTGCCGAGTTGTAGATCGTCTATGTCCAGGTCCACCAGTCCTTATAGTTAAAAACACTCATCTACTCGTAAGTAGGCTATTTTCTGTGAGAATTGACCCGTATCTTGTAGTATCGTATGTTTTATTCATTACTATATATTTAGTATAGGACTATTGCGTCCTACTGTCATAGATTCTGCATGTATTCGTTAGATTTTTCATTAAGAAATATTGTTTGAAACATCATTTCGAAACGACAGAAATCAAACGAAAAACTGTTTTTTCCGCGTGAATAAAAGAAAATAACAAAATAAAATCGGCCGAGAGCACGTCATTGTCGGGCCATGCTAAAAGTCTGTCGTGGCATAGAGAAAATAAGTAAGAATAGAGAGCTAACTCCATACATCATTTTTTACTTATTATTTCGTAGTCGACATCTAGCGTCAACTAGCGGAATTATCAGTACTGCTATAAAGATACTAGATGTCACGTATGTCGCTACTGACGAAAAGTGTATTTCTCAACAATTTACTACTAATATTTAAATCAGAACGAGTTCAAAACAGAGTTCCGGTTAATCCGGTTATAATATTAGCTAAAAATGGTTGAGCATTGTTCGTTCGTCACGGCGTCTATTGTCGAGTAGCAGTACTGATAATTCCGCTATTTGACGCTATATGTCGACAACGAAATAATAAGTAAAAAATGATGTATGAAGTCATATGGAGTTAGCTCTCTATTCTTACTTATTTTCTCTATGGTCGTGGTAAAAAATAATGAAGAAAAAGCTAAGGGACAAGAAAAAGTTGATTGACCCAGTTGCATCTTGAAGGATGCCTAGAGTCCGGTAACTTATCCCAAGAATTGGCGTAGGCACTAGTTTTTACGGAAGCGATTGCCATTTAACCTACCAACAAGAGGGAAACTAGATCTTATTGGGATAAGGCTTGTCAAGTGAGCGGGCAACTGAACTGAACCGTTAGAAATTGTCAAGCCGCCCAAAGGCCTCTAACTTGGCATAACGTCCATCCTTTCAAATATGTACTGAATCCTTAATCCACCGACGTAAGAGCCATGGGAGATGTTTTAGTAAGTTGTATGCATAGTTATTTATGCACTTGACTGTACCGAGGAAACGGAAGCGCCACAGGCACGGACGAGACTGTCATATTAAACATTAGCCATCCATATTTGTATCAATATTCGAGCCAGACATATGGCAATTGTGTCATTCATATTTAATGGTTTGATTAACTTTATATTGATTTTGTTTGTATTTTGCCTTTAATGTAACACTTTAAAGTTGGTAAGTTTATTTGAAATAAATAAAACTCGCGCATACTGGATCTTCGTTGGTACAGTCACAATCAAAAGTAGCTTCGCATTTTAAAAGTCTTTATTGTAAGGCAATAAGATCTTTGGACCCATTCATATGCGTAGCTACTTTTGATGCTGACTGTACACGTGCACTGTGACTCGTCGTTCGATTGTTTTATTACAATTTAGTTTTTTCTTAGTCATCGCCTTGCCTAACCTGCTTTATATGTCCCCGAGCAGGTAAAATGGGAAAGTAAGTATTTCTTCTAATCTTTTTGCTTGTGCTCATCTTACACAATAAGTAACAAATGAAGTCAATCCCCGGGGCAAGGGCATGTCCTAAAACTACGACCGAGACCACGGGGGGATGGGCAGCAGCATTCCTGTAGTGCGGTGGAGCATTCCAAGCGTGGCGATTATGGCATATACCCCACGTGAATTTTGGGGGAGTGCTATGTCCAGCAGTGGACGTCCTTTGACTGATATGGTGGTGGTGGTGGAAGTCAATCAATAAAATTCCTATAGTGCACACCAAATAACCCCATAAGGTACAACATATGTGTAACCAGCAAGAAGCAGAGATGAGGAAACAAACATTTCTTGCACGTGAACGTCGTAAAGAACGTCCTTGCTTATGTTTTTGCCATCATGGTTGATGCGTTTTTAGTAAAACCGTAATTACCAAACGGGGGCTCATGTTTATCAATACTGGACGTTAATAATCGTAACTCTGAAATGGTTGCGCCGCGACGTTGACGACATATAGGTACCTACTTACCCGGTAATAGCCAGACGCCGAAAACATCAACTGTACTTCAAAGAAAACTCAGATGATATTCTGGCTTTATTGACAAATATTCGCTTAAAATAGTAAAGTAAGTATATGTATATAAAACGTTTTGTACTTATAACGCAAGCAAGCTGTGAGAGTCCTAGACATAAACAATCTTTTATTCGTTCTGTTAGTATACTGTTCTGTATGTATTGGCATGTTTTCTTGTTACATGTAAATATTATTTATCTTTTTGGTATTGTGTATGTATGTATAACACTTTATTGCACAAAAAAACAATAACAATCGAAACAAAAAAACAAAATGTAAAAGTACAAAGGCGAACTTATCCCTATAAGGGATCTCTTCCAGCTAACCTTCATACTCAGATTTACTCATTTTAAATAGTTTAAGTATTATCATTGTAATAAGCATATTTTGGGAGAAAATGACTGACTGTCGAGTTTGATTTGGTGTTTCTTCTCGGCAGTGGCCTATTTTTTTCAGAAATGCTAGTAATTTTTTTGACTTGTAAAAGTGCCATTGATTGATATGTAAAATGGTTTACATACGTTGAATTTTGGAGGTCAAAAAAAAAAATTACTATTTGTATGGTCGGGGCCATGCATTTACTGTATTGCTCGAGAATTGTTATTGATTTATAAGACGGCAGGCCGGCAATTTATTAGCATACTTTTAAAAAATCATGCCTGAAGTACCTACCTACTTCATTTAAGGCGAAGGGGTAGGTAAGCTCTTTCCATACAAATTTGTACGTTTTTCTTCGTTTGTATTTGCGCTACAGTTATTATTTTTTGTCAATATGATTATTTTTCTGTTAGCTATTTCTTCTATTTTTTTTTAATTTTAATATTTTTTTGTATTTTTTTTTAAAAAGCAAAATTTCATGTTCAGGTTTTGCGTATATTCAATATGTTCATGCAAAAATAAAATAAAATGATGTAGTGCCAAAACTAACGAATAAAACTTGCACAACCTTTGTATGGAAAATGCCTTGCCCTACCCTTCGCCATAAATCTGTATTTTCTGTTAAATCAACTTGCTAACTGTATCAACTGGCTCTAAACCGGGCTATAACAGTCATGAACTAAAAGGGAACGTATAACATTCGGAACGGAATCGGCATTAGCACCTTGTTTGGATTAACGTTCCTCTCAAACCAAAAGGTCATATCTCCATACTAGACGAACAGTCTTACAGCTTTTTTCTAATGACAGAATGTTTAGATCTGGTTGTTATTGGGTACCGCACGTGCGGTTATAAACTACTGGTACCGTTCGAAGGTTCCTACAGTGGCAACTGGTCTGATTAGTGGTTGGCTAAGGTATTGGTACAGGTACCTACAAAATTTTGTCGCCCTTAATCCAAAATGTTCCAATTGCCAGATTGCAACCCTGCTCCAAAAATGAAGTCAAATTGAAAGACTTCTTACTATACAATACATATTTAATTTGTATTTTTTTCATAACTTTTCGCTGATATATTTACCTGCTAAAAATGTCGTGATCTTTTAACCGTGTGTCCACTTGTCATTTTAAGGCAAATTTTCCGCGCGGTCTGGTGGCCTAAGGCTGTAAAACTTAACGACCAAAAATCCTGAAAAAGTGTATCTGAAACTTAGGCATTTCATTAACTATGACAGAGTGTTTGCTTATTTTACTTGCATGTAACCTTCTTTCCTTTCTCCTTAGCTATACTTCAGATCTTGATCTTGAAATGAAAGCATATACTTAAGTAGAATATTTTGAAGCCATCACGCTAATGGGCACATCTTACGAAGTCCCCATTTTTATATCCAAATTGTCCCTTTGTTGTATTAAAAGGATCCTTAGCATAAAGAAAAGGCAACAACAAAGCCCAAGTCTTAAGGTCATGATGCCGTTTTACGGATTCGATCCAAGATTTCAAAGTTCTTTGCATACTATTTAGCCTGTTGTGTTATTTATGAAGTGTCCGACAGATGTCTTCGGACGACAGCCGTTGAATAAACATCAGTAGACCAAGGCCTTATTTCCCCAGGGCCGAGCGACAAAACAAGGTTTGTGGAGGGATATGGTTTAGGGAAATCTTTAGGTTTTGAATATTATGTTTAGGGGTATATTCAGTCAAAAAGTTAGGTATTTTATTTTGAACAAGCGGGGCGTTATATATCGCGTCTGGTAGTATGAAAACGCGCACGTTTGTATATTACAATCGCAATCATATAATTCGTAGCATGCAAGGGCCTTAAAAAATATTTGTAAACTATTTTTTTATAGGGATGTGTACAATTTAATAAGCCTTTTGTGTTTTGCTGACCCACTTTAAATAATTTCCTAATTGCTGAGTAATGCTAACATAACTTTGTGATATAGATGCGCGCAACGTCCGAATAAACGATTTCATTTAATTTCATTATAAACTCGAGTTCAGATGTTTGTGAGCATCTCGTTGCTGCCTAAAGGTAGAATGGCAGGGCATTCTAATGCATGTTGTTCTAGCCTAAATTCTTTATTAGCACGACCCGGGTGTTTAATTGGGAGTGTCCTGCAAGGTTAGCGGTCTCGTTTTCGTGTTTTCGATCCACCCACTGTAAGGCAAATATTTGTTACTATCGATGGATCCCTGCATCTCTTTTCTGCTAAATATACATCACGAACACAATAGACCTGCAGTTTCTCAGTCGTCTTTGTTACCTTGGCTGTACATAGTTAAGCAATTATTTTTTTGTTTAGTAGTATTGTTTTCCCTATCGTGTCTTTTCTTTGGATTATTAGAAGGGCTAACATAAGCATAGCACAAACGACCGCGTTCGTCACGCGATAAATATTGTTTTAAATGAAGTGGTATCGCGTGACTTCGCGCGGTCAGGCCCCCTTTCGCCTACGTTGCAGGCTGACATTGACATTTCATTATAGATTATTCTCCTAATACCTACTTTAGTTTAACCCAGTGTACAGTGAGTTGTCAATTCAGCAATGTTCAGCTTTCGGCTGTCATGACCGGCCTGGCACTCGGCACGGTAAGACGAATGAACGATCATTTTTGATTTCTCTTTTTGATGTGAACTTAGACCTGTAACTATTGAAGGAACTTCGCTTCTAACTTACACAATGTATTTATGAAAGGTGGCTTTGGAAAACTGTGCGAGATTTAAGAGTAACATAATCTTGTCATGATGTGGTCGTAACTTAATAAACACCAGTCGATGTGATGTGACAGCCACATTATGCTCAATAATTTTTAAATCACCCAAAGTATTCTAAAACCCACGACCAGTTGTCACAATCAATAGCAAATATAATTTTCGAACCTTCTAATCTAAATGGATCGAAGCGCTCAGTTAGCAACTTTTATGATCTTGATAAACTGATAATATTCCCACTGCTAATTCGCGTTCATTTGCATACAATTCTAGTGAGCGCCAATCATGCTAATCTGGTTTGGTATAACCCGTATAAGTATAACATACGTGTGCACGTACGTATTTATATAAATAAGCAATGTAACTCATACAGATGATTGGAAGTCGAATATGGAGGCTGCAACCATTTGTATTTTGCAAGGTTGTTGCAACCAGAGTTGCCAATTTCGCTCATCCCCATCGATCCTTGGCAATGTACTTATATATAGTTGCTCAGCGGATTATATATTATATGCGGTTTTTTGTGAAGCAATTTATAACGTGAACTCAAGAGAGCGGAAATTGGTGATAAGGCGAATTTGATCAAACCATTGATCATCACTTGGTAGGCTACAAAGGTTTTTATTTATACGACGGTGGCAAATAACCATACAGCCTGGTAGCAGACACCAAACGCTTGCGGTTCCAAAGAAACAAGCGCTTTGCCGACCTTTTTTTTTGATTTAAGGCTTCGTTGTGTTAACAGCTTATCCTTGCATCCTCGACAGGTGCATATGCTTACTTGTACTCGTAATGCGTCATTTTTGTCTCTAGAGTAACAATTTATATATTATTGCGCCCTTCGTCAGCAGCTCAGCACAGATATTAATTTTAATTCCACTAATTTGCCGTGGCTTTTCTATTGTTTCATGTTTTGTATAGAATGTCTATTGTAATATTTTTAATTTATATATTTTTGTTACTCTTTGGAGTTTTCGGTGAATAAAGGGGCCTCGTTATTCCCAGGTTACTTTGACCGGTAGATTTTAATTATGGTAAATGGGACTTAATCGCGTACAAAAATTATTCACCTGAGGTGTGCCCGACGTTTCGAATGTATCGCAACATCCATGGTCAATAATAAAGTGTAAAAATCGTGCAAGTAATCAATATAAGGGGGTTAATCCCTATAGTTGGCCAAGAGCAATCCCATTTTAAATAAAAAAAAAAAAGTTTACGGAGAGCTCGCTTTTTAGAAGCATTTCTTAAATCAATATAAGATTTCAAGCTAACATGGTCATTAACATTAGAATTACTATATTTTATGTCCCCAAATATTTATTTATTTATTGAATTCCCGATATTTCGGCGTTGTTGCAAGCACCATTTTCAAGGATTAACTGACGTGCTGCGAGTTTTATTTGTGGTCTACCGACACTTCATAGCGATCTACCCTCTTCTAGGTTCGCTTTTTGCAACCGCCAAAAATATCAGGAACTCAATAAATATAATATTAAATATTATTATTCAATATAATATACCTACATGGCTACATGGTAAATACCCCGTTCTGAACATTTCTTAAATCTGTTAATACATATATTATGATTAAAATGAATTTATAATACTCGATTATTTTTTACCTAGCCTATCAAATATTTATTCGCATAATTAACTAATTATAGAATGATCACACATATTACACGGATGTAATCAACGCCTCGTAATAGTCGTTGTTTATCCAAACCGGCTCTGCATTCAGATTCCTTTCCTTATAAAGAACCAACATGTGTTTATTCACCACATACGTATGTGTGTGCCTTATTGAAATTGTAAATAGGACGGTCTACTGTTCGCTTTCAGGCGTTGGGCTCACGTCACAATGAGTGCGGAAAATATTGTAACTGAATGTCTGAATTTACAATATTACAGTACAATGTCTAAGCATTTAGTTTTCTCGCTAGATTGACTTAGTGCTCTAACGTCACAAAAACGCATTCCTTCTACAGTCAAGTACAAAAATATATATCCTCACTTGCTCGAAACGCACAGAGAGGTCGCGGCGCGGTGCTGCGGGGCGGAGGCGGTTTTGCATTTTCGAACTTTCCGAACTGTCGACTGTCGATTACTGCTAAATATGCCACACACGCTACCTCCGCTCCGCTATCCCGCGCGGGCGCGAATACCGCGCGGGTTTTTGGTGTGACGTGCCCCGGATCGCGTTTGATTTACCGCAAAACCGCCTCCGCCCCGCACATGCGCTGCGCTCTGTGGATTTCAAGCTTTCGACGGGTATCATAGGTCCTTTGTATAGTTTATAAAATAATTATACACAAACATCAACGTTCACGTATTTCCTTGTTTCCCTTTCAACTTAGCTTAGCCAGGTATTACGTCTAGTCTAGACACACTGTTGTTATGCAAAATAATTAACTTGATATACATCTGACATACTCGTACATAGGTACACTATAGTTTTGCGTGTAGCCATTTTGTATGAAACAAAAGATACAATAACGTAAATATGTCTTCCGATATACCACGGGCTCTATTTGAGAGTTGTCATCACGAAAATTTGTATAGGTTTTCTCATACTTGTATTTTACAGCAAAATGGGATTTAACGTCGGTGACATCACTCTTTAAAAAAATCCTTTGGTTTTCATTGAAAATTCGCGAATAGGCCCCTAATATTTAATACTGATAATAACATACTTACAAGTTGCCACTCAAATCTTCACTAGAATATGCTAGAACTAATAATCATGTAGTCAAAAGATGGGTTCAATCAACTGCCAAATCTTCATATTTAACGCAATCAAAAACACCTTGGCAGAGAATTTATTTACAAATCGAGATATTTATTTAAACTAATATAGTATCCGGTGGTGAGCGGTCGCTCTTACTCGGACGCCCGGTTTTAATGTCCTACCATGGATTGTAGTCGATTCCCATCGCCTTGCCTTAAATAAAATGAAGATACCGACATATAAAGCTTTTTAAGAAAAAACTAACCCTACTTGGTTGTGGTCTTGTCGTTACTATAATGGTTCTGTCGAGGGATTTATAGCTGCCATTTGATTTAAATCAGTTTCACAACGTCTCCCATAATTTAGATCCTAAGGAGATCAATATCAACGAAGACTTACTGAAGTGAACATGTTAGTTCTAGTTATAACTATATTGTACATTTTTACTGGATCACAGAATTGTATATTGTAATGAAAAAACATTTTCACAGGTCAGGCGAAATCATAAAAACTTTGATAGAGTAAACTCTTCTCCTTTTCCTGTACTAACTGGGGAGCCCCGTTTATAATGGAGATCCTGTTTGTTTCATGTGATAAACGGATTTAACTCTTTGATCCTATGCAATTGTTGTTGTTGATGTCCTAAGGCAAAGGGCCTTCGTTAACTCGCGCCACGCCCAATGCCCATCTATCTCCAACCACCTATTTGTTTATTAATTATTTTCTAATCGACACTTTTTCTTTCAGTCTGGAAAATACGGCGAGGGTTTCATCGGCTCTGCGCGCGGGCTGGCCGTCCACGTCCGAGCGAAGGGCGAGGATGGGGCCCACGACCACACTGGGTGCACGTGGCCCCTACTGTCGGTCGCCGCGCCGCTCAAACCACTGCCTGAAGAGCCGTGGATCGCCGTTATGAGGCGAGGCAGCTGTAACTTTGAGATCAAGGTGAGTTATGACTATAGTAAGGCGCATATATTTCAATAACTCGACTGTTGCTCTGGCTAACTGATCTTAGCTAAACGTGAATATGGGGACAAATACCACACACGTGGCCCCTACTGTCGGTCGCCCCGCCGCTCAAGCCTCTGCATGAAGATCCGTGGATCGCCGTCACGAGGCGAGGCAGCTGTAACTTTGAGGTCAATGTAAGTTATAGCTAGAAACGTAACGGCAACAATTGTTACATCAGCCGGTTAGCGCTCCTGTTCCAACTAAGGATCAGGATGGGCTCCACGATCCACACGACTACACTGGGTCTAGGCGCAACTGTCCATCCTGTGTACTTTTAATCTGGTACCCTGACCACATCGTGTGGTTGAATTCACGTGTCGGTCGTTCACGGGTTAGCCAGCTATGCTGCACACTAGAAACATTACTGTTCCCGCGGAGTAAGGATGAAGTTATATTTATAACGAGGTAGTTAATTAAGGCAAGAATATATTGTGCGATCGCGTTTCCGTTATCCGACTCAGTGGGTCGTGCCATGGGAGAGGCCTATTGTATAGCTATGGATTTAAATCACTGATAACTGTCAATGACAAGCTAGCAACAAGTATTGTAGTATCTAAATTGCCACGGTTGATAGTTAATATGAGTGGGAAATGAGTCATTATCTAAAACCCTTTTACCGACTTAATTGATACATTATGAACATGATAATAGGTTTTGCATTTATGTACAGAAAAACCGCTTACCATTAGGCGGGCCCTACTCTTACTTGCCACCGACGTGGTATAAAAAAAAAACAAAATCGACTATCAATATTTGAACTAAAAAAACAAACACACATCCGTCCTTGATTGGCAAGTAACTATGTAGGAAGAGGGAAAGGGATGAATGGTTTATGTCGAACTTAAACGCGATCTTGCTCCGAGTGACGTAGTTATTGGAATTTGGAATACCAATAATTACTTGTAAAATAAAATATCAGAATCAATCACAGATCACTCAGCATTTTGCATCACTTCCATCCGTGGTACGTACCAGAAGTCACGCAACCTTTTCATCTGACGGATGTTGCGTCAACCTGAAGATATAAAGATCGTGTTGGGAGCTGTTTTATCACAGCTCAACGCAATGGCAAGATAAACTCAAATGTTTGCAACTTCCTTGCAGAAGGTGTTGCGAGACTGTTAAAGACACATTTACACACGTGCAAGAATCACGTGCAAGTGGGATTTTTTTATATATTTTTTGGATTGTTATAGTATTGTTAAAATAAAAATTTATTCATATTACTCCAAATCTCTTTCTTAGGCAGCGGACCCCAGGCATCCCAGGATGCAACTGTACTGAGAATAACGCTAGGATGATGATGATGATGACTTGAAATCTCTTTCATTGCATAGCAATAAAATTAAAACCTTTTACATTTTAACAACTTTGTAATAATAAATCGAATTTTATCCTTATAAACCGTAAAAAAAGAAAAATAAACTGTTATAGAATGTGCAATTCAAGCACTTACATATGACATCCCACTTGACATATTCATACTAGACTTTGAACTTTTGACCCCACCTTGTATCGGTAAATTTTCATAGAAAATAAAATAATAATAATATGTTTAAAAATGGACCCGGGTATGTCCTAAAACTACGACCAAGACCACCGGGGGATGGGCAGCAGCATCCCTGGAGTGCGGTGGAGATACTGCGATCGCCAACCCGCATGCCAAGCGCGGCGATTATGGCATATACTCCCCGTGAATTTGGGGGAGGCCTATGTCCAGCAGTGGACGTCCTTTGGCTGATATGGTGGTGGTTTAAAAAAACATGTTCTATGCATGTTGGGTTAGCCTTGTTTATAACTATTCCAAATTTCAAATCGATAGCATAAGTAGATCTTAGATATTTAGCAATGTGTCAGACAGACAGACAGTCAGACAAAGCGCCACCATAAGGGTTCCTATTTTACCATTTTGGTACGGAACCCTAAAAATAAACTTTGCAATCATTTAATACGATAAATGATAACCACTTCGGAATCTAGTTGTATTTCCAGTTTATGCGATGGGAAAGCATATACATCTGTACAACATTATTTTCTATCATCATCATCATCATGTCAGCCGAAGGACGTCCACTGCTAGACATAGGCCTCCCCCAAAGACTTCCACAATGACCGGTCCTGCGGCACCCGCATCCAGCGGACACCCGCGACCCTTACCAGGTCATTAGTCCACCGCCTGCCCACCACACTACGCCTTCCGGTACGTGTTCGCCACTCGAGAACCTTTCCGCCCCAACGGCCATCGGTTCTACGTGCTATGTGCCCCGCCCTCTGCCACTTAAGAGTCCCCAGTACGCTCGACCGAACTCGATTCTCCATACAAACGTAGTTTTGTTCTTATTTTAAAACGCCATGCTGAAATAGCATGAAACTCTGTTTACACAATGGGATCCGCCATATCTAGGTCGGAAATTAGTTTCTGTTGCTAGAAATTGGAATGAAAAAAAAAGCGAGTTTTTGTTTTTTTTAGGTCTTGTATGAAAACCGTAATAATCGCTTTACATACATACATACACATAATGATAATGAGCTAACTATTTAAATATTACTCACTGGTAAGTAGGTATCACCGACGTTACTTCTCTAACCTGTTCAAACATCATTGTTTATACTGTTTAATGTACTGATTTCTCGGCATTATCATATCATGTACAATATATGCTCGAATAAATTATATTTTTGACATACTCGCACACGTAGGGTTCCGTACGATTATCTATAAAAATGGCAAAGAGTCCGACTCGCACTTGGCCGGTTTTTAATATTTGTTGTTATAGCGGCAACAGCAATAGGTACATTAGGTACATCATCTGTGAAAATGTCAACTGTCTAGCTATCGCGGTTCTTAAGATACAGCCTGGTGACAGACAGATGGACAGACAGCGAAGTCTTAGTAATAGGGTCCCGTTTTAAACTTTTTACCCTTTGGGTACGGAACCCTAAAAAGAATAAAATATATATATGTATCAGAAGGATTAATTCATTAAACAAAATGGGTTTACGCTCTTTATGTAAGACTCTATAATGCAATGCATTTAGGTTAATACTTTGTATTATTAAATTGTCTGATAGTAAACGAAAGAATGAAAAACTAAACCGGTTTTTTGTATGGAGAGAATACCGGTTTCCGAGGCCTGATGGTTGGGCGATAAATGGACACACGCGTGGATGTAGCATGTGTACCTACTCGTACAGTACATAAATATACAGTAACTGAATACAAGGGTGCTTTTAGAAGTACGTTTACGTTCACTCACTTTGAAGTCACGAGTTACCCTAGCATGCGAAGGATACGATCTTCAGAACCCGGTAAAGGTAAAAAATATGTGTAATGATCACGAGTATGGGTTTTTGTGTTCTATATGCATTTAAAGTGTGTACGGTCTAGGCCCAATAATACAAGCCTTATTGAGCTTACTGTAGTCTGGACTGATTGGTAGACAATTGTTCCATAAATTTTGTATTCTATCTTTATTTATCCTAAAAACCTGTGATATGAAATTTGTTTGAGCTATTTTTCTTATAGCGTCTTCGTTTCAGCTTTCGACAAAAATTCTTTCGTATGTCTGTCTGTCTGTCCGGATGTTCTCCTCTACAGGTCGCATCTCTCAACCGATTCTCGTGAAATTTTGTGAGCAGGTTTGATAATTATATAGATATTTTTTGTCAAGTCAGATTTGTAAATTTTAGAATTAAAAAAATAATAATCTAGGTCTACAGCTCACTGAGCCACTAGTTAGTATTAATGTTCAGTAATCCCAATCTTACCGTTGAATTGTTTTAAACTAGGCATGTTTAAAGTGTGTCATCGTGTCATGACGCATGACACGCACACATCGCAACAAGTGTCGCTGAACTTCCCTCTTTGATAAAGATAATTACAATGATACAATTATTAGTCACACACTCATACCCACTATCACTGACCCCTACAGTATTGTATGACCTTTTTAAACTAACTGCACAATCGAAAACGTGATGGAGTATTCAAGAATACACCTTATCAACTTGCAATATGGTGTAAAGTTAGTTAACGCTGTTAGTACAATCACAGCTGATACGAAAAGTCATAGGTCTTTCTGGTCTGCTGGGATTTAATTTCTACAAGTCTTAGATTAAATGAACGTCATACGTTTGTTTGTTTTCGATTGAATGCAAGTTCACCGAAATGTACTGACGTTTTTTGATAAACAAGTGCATGTTTTCGATAATTTGTAAAAGGACGGAATTACGTTACATAGTCACATGTTCTGTTTTCAACTTCATCATCATCAGTCCGCAGTTGTCCACTGCTGGACATAGGTCTTTCCCAGTTCGCGCCACCACACCTGATCCTCAGCTCTATGCATCCACAGACCACCGATTCCCGCCACTCTCTTCAGGTCGTCGGTCCACCTGGTGGGAGATCGTCCCACGTTTGCGTTCTCCATTCCAGAACTCGTCTGCGCCATCGGTTCTTCGACAAATATGCCCCGCCCATATTGCCACTTCAACTTGCTTATCTTTCGCGCTATGTCTCAGTCGGATATCCTGATTCGGGATTCTGTCCTTCAGAGTAACTCCGAGCATTAGCCCGGGAATTCGTGGACGAGGCCTTTTGTAAATATCCACGTCTCGGCCCCGTAAGTGAGGACACCGGAAGGCCGCACTGGTCGAAGACTTTCGACTTGAAGGACTGGGGCAGTTTTCAACTTATCTTTTCTATTTGAAACATAATTTTTAGGTAGTAACATTTATACCTATATCAAATTGTGATTTAGGATTTGGAAAACGATTCCTTGATCTGCAACCATTCACCCTCTTTCTATGGATTCTAGAGACTCCACGCGTAGACGTCGATGCCGAGTTATACATACGAAAGTATAAAGCGGAAGAAAATTGTAGTGAAAATACATACATGTATAAAACGACAATAACGATATTGTTTACAAATTGTAGAGAGGATTATATTCTTCGTATCTATTTATAATGTTTATGTACCTAAATATGTAGAATTATAGATACAATATACGTAATAAATAAGCAAAACAACATTGTTTTCAACACCAGTCGGGCGATAAGCCTTATCGATGTAATATCATTGGGAATTATACGTCTCATTTGTCTTTATGATATCGAAGATGGATGGTATGATAACGCTTAATATAACCCAGACTTTGTTAGGGCCGTGTGTGCTTATTGTCTACAACAGATTATACTTAATATTAAGGAAGGGGAGTCTAACATAGTGACGAAATCATAGATGATCAAAAGAAACTTTCCAAAATTTGACTAAGGACATTCTATTTCTATTGGACAAACTATTTTTTTTACCCAAAACAACCGTCACTCAACGTAAATTGTCTTACCCCCGCCAACTAACTTGTAGAGTTGATATTTCTGATCCAAAGTTGGTGCCTCAAAGTGGCGCCCGTTGGGCTTGGGACTGTCCTTAACATTTAAGTCAATGAAAATATGAACACGACACTAATTCATCTCTTCAATTTCAGGTACAGAACGCGTGGCGAGCAAACGCGAGCGCGGTCCTCATATACAACGATCGGGACACCACAGTTTTGGAGAAGATGAAACTGTCCACGGACAATGGAAGTAAGTGTACATATGCTTTATACTGCCATTCGAGGTCAATGACTCATGTAAGTCATGCTTCTACGTGCGATTTCCGCTCCTTAGCGAGAAAACGCTGCTACGCGCTACGGCGTAGCACACGTAGCGGTGGATTCGTACGAGCTTAGCAACTAATGTTCAGTACTCGTCACTTACACTTCTCACAAGTGTTAACGAATTGTACTAGTGTTTAGCAATAGTGCAACTGCAAGTGATTAAAAGCCAATCTTGTTTGCTAAGCTGCAACTGCCTACCTCTAACCAGCCCTACAAACTCCTCACCCGTTTTAATATGGAAATTGTCAAAATGTGACAAATGACATTTAACAGTTTCCATAACACCCCAAAGAACTACTAATAGGTACTGGTCACTTATCGTAGTTTACTTTATATTGAAGTAATTATGTCGTCAGAGAGATAGAACTTCAAAAATTACAAAAAAATAAAACAGAATTCAAGTCATATGACAAGTGTTTATGGAACCATATCTGTATCATTTCGTGTATAATAGCTGGTGTTTTTTTTATAACAAATGATTAAACTGATCTTTTGTTGTCCTCGTAAGCATTATAATACTCTTGTTGATCTTCGATTGCTAACCGCACTTACATAAGTATGCCAAATTTCAGCTCAATCGGATACCGGCAAGAGGATGAAAATACGAGTAGATTGCAATTTTTTAGGACAACTTACATACAATGCAAGTTAAATACAAGCATGTAATAAATAGGAAACTCTAACGGAAATTGTTTTTTATCGTCCAATAAATGAGTATAACGACATTATACAAAGGACCCCTGTATAATAATTACTGACATGTTTTCTATGTACAAAGTTTCATATTGATTGAATTATTTCTTGACTGTACTATAGATTATAAAGGAACATAAACATAATTATTAGTATAATTATATCTCTGTAAGGCGATGAAGGCCGCCCACCTTCATTGTTAAAGGGCTTGCAGCTAAGAACAAGATATGGTTCGATACAGCCACGCTATGATATAACTAATAAAATACTATAGGCTCACAACATACAACAGCTTTTATGTACACAGTTACATTAAAGATAATTCATTTTCCCTATAGAGGTATTATATACTTGTAAA